>JAVMKO010000097.1:0-362773 GCA_032164245.1 Sternotherus odoratus | reverse complement strand
TTTACCGTAACTTGTTTTGTCTTCCATATGCCCTCATTAGATACCCATAGTGATGCCTGTGGCTTAGGAAAAGATGGCTTAGGTGGTAGCTAGACCACTAAGGTCTAACAGCCTCTTTAAGTGAATTAAACTCTACACAGAAAGTTGTGCTAAAAGAATAATGCTTAAGATAAAATCCAGCACTCACAAGTTTAGAAATGGCCTGTACAGGCTTAATTTTGCCTCCCTGTGAGCATATTTATTATGATAGAGATTTTAATTACATGATTAGCACATTTTGGGGTACAGTCCAGATTAGTGAGGGGTTCTGTGACCACCCACCGGTAGTCTTGGGGGTCTCACAATGCTTTGCTGCTGTAGTTTCCAAGCTGGACCACTCACAAAAAGCATGCAGGTCACAGCTTGAGTGTCTGTATAGTTGCAGCTTGCCAGCAGCGTTCCAGTTACACTCTGGCTTCCACTTGCAGGGCGACCCCAACACACACTCGGTCCTCAATTTCCCCCCAAAAGTGTGTTCTGTACTGTCTGACTCTCTCCGTGAGAGTTCAGATATTAGAGGTCTGTTGCCTCCGTAAGTGGTCAGTAGTCAACAGTTTGGTACTTCAATTGGGATTACCAAACAATTCAGTTTAAACACAACATTGGATTAGTTGTGATTAAAGAATAAAACAGATTTAATTACAAAGCGGTAGATTTTAGATGAGTGCAAGTATCAGGTATTAAAGTCAGAAATGGTTACAAGAGAAAGATGAAATGCTTTCTAGTAACTGAAACTTAACAAACTAGACTTGAGTCAAGGTAAAATCCTTACCACGTGTTCTTAGCAACAGGGCTGACCAAATTCTCAGGTCAGAACTCCTCCCAAAGTCCAAAGGCTGTTGTCTTAAGTGAAAGAGATAGGAATAGAAAGAGAATACCTGGTATGTTTTTAAATAAGACAAGGAAGACTTTGTAGCACCTTAGGGCTGGTCTTCACTACGGGGGGGGGGGGGGGGAAATCGACTACAGATATGCAACTTCAGTTATGTGAATCACGTAGCTGAAGTTGCATATCTCCAGCCGACTTACCTGCCGTCCTCACGGTGGTGGCAGTTGGCGGCGCGCTCCCCCGTCGACTCCAGCTTGTGCCTCTCAGCAAGCTGGAGTTCTGGAGTCGACAGGGGCGCCGCAGGCGATCGATTTCTCGCATCTTCACCGGGAAACAAGCACTGAGTGGTGGGATCACATCATCGTGCAAGTCTGGGATAACGAGCAGTGGCTGCAGAACTTTCGGATGAGAAAAGCCATTTTCTTGGGATTGAGTGCAGAACTCTCCCCCACCCTACGGCAGAAGGACACAAGATTGAGAGCTGCCCTGCTGGTGGAGAAACGGGTGGCTCTTGCAATCTGGAAGCTGACAACTCCAGACAGCTACCGATCGGTCACTAACCAGTTTGGAGTGGGAAAGGGGGTGGGGTGGGGACTGGTTCACTCATAGAGTTGAGTATGTCCTGATTTCATACTCTGGAAAGCTGTCTGGAGTGCTGTGCACTGAGTGCTGCACTTCAGGATGGCTGTTGAGGGGGGTTGAGTGCGGTGGATAAAGGTAATAGTTTTTGGAGGTGGGTGGTGAATCTACGGGTGTAGGACACAGCTGGGGGCGGTAAGAACCAGGATGTCGGGGAAAGTGGGTTGAAGGAGACATGGGGCACAAGGGAAAGAGTTTTGGGACAAGGGCTGCAGGGAGGGGCAAGTGCAGTAGTAGTGCTCTGCCTGCATGGCGACAAGTGCCTGGATAGTCTGCTTGGTGCTCCATTATGCTGATCAGCCATTCCGTGCTTTACTGCCAGAGCACCGTGTTTTGCTGCCGGCGATCCTCATTCTTCTGGCGGATCCTCCTTTCACTCTCCTTCCACTTCGGTGCCTTTCGATTCTCTTCCACAGACTGCTGCATCACTTGGTGCTGCATGTCTTCTTTGCTTTTACATGGCCTCTTCCTGAGTCTTCTCAGTCTGTCAACTGGTGATAAGACGGCTGAGATCTCAAGGTTGCACCTACATAGGCAAAATGCAACACTTAACAGAGGCAGCATTGTACACACCAGAGGGCAATCACAGTCCATACGAAACCATACTTTGCCGGTCCCAAAGCGAGCACACACAACCAACAGGAGCCCCAGAAATGGTGAGTAAGCACATGGTCCAGGGGGACAGATTGTTTCATGGCTGTACTGTCCTCTGGGTTTCTGTGCCTTGGGGAGAGCCCACAGCTGCAGGGGGCACCTACACTGAACCCTGTCCCCACGGTCTCCACAGGAGTTCATCCTGGAAGATATCTCACTGCTGAGGATGACCGGGGAAGCAAGGGAGGGTCTTCTGCTACAATGATGCTTCCGCTCTGGCCTATATGCAACTTGCCTGTGTGCAGCAATGGTCCCCCCACCCCTCGCGGCAGAGTGGCACAGACACGTTAGCCTGACTGGGACAAGAGCCACGCTGGTTCTCCCAATAAACCTGCGCAGGCGCATTGCAGACATTCTGGCTGAGACTTTTGAAGAGATCACCAATGCCGATTACCGCGATGTGACAGACCACACCAATGCGCTATTCCGCATCTAGGCATGCATGCAGCCCTTACCATCCTCACCCAAAGAGCCCGCACCGAAAAACTTCCTTCCTGAAAAAAAAGCTGCTTACCAGGAACCACCTCTGTTGTTTGTCCTTCCCCAAGCACTGGATGCCGTGGCTGGCTGCCTTCCTCCTGACTCGAGAAGAGCTCCTGGCTGCATGCCTCAAGGGATTCTGGGGATTTCTCAGCACCTTCAATTGCGCTTTCCTCCTCCTTTTCCCCCCCCTTGCTGTGCTGGGCTCGGAAGTGCCCATGGTGGTTGTTGGAGTGGAGGTGGGATCTCCCCCAAAGTATCGCGTCCAGCGCTTTGTAGAATTTGCAGATCGTGGGGGCGGCACCAGAGTGGCCGTTTGCCTTGCGGGCTTTGCGGTAGGCAATCCGCAGCTCCTTTACTTTAACCCGACACTGCAACACGTCCCGGTCCTGGCCCCTTTCCGTCATGGCCCTTGATATCTGCCAGGAAGGTAATGTAATTCCTACGGCTGGAGCGCAGCTGGGACTGCACAGCTTCCTCCCCGCAAACACTGATGAGGTCCAGCACCTCGCCATTGCTCCATACTGGGGATTGCCTGGCGTGTGGGGGCGTCGTCACCTGGAAAGATGTGCTGAGAGCACTCCACTCCTGTCTGAGCAAACAGGAAGGGGATTTTCAAAATTCCCAGGGAATTTAAAGGGTGTGTCTGACGGTTGGTCACTTGAGGACAGGGCAGCAGAGTTCAAAAGTGATGACCAGAGTGGCTAGAACAGGCATTGTGGGACACTTCCGGAGGCCAGTCAGAGCACATGAGCTGTCCACACTGGCACTGTGGCGCTCCATCCAGACCGCAACTAATGTCATTCCTCTTGGGGAGGTGGAGTGCCAGGAGCGCTCCAGCCGCAGAGTCAGAACGCTCTACGTGCCTTACCAGTGTGGACAGGTAGTAAGAGCGCTCCTGGCGGCTTTATTGCACTGTTAGTGCCAGTGTAGCCAAGCCCATACTTTGAGTCAGTTTCAACAGATATTTGCTGCAGCAGGGGAATGTGACTTGGGTATCTGGGGTTCCATTCCAGGCTACGGAGGGAAATGTGCTGTGGTGGGTACAGAGACTTCTTCCCTTTCCCCGCAAATCTGATCCCTTTAATTCTATCCCTGTCCTGTCTCTTCCCCACCCCAGGCTCCTCGTCCCACACTCTGAGTCCCAGTCTCCCCATTTCTCTCCACACTTAGTTCCAGTCTCTCCCCTTCCTGTCTCTTGTTGAGGCATGCTCAGTTCATGCCCTGCGCCTCTGCTCCTGGTCAGATCTGCCGCCTCTCTGTCCACCTGCCCCCATTTCCCACCACTGGTTTCTAGTCTATCTCATTGTCCATCCAGCCCCAGTCTCCTCACTTCCTTGTTTGATCTTAGTGCTTTCCCAGGTTCTTCCTTTCCCCTAACCCCACTGTGTACCACACCGGCTCTCAATCTCACCCTACCCGTCCAATCAGTTCCAGTCTCTACTCCCCCTGCTCCCAGTCAATCTGTGTCGTCCCCTTCCTCTCCACCCGTGCCAGTTTCACCAGACATTTTGTCCTAATTTACTCCGTTCCCTCCTCCCAGTTCAGCTTTTGTCCCCTGTGCATTTGTATCAAACAGCTTCTTCCTCCCTGCTACCTAAATGCCCTCTGGGAGATCATTGAGAGCATGGAAGAGACAGGCTCTCCGCTTTCAGTTCTAATGTCTGGTGGTCCCACCATTGCAGGGGAAAGTTTGGCTTTGTGCCTGTATCCCTGGGCTGGAGCATTCTCTGTGGGGATGGGGCATGTGCGGTTCAGTCACATAGAGGAACTGAAGCATGCTTAGTTGCTCTGTGCTGCTGGCGCATGTGTAGTCTCAAGCACGGTAGGTACGGACAGAATCTTCAGAGATTTTTAGGTACTAAAATCAAAGAAGCCTCCACTGAGTATGTGAACTGTGATTCTTCCCTCCCCAAAGCTTATGGTTTGGTCTAAATTGGGAAAATTTGAATGGGAATGTTAAAAGGCATATTCCTGACACACAGGCCCCCCCAGCTCCCCTCACCTTTTCATGTCCCCGCTTCAAAGCATGGGGCACTAGAACTTTTCAAAGAATTTTTTAACATGGGCAGAACATAAGAACTGCTATACAGGGTCAGACATTTTTCACTAGCCTTGTTCTCAGAAACTGTTTTGCCTGAAATTTTCAAAAAATAAGTTCAGCTTGAAACAGACACCTGGCATGGAAAATTGGAGCCAAAATGGTTAAAATTTCGCAAAGATATAGGCAATTGAAAACAAGGTCTTATAATGGGAAATGTAAGGCAACCTTAATAATATGCACTGCCTATAATTCAAAAAGATTCTGTTATTAGTCAGGGAATGCAGAAGTTTGGGTTTTCATAGGGCTGGTCTTCACTTGGGGGTGGATCGACTGAAGATGCGCAACTTCAGCTACGTTAATAACTGCGGCAAGCTGGAGTTACGGAGTCGATGGGGGCGCCGTGGGCGATTGATTTATCACATCTTAACGAGACACGAGTAATCGATCGCTAAAAGATCATTTGCTACCCACCCATCTGGTGGGTAGTGAAGACATACACTTAGTAATATTAACTTGATCACACTGTGCACCACTGAAAACTGCAGGAGGGATTGTGCTTAGACTTCTTGAAAATAAATACAAATAAATTGCTGTCTGGGTTACAGCCAAGACAGGAAAGTTTACAGCTCCAAAAGAGAATTTTTGAGCTTGTGAAAACAGGAGGGTTGTAATGAAAGTCTCAATATAACCTTAATTGTAATGGTGCTTCTAGGCATATGGCATAACAACTTTTATCAAGCTGTTGCATTCATACACCAAGAAGTTTCAGGACACAGCATTTCTATAGCTGCTATGTCTCGAATACAGTCCATGTTCTCTATGTGGGTCTTCTGTTTTCAACACCGCTTTCCATTTAAAATTGTGGTATGTCCAGAAGGCAGACTTGGTGCAGTGAGTAACTTGCAAGTTAGTGATGTGGTGGAGGGTTGTAAGCATAAAGAGTGTGTAGAAAGCCTATTTAATAAAGAAGGGTGATAACCTAGACTTCTCATCTTAACGGATATTTCAGTGCTTTTCAGATTTTGCGTGAAGATCGCTTTGTGAGCACTGGAAAGCAGCCGCTTCTGATGAAAACACAGCAGCTGTCTAACAGTGTATAGCAGTGCTATGTAAGAATTTAGGGCAGAAAGTGAAGTAGCATACTAGAACAAGTTGAAATGAAGGCGCCTAATGTAATTTCTCATGTTAGACTGTGAAATTAGTGAGTATCTTCAAGATCCAAAGTGTCCTCTCTTCCTTGCATTAAGAAAGGAGAATTGAATGCTGGGACCGGGTTAGATCTTGCTGTGGAAAGGACTTATGATAGATTTTTGGATTATGCAAGTGTGCTGTGAAGAAAGGACTGACTTAGTTACGGATTTTGCCTGATTTCTGCTGATTCCCCAACCTGGATATCTTTGGGGCAAGGATTGTCTCACACTCTGGCGCTGACTCTGGATAGAACCCAGGTGCATTTCCCCAACTGAGAACTAACTTGGAGGAATGTTATAGTAGCTTTATTTTGTTCCCCATCTCTCACTGCTTGTCTGTCATAGGTGCGAGAGGGGTACAGAAATATGGGACCAGCACATCTGTTTCCCAGCTGTTCTGAGGTGGCAGATTGGCTCACCGGCAGCTGTTCAAAGCTACCGTTGGTTAGAACAGCTGGGGACTGGGCCCAGAATCCCAGAGGTACAAAGTTATCTTACAACCACTTTTGCATCCCCCTGCCTCCCTCCCTTTCCCATGGTACAGCTCCTTAGATGCACAAAAAAGAATTGGGGCCTAAGAGTCTGTACAGTGCTTAGCACATTGGGGGCCCTAATCCTGATCAAAGAGTCTAGTTGCTACTTCAGTAGAAATAGAACTCAGAGGCTATTGGTTTAATTGATGTTCCTGTAATTTTAAAGCATTTCCCTGTGTGTAGATTCGGCTGTTGTTGGACAGCTGGTTGCTGTGTCCTGAGAAGGATCCTACTTGTTTCTTCTTAGTGTGGATGCCCAGCAGCTTCTAGAGCAGGCGTGGTAAACTTGTACAACAATCTTCAAAAACAATGAGGAGTCCTTACAGCACTTCAGAGACCAACAAGTTTATTTGGGCATAAGATTTTGTGAGTGTGCCTTTGGGGCTCAGGCCTTCAGCCTCATGGCAGGATAGTGGGACTAGGGGCTTCTGCCCTGTGGGGAGGGAGGTCTTGGGGTTTCAGCACTGCTCTTTCTGAAGCCCTGACTCCTTGCAAGCATGTCCTGAGGGGTTGAAGCCCCAAGACCCTCCTCCCTGCTGGGGAGAAGAAGCCCCTAGCCCCACCATCCAAACCCAGGGCAGAAGCCCTGAGCATCCTCCTTCCCCCCAGTCTGGTAGGCAGAGAATGGGGGCCAGAGAGGGGGGCTCCACGAGTCACACTTTAAACTGTAAAAGAGCTACATGCATCTTGCAAACTGTGGTGTCATAAGTGTAAAAGTGCTAGAGAGGGTTAATGTTACCTGAGAGGGAGTGACGTAAGAGCCCCGGACCACGAGGCAGAGGGAAGGGAAGTCAGTTCAGTTTTCCTGCCATCCCAGCGTTGGCAAGAGACCCATTTTTTCACCTCTAGCTATGGAGTGAGAAAACTTCTACTTTCCTTCCTATATTCATAAGTAGCTGTGCTGTGAGTAATATGTTGATTTCCCTAAGTTTCTGTACCTATTTAGAGTGTCACTAGCCTTTTCAGAGGGGAAGTTAGAGAACTCTAGATTGTGAAGTTGTCTTGTAAGTGTATGCTTTATTCTCTTTTCTTTATTAAATCTTTTTAGTGATTAAGGGAAATAAACCAAACGCTCTTTGAGTTCTCTCTGCTTTCAGGCTTGAAAGGAAGGGGGGAAGGGGAGTAGGTCTAAAGGACAAGCTCACAGTATATGAGCTGGAGTGCGGAGTCTCTCTCTCTCTCTACCTTCAGGCTAGAAGGAGGGGGGGGAGCAGTCTGGATCCCGATCTCTCAGGGAGAGGGAAAGGGGGAGTTGGGGTGTCAAGGTACCCCACCCCATGGTCTTGGGGTGATTACTGAGTGGTAGCAGCGTGGTCCCCAATTCCCAATGGGTAGAGTGTGGGGTTTGGGGGTGTGAAGACTTAACTTAGGCTGAGAAGCAGCTTGTAGTTATTTGGTCTGGCATAGAAGAGACCCCTATCTGTACCCCAGGTTCAGAGAGAGGGAATAGACACTCTTACATGTGGTTTGGTCACTCCTGTTCTAGAGGATGAAATGCTGCATTGCTAGTGAGATGATAGGTGCTCATGGGAGTCTAGCATGCCATGCCAGGATTCCTTGGATACTACGATGAACCCCTCTCTCACCTTAATAGAGGAAAATCTAGCTGACAACACTGACTGCTAAAGTGACAAACTTGTAAAACTTACTTTGCTATGTGGAGTATGCATCTGGCACTTTGGGAATCTCAGGTGGAGTTTTACAATGTAGAAAGCATTATCTAATTGATTTGCCTAACACTTGATTGTGATAGGTTTAGGGCATGTCCACTTGGAGCAGTGGCCTACACCCTTCACAGATTCTGAGCTTGAACACCTGCTGTGGAACGAACAGCTAGCACAGTGAGGTTTGAATAGAGTCTTTTTGCTTTTAGGGCACTTTCTTGTTTGTTGTAGTGGTAGAGTCAGACCCTTCAAGAGGAATTTGGATCCCTAGTACATAATGTTCACTGGGGCCCCACCCCCTGCAATTTCACTTTATTTACACTATAGCCATGGGATGACTCACCCTGGTGGCGCCTCCTGCTGGCTGTCTGGGAATTAGCTCTTTTCCAGGCGGAGTGCCCTTTGCTGGCCCCCATGTCCCTCCCGGACCCTGGTGTCCTTTTACCTGGGGTGCTGCCCCTTGGCAATAGCCCCCACTCTCTCTGGGTCTCCCTCTATCCTCACCTTGCCTCATCTAGGGCTACTCCCAGTCATCATCAAGCCCCTGCTCCCTGGGGAAGACTGCAGTGTAAAAGTCAGTCGTCATGGTCAAGGGGATTTTGGACCTGCTGCCTTTCCCTGCAGCCCAGGACCTTTTCAGGTCATCTTATCAGGCCACAGCCTGGGGAGCTGCCAGGCCTGAGCTCCCAAGCTCAGCCTGCCCCTTCCCCAGCACTGCTCCACCCTCAGTATCTCCCTCCAGAGCTAGAGGGAGACTGCTCTAGCTTCTGGCCCACAGCCCCCTCAGGGCTGCTTTTAATCCCTTCAAAGCCAGAGCAGGGTGATCACCCCGCTACAGGGGCATTTGGGGAAGCAGAAGGAGAGGTGGGTGAGGGATGCAAATTACACCTGGCTGGTCATTGGAGGTATTGGAGAAGGAAAGCAGTGGGCAATCTATTGGATTTCAGTCTTGGTGCCAGCAGCTAACCTTCTACTTTTGATGTCCTTTAGAGGAACATGAAGCGCAATGGGAGCAGAAACTGCTTGAACAGAAGGAGTCGGTTTGGCTCCCGTGAGAGAGACTGGCTGAAAGAGGATGTTGGGCGAGGCTGTGTATACATTTATGGAGCAGACTCTGCAACTGCAACCTCTTCTGACCTGCACTTGGTCCTTTGTACAGTGGATACCCTGGCATCTGAGATCTGTGATGGAGAGGGTAGGGAGAACCTCTATTTGCAGCTTCATGGAGACCTGGTCAGGTAAGGACAGAAGGAAAAGGTAAATCCAATTCCAGAAATGGATGGAGGACAGTGCTTTCTTGCTGTGTGCACATGAGTGTGAATAAAAGTAGGGCTGATTTGAAGTAGGCAGGTATAGCCTTATGATTGATTTTGGGTGCAAGATGTACTAGTCATGGGTTTGTTCTTTGGTGGCTATTTAGAGATTAATTAAGATGATGATCGGTGAGACATACATAGAGACTTTGAATTTTATTTGTACATTGTTTAATATAAACAAAACTAGGAAACAGGGAAAAACTAATAGCTGAATCCGCATCATGTATACTTAGGAATCAGTAGGGCTGTGGATTTCCCTTAAAATGAGATTGTGTTAAGGTTTTCATCATCCTGCCCTTCTGAGGTCCTGCTGAGCGTAAGTTTTGATTCCCTTTTTATGCACCTATTCCTTACGCACATGTATTTCTGAGACCATGTTTAACTGAGTGTTGGCTTCTTGTTCATATTTGTCATTCCTGCTAATCATTTTTGGGGTTCTGACAATTGTCATAAGCGTTTGTGCTGGTAGAAGGTTCTGTATGCAATGCAGTTAGAGAAGTCCAATTAAATAAAGTGGGAGGAGTGGTAGATACTCTGGAGGGTAGGGATAGGATACAGAGGGACCTAGACAAATTAGAGGATTGGGCCAAAATAAATTTGATGAGGTTCAGCAAGGACAAGTGCAGAGTCCTGCCCTTAGGATGGAAGAATCCCATGCACTGCTACAGACTAGGGACCGAATGGCTAGGCAGCAGTTCTGCAGAAAAGGACCTAGGGGTTACAGTGGATGAGACGCTAGATATGAGTCAACAGTGTGCCCTTGTTGCCAAGAAGGCTCATGGCATTTTGGGCTGTATAAGTAGGGGCATTGCCAGCAGATCGAGGGACGTGATCGTTCCCCTCTATTTGACATTGGTGAGGCCTCATCTGGAGTACTGTGTCCAGTTTTGGGGCCCACACTGCAAGAAAGATGTGGAAAAATTGGAGAGCCCAGAGGAGGGCAACAAAGATGATTAGGGTGCTAGAGCACATGATTTATGAGGAGAGGCTGAGGGATCTGGGATTGTTTAGTCTACAGAAGAGGGGGGGGGGGAGGATGGGGATTTGATAGCTACTTTCAACTACCTGAAAGGGGGTTCTAAAGAGGATGGATCCAGAATGGTCTCAAGTTGCAGTGGGGAAGGTTTAGGTTGGATATTAGGAAAAACTTTTTCACTAGGAGGGTGGTGAAGCACTGAAATGGGTTACCTAGGGAGGGGGTGGAATCTCCTTCCTTAGAGGTTTTTAAGGTCAGGCTTGACAAAGCCCTGGCTGGGATGATTTAGTTGGGATTGGTCCTACTTTGAGTAGGGGGTTAGACAATATATTCTATCACAAGATTATTGTCTGTCTGTCTGTCTGTCTGTCTGTCTGTCTGTCTGTCTGTCTGTCTGTCTGTCTGTCTGTCTGTCTGTCTGTCTGTCTGTCTGTCTGTCTGTCTGTCTGTCTGTCTGTCGGCAAATCTGACCCAATTTTGGGTCTAATGTGGCTTTATGCTAACTATTACCACTAGGCCTCAAGCTGAATACTAGGCTTCAGACTCACGGCAAAGCCCATTTAAAAAAAATCTGTGTTCTTTTTATTTTCCTACTTGCATCGTAGCTTTAGTTTAATTTGCACTAATTAAACAAGAATCTTAACTTTTTCTGAAATATAAATGATTATATACATGATCACCTGAGCTCAGGTCATGGTTCAACAAAGGGGTTGCGTATGGCAGATGGACCCAGTTCTGAGCATATAATACTATAATTTATGGACTGAAGCTGTTATGCTCAGACAGGAAACACTCATTGGTGCTTTGGCTCGTAAGGTTTGACTGGTAATTCCCCTAGAAGCACCTCCTCTATGAAAAGTGTTTCCTTTGAGTGAGTTAACTTCTGGTTGGACATGGAATATGTCCTGGTGTGAGAGATGTCCCTGCTTATAAATGCTGTATTTTTTTTCATATAAAGGGCTAAATTTTACTCTCATTATATCTTAACATCTCATAGTATCTTAACATACTATGCTTTATAAAACTGGCATCCTAAATGATGGCATATTTGTTAGGCAATTTATTCAAATGTACAGTATTCACCAAAAAAAGACCACAGACGAAAAGGGCCAGAGTTAAGGTCATGGAAATGTCTAACGTGAATGTTTACAAGTGTAACTTTTCTTGAGAATGAAGGTAATTTAAAGAGATTATACAGTGACACTTCCACTGCTTGCATCCGACGAAGTGGGTATTAGCCCACGAAAGCTTATGCTTCAAAACTTTATAGTTAGTCTTTAAGGTGCCACAGGACTTTGTTACCTCTGCTATTCCAGACTAACACGGCTACCTCTCTGATTCATTTCTATCTTGACATCTAGATTTTGTTAACTGAAATGATCTTGGTATCATGACTTAGTAACTATAAATTAATGCTTTTTCATTCGGGATATTCTTTTTTAAAAAAAAAGAGTTGCAAAGTATGCTAAGAGTATAAATAGACTTAAGCTATAAAGTTTTATGTATAGAATACTTGGACTTCAGTGTATAAAGTGTTGTGCCTTAGGTCATTATGAGCTGAAGTCTATTTTCAATGCATAAAGTTTAATGTGCACAAACTTTATGCTGAAAAGGTCATGGATTCCCCATAGCTTTACAAGCGATAGAGTCCTTTTGGATTTAGGGCTGGTCTTCACTACCCGCCGGATCGGCGGGAAGCGATCGATCTTTTGGCGATCGATTTCTCGCGTCTTGTGAAGACACAAGAGATCGATCGCCCACAGCGCCCCCATTGACTCCGGAGCTCCAGCTTGCCGGGAGGCGCAAACTAGAGTCGACGGGGGAGCGTGCCGCTGCCTGCCGCCGCAGTAAGGACGGCAGGTAAGTTGGCTGCAGATACGCAAACTTCAGCTACGTGATTCAGTGAGGACCAGCCTCTAGATTCTTTATTACCTCCAGTGGATTTTGCATTTCAGCGTGTAAACCTGCCTCTGCTTTTCCATGGACAAAGCTAAAACTGGAGTCTCTAATCCACACTTTTCCCAGTGGACCTAATCCATGTTGTTCTTCTAAGATGCACAGGGAGAGGCATGGCACTTAGGAGCACTTCTCCATTCCTGGTAAAAGTTCCACTACTAAGGCCCTAGACTTCAATGTGTTTGGGAAAGTCATTGACAGATGGGAGGAAAGACTGGGTGTCCTTTGCATCACTAAGTATTTTTGATAAAATATTATTTACATAAATTATACACTGAAGTGTTTTTCTTCACAATAAGTTATAGGTGTGTAAAACTGTGTGTACTGAATTACTTATTGTGTAAAGAAAGCGAGGAATACTTGTAGCACCTTAGAGACTAACTAGTTTATTTCAGCATAAGCTTTCGTGGGCTATAGCTCACTTCATGCATAGAATGGAACAGAAGTAAGATGCATTTATACACACAGAAAGAAAGAAAAACAAATTGTACATTAGCATACCAATTCTAAGAGGGCTGTTAAATGTAGATGGGCCATTATCAGTAGGAGAAAAAAAATACCTTTTGAAATGGATTTCTGTGTCAGGTAAATTAACTCAGGAAATGTAATCAATTAGTGTAATGAGAGAACCATTCACAAGTCCTATTTAGCCCCTGGTTAATTGTATCCAATTGAAAATTAATTCCAGTTTCTCGTTGGAGTCTGTTTTGGAAGTTTTTCTGTTTCAAAATTGAAACCATCAAATCTTTAATGGAATGGCCAGGAAGATTGAAGTGTTCTGCTACTGGTTTTTGAATGTTCTGATTCCTGATGTCAGATTTGTGTCCATTTATTCTTTTGCATAGAGACTGGCCGGTTTGGCCAATGTACACAATGGACACAAATCTGACATCAGGAATCATAACATTTAAAAACCAGTAGCAGAACACTTCAATCTTCCTGGCCATTCCATTAAAGATTTGATGGTTTCAGTTTTGAAACAGAAAAACTTCCAAGAGAGACTCCAACGAGAAACTGAGGAACTGGAATTCATTTTCAAATTGGACACAATTAACCAGGGGCTAAATAGGACTTCCGAATAGTTCACTCATTACAGTAATTGATTTCATTTCCTGAGTTAATTTACCTGACACACAAATCCACTTCAAAAGGTATTTTTTTCTCCTACTGATAATGGCCCATCTACATTTAACAGCCCTTTTAGAATTGGTATGCTAATGTACAATTTGTTTTTCTTTCTTTCTGTGTGTATAAATGCATCTTACTTCTTTTCCATTCTATGCATGAAGTGAGCTATAGCTCACAAAAGCTTATGTTGAAATAAACTAGTTAGTCTCTAAGTTGCTACAAGTATTCCTCACTTTCTTTACGGATACAGACTAACACAGCTGCTATTATTGTGTAATGACTTCATGAGCTGAAGGATGGCTGATCCTTCCAACTACCTCAATCCAAAAGTAAATCTTTGTTCCTTATAGCTCCTTCCTAGACTCTCAGCATGGGTTAACGTTCAAGGTAGCATAGCTCACTCAGTATAGGTTGGGTCTGCTGAACATCCAAGTTCCTGAGAGCACAGATATGGTTTTATCTAGAGAGAAGTGTGGGAGCATGAAGGAGAAGAGAACGGTGACGTGGCAGCTGATAAAATTTTATGTGCGAGTTTTGCAAGGACCAAACTGCACAAATTCACTGCAGTAGAAACTTTTCCTGCACAAATTGCTCACTTGGAATGCTTAAAAGACTGGGGTCTTGATGTTTTAAAAGTTTAATAGAAAGTTTTTCTGCTATAGTGTTGGATTCCTTTTGAGACCTTTTCTACTCAGCTTATCCAAAATACCTTATTCACTTCTAGGAGAACACTTTATGTTTTTCTGGGATCCAAAAAACTCAGTTCGATTCCAGATTTAGTCACTCAGGTTCCTGTATTTGTCATACAAATGTAGGGGTGGGTACAGTATGTGCCATACATCCAGAGTTGCACATAAAAACTTCCTTTATATACATTTACACTACATTGCATCACATGTTTTTGAATTGGCTTGGTTACTTTGCAGGACCCAGTCCCTGTGCAACATATTCTGTCCTCACTTGACCTAGTCTTGACCTCATCTCCGCTTTGCAAACTATTTTGTCCATTGTTAATAAATGGTCCCTCTTACCTTAGCTGACTCAAACATTCTGTCTTTTTCAACCTAATGATTTATTTACCTCCCTAATTCTGTTGTCCAGGAAAAGAGGCCTTCCTCCAGATGTTAATTGTTCATGTAAGGCCAGGTCTCCACTACATGTTGTCTACTTACAAATCTTCTTGTGGTTTTGGCATAGAAAGTTTTACACATTGGAATTCATGATGGAAAACCAAGTATTGATGATGAAAGCTAGTCACTTATTTATGAGATTTGACATGCATATATAATAGTGTGCAGTACAGTTTAGGTAAGGCTCTGGCTTTGACATCTTGAAAATGGAGTTTTGTAAAGTTTGATCAGTTTCTTCAGATTTTCAGAAACAATTCTATTCTATGAAAACGGCAATTTTTCAAGACAAAACATTTTATTCAAAAGTTAAAAATAGAATTTATAATAAAAATCTGGCTTCCTCTTCTATCCGGTAAGCAAGTGCCGTTTCAGTGAATTCAATGATGTTACACTCACTTTTGCAAGCTCTGGATTTGGCTCCCAGATTTTTCTGCTATTGTGCATTGAGTACTGAAAATATAGAATATGAGGCATAGCTTGAGTTCAGCATAATGATGCAGCATAAGGAAGACAGTGCCAATTCTTCTGTATTGCATCATAACAGTGAGGTGAATAAGACTAGACTTACAGTAGAGCTCTCCCTTAGAGTTTTTCTTGCTATGTGTCTGAATTGCAGGAACCAGGCATAGGTCAGCCACAGTAAGGATATACATAGCTGTTGGCATGGAGCCATGGATGCAGCTGAAAATTGCCTTTAGTGGCTCAGTGCCTAGTTCTGTAGTGATCTTCTAGCACTTAGAGAAAAGCACAGACCCTTTACCCCAGAGCTCTGATAAAGTTAGGATTTGAAGATGCATTGTTGGAGCAATTGTAAGAGATTGTGTTTTAATTTCTCTTTTGAACTTTTGTTCCATCCTCTTCATCCTCTCTCTCACTTGCACCCGTTCCATCCTCTCTCTCACTTGCACCCCAGGCCTGAGCCTCTTCGCGCACCCAAACTCCCTGCCAAAGCCCGCACCGCTACCCACACCCAGGTAACTGTCTTTTTCTGAAGGAGAAGCCAAATTCACTTGTATCTAGAGTTTTGTTCATTTAGGGATGTCCCTTATTTGAGTTGAGATTTTTTTATATTTTGTTTGGATCATTTTGCGCAGCTAAAGGTTTAAACCTAGTTAAATTTATTATGTATAAAATAATATAGTCTGACCAGTTGTATATGCATACACGCTCAAACCTGTCACTTCAAAAGAGCTCATTTCCTAAAGCTGAAAACGATTAGGAGCTGAATTGAATGGGAGGAAAAAGAAAAACGTAAGTGTGAATGATGATTGGAAGTTGTTTAAGATAATTTTTCTAGATCCCACAAATCCCCACAATTCTGCAATCAATAAAGCAGGCTTTGTCATTTTTAAAAAAGAACTCCTGGTAAAGAAGTGAAGTGAAAGCAGTAATAAAAAACTTGAACAAAATGAAAATCTAACAAATGGAAAGAGAGGGAAGCTGATAGTAGTGATTGTATATTAAGCCGTGAAGTATAAACATCTTATAAGAGAAGCTAAATGTATTAATGAAAAATAATTGGCCAGTAGGATTGACACACTGTAAAACATTTTCCCTTATATCAGGAACGTAAGAAATTATAACAATGGTATCTATTAATAGACAGGGGCAATAAAATTGTTAATGGTGCAGAAAAGATGCATGAAATGTTTCTGTTCTCTATGTAGGACAAAGCTGGATGACCCATTCAATTTACATCAATAATGAAATACTTTATATTCCCACATATGTTAAATGATTGTTGTGCAATTAATGCCAGTTACCATGGTTTTATGGACAATAGGCCTCATCAAACAAACTTGATCATGTTTTTTGATGAGATTAAAAGTTTAACATTTATTTTGTCAACATAACATACTTTGGAAAGGCATTGTACTATATAATATTATGAATAGTTATTACTATACAAAATGTCACACATTAAATTGATCAAAAACTGGCTAAATTATAGATCTTGAAAATTAATTGTGGCTGCCCCATTTGCAATGGGGGATTTCTTAGTGGGGTCCCACAGGGATGTAATGATTGGGACCTGATTCTATTCAATACCTTTATCAATGATCTGAAAGTAAATGTAAAATCATTGCTGATAAAATTTGCAGATGACACCAAAAGTTAGTGGATGGTAAATAAGGATAGGTCAGTCATACAGTGCTCTCTGGATTGCTTGGTAAATGGGGTTTACTTCTATAACAAATTTTAATTTACTTAAATACAATGTCATACATTTAGGAACCAAGAATGTAGGTCAAGCTTATAAGATGGGGAACTGTGGAATTTGGAAAGGAGTAACTCAGAAAAGGACTTAGGGCTGGTCTTTACTACGGGGGGAGGGGGGGAATCCAACTGCAGATATGCAACTTCAGCTACGTAAATCACATAGCTGAAGTCTGCGTATCTCCAGCCGACTTACCTGCTGTCCTCACGGCGGCGGCAGTCGGTGGCGCGCTCCCCCGTCGACTCCAGCGAGCTGGAGTTCCGGAGTTGATGGGGGCACCGCGGGCGATCGATTTCTCGCCTCTTCACTAGGTGCGAGAAATCGATCGCTACCCGCCAATGCGGCGGGTAGCGAAGACAGGCCCTTAGAGTCATAGTGGAAAACCAGCTCAACATGAGCTCATAGTGCAGTGTGTTGGCTAAGCAGGGGAATGTTGAGTAGAAGTAGGGAAGCAGTATTACCTTGGTATACAGCACTGGTGAAACCATTGCTGGAACATACTGTCCTCTTCTGGTGGCCACACTTCAACAAGGATGTCGAGTAATTGGAAAGGGTCTAGAAAAGTCTTATAAGAATCATTTGGGATCTGGTAAACCCATTTTACAGTGAAAGACTAAAGAAGCTTAATGTGTTAATTTTAAGAAAAAAGGATTTGAGGCCACTCAATCCTGGTCTTTAAATACATACCTAGGGAGAAGATTTCTTATAGTACAGTATATGGCTCTTTAACCTGCAGACAAAGTCACAACAGGATCCAAAGGGTTGAGGTTGAAGCTAGACCAATTCATAATAGAAATGAGAATTTTTAAAAGTTAAGATGATTAATCATTGCAACCTCTTCTCAAATGATGAAGAATTCATCACATCCTTAGATATCTCTTTCTGAAAGAGATGCTCTAGTCTAGCTCAACCAGAAGTTATGGGCTTGTTGCAGAAATTACCATTTGAAATTCTCTAGTCTGTATTATGTAAGAGGTGAGACTAAATTATCATAATGATCTCTTCTGGCTTTACAATCCATGAAATTTGTTGTTTTGGAGAGACACCTTGTGTGCGCCCGCACCTCCTTTTCTCTTTATTCAAATTGTTAGTCCTAGCATAGTTCCTGCTGCCTGTTGTAGTTATGGGATGTTTTTTCTTTGGGAACATCCCTCAAGCTCTCTGTTCTCTAGGAGTGAGTATTCTGCAAGGATGTGGGATCATTCGAGAAGGGAGAATGACTTATCTTGTCACTCTAATTCTCTGAAGAAACCTTCTCGGAAGATTCTCTCTCATGTGCCTGACAGCTGTATTTGGAAGGGAACTTTCTTGAAATGGGGTTTCTTTCATGTTTGTACATGATCTTTTTGAAGCATAATTTTTAAATCCTTTTTTGATTTGTGACATGCTGGGTTTTTTTCTTGGCGTCTCAGCTTTCTGCTCAGCCAGAAACTGTCTGAAAGATCTGAATGACAATCATTAGAATCCTGGGTGGTGCATGATCACCAGGGTGTCTCTCATGTGACCCCCTTTCCTTTGTGATCCACAGGCTTAGTACTTGAAGTGTTCATCTATCTCAAACTAGGTATCACAGGCCCTAGGAATGAGTCCTTGCCAGATGATATCTTCAGAGAAGCAGAAAGACCAATTCATTGCTCCTTTTGCACTGTAACTATCATAATTTTTTTTAAAAAAGTTCATTCTCTCATGTCCACACTAAACTCATTTCTTCTTGTGTATTGTGTTTCTAGGAGGCTGGAGCCCACAGAGAAACCCCTTCAGATTGTGTACGAGTACTTGGCTGGGCTCGGCTTTGAGGATCTTGTGAGAATACAGGAAGAGGCAGCAAATTCTGATCTCAGCTGCATGATTCGCTTTTACCATGGTAAGAATTTGCATATAACAGATGATATCAGACACCTAACATATCACTGGATACTGCTTTTAGAAATAAGCTGCCAAGGTTACTAAGAGGAACATTTTACAAATCAGATCTTCTGTTCTCTCAAGAGAGCATTTGCTACATGGTTGTGGGATGAAACAGACCCCTAGGGAGTGATGTTTTGGCTTATATCTTTATTTTTAATATTTGTGTTACCATAGTGCCACAAAGCTGCACTGCACAAAGTGTTTGAAGATGCAATTCCTGCTCTGAAGAGTTTACAGTGAAAATGACCTTTGAATCAAGGGAAAAGAGGGATGCAGTAAAAAACTTGTTTATAGTTTTAAAAAGTGCTAAGTGCCAGCTAACCCTATCTGACCCCCAAGTCTTCATTAGTCAGCTGATATAAGTGAATCACAGAGGTGAGTCTCGAGGGCTTTGGAGGAATGGATAGGATGGCCTTATGGATCACTTGGGGAAGGTGTTGCATGCCATAAGGGTTAGCATGGAAGAAGGCATAGAAGTGTTCATAGAATCATAGGACTGGAAGGGACTTTGAGAGGTCATGTAGTCCAGTCCCCTGCACTCATGGCAGGGCTAAGTATTATTTACACTGGGGTCGGCAACATATGGCATGCGAGCCGATTTTTAATGGCACACGGCTGCCTGGCAAGCAGGCAGCATGCCGTTAAAAATCCTGCCCCGCTCTTCTCCGCCCCCACCACTCCCTCTGTGGGGGAAGAAGCATGTCCTGAGGGCTGCTGCTGCAGGCTCCCACAACTCTTCCGCAGTGTGCTGGGTTCTGCCCCTCCTCCTCTTCCTCCTTGCTGGCCAATCAGCTCCCTTGCAAGGGAGGAGGAGGGGGAGAGGGAGAAACGAACGGAGCTGCAGCACTGCTGCCGTGAGCACCCCCAGGACCCCAGCCCCCCCCCCCCCCCCCGGCCCCTGCCCTGACCCTTGCAGTCCCCTCACCCCCCCTCAACCCTCTGCCCTGACTTTGGCACCTCCACCACGCACTCCCCAGACCCCTGCCCTGACTCTTGCAGCCCCCACCTGAGCACCAAATGGGAGCTCCTGCAGACCCCCCTCCCCCACATTCCCACTTGCACCCCTCGCACCAAATGGGAGCTGCCCAGGTAAGTGCTCCACACCCAAACTTCCTGTCCCAACCTTGGGGCCCCTCCCTCATTCTAGCTCCTGGCCAGACCCTACACCCCAATCCCTAGCCTGCTCCTTCACCCCCAGCCCTAGGCTCAGTGCACCCCCACCTCAGCTCAGTGCAGAGAGAGAGAGGGGAAGAGAATGGGCCAGAACCAGGGAGAAGGTAGGTACCCTTCTATGTGGGCAGGGATAGGACCTCAGACTGGCAGCCTGGATCCCTGCTGGCAGGAGTCGGCGGATGGAACCCCAGACCGGCAGTGGTCTGAGCGGCTCAGCCTGCTGCCGGTCTGGGGTTCTGGCTGCTGGCTCCTTGCCAGCCAGTGTCTTGGCCTCAGGCCCCTCTCAGCCTGCTGCCCAGCGTAGGTGAATGGAACACCAGGCTGGCAGCAGGCTGAGCAGGGCTGGCAGTGTAAGATCATCATTTTAATTTAATTTTAAATTAAGCTTCTTAAACATTCTGAAAACCTTGTTTACCTTACATACGACAATAGTTTAGTTATAATATATAGACTTATAGAAAGAGACCTTCTAAAAAACGTTAAAATGTATTACTGTCACGCGAAACCTTAAATTAAAGTGAATAAGTGAAGACTTGGCGCACCACTTTTGAAAGATTGCTGACCCCTGATCTAGACCATCCCAGGGGGTTTTGGACCTAAAGAGTTTGCAGTGACATTGCAGTCTCCTTTGGTAAAAAGTACACACCCACAATTGGTCAGTTCACTCCACTGTTTAAAAGTGCTGCTAGATTCCTCCCTGATCTAAACTCTCACATAGCATCATCCCCCCAGTAACACTGTCTACCATTTCTATTTGTCTAGCAGCAGATTCCATCACATTTTGGGAGACGATGACCTGGCCTCAGTTATACATGCTTTCATTACCTCTTACTTAGACTACAGCAATGCACTATATTCAAGCAGGAAGCCATCAGCTCTTATGATCTTTCAGCTAGTACAGAATGCTGCAACACATCTCCGCAACGCTGGCTACTGTGAGCGCATCAGATCTGTCCTCCATGCTCTCTATGTTGGCTTCCCATAGAATACGGAGTGAAGTTCAGGTCTCAGTGCTGCTCATCAAGATCCTGAGCTCAGAATAGCTAAAAGACCAGCCAAAGTTCCGGGATGGTTAACTGCACTCTTTGGATGCAGTGGAACACTCTGAAACCTGATGCTTGCGGGAGTGATGTCTCCCCACCAATGCTATGCCAGCACAGGGCTCTGTGTGGCAGGAGAAGAGTGCACTGGGCCCAGCCCATCCTCTCCCCAAGTCGATATTCCAGTAGTTGGTGTGTGAGTACTGGGATGTCCTCTGTTGCTGTTCCTCCCTCTCTGAGGGAGAGCAGCAAAGAGGGACCTATGTTGCTGCTCCTGGGGGGAGAGGGAGGGGCCCCATGCTGAATTTTAGATCCCAGAACTAAAAATTAATGGTAGCTTAGATGCAAGTGTCATGACTTGATCACATTTATAATGTGGAAGCAGAATAAAGTCCAGACCACTAATACATATCATTGGCAACCATCAATCCAAACTGGATCATGGTATATGCGTAAGAGTCTAATAGGTGCCTGATGAATCTGCTTTATATACTTGTTGTTTTAATAGAGCCAATTTCAGGAAGCTGAAAACAAATATGAGCCAAATCAGGTGGGAGGAAGAATGTAATCAGAAAAATGTAAATAAGTGGAAATCACTTAGGAACACCTTATATTATGCCCAAAACACAATTGAGGAAAAAGGGTGTGCTTGCTATAAATCTACCCTGGTTTAGAGGGGAAGTGAAGTGAATTTAAAGAAAAACAATAAATGGGAGAAGGGGAAGTTGATAGTAATGAAAATAAATCAGATGTTAGGCGCTATAGATGATTGATAAAAAGAGCAAATGGACACCAGGCAAAATCTGTGGCCACAACGTTTAAGGCAATGAGATTTTTAAATATTCTGGGGGGAAAAGATTCCTGCCAATTGTATTGGTCCATTACTAGATGGAAATGGTAGAATTATAAATCATGTGGAAAAGACAGAAATGTTCTGTAAATATTTCTGTTCTGTGTTTGGGAGAAAAAACTGATGATCTATAAGGTGCTACTTAATTTGCAATATTGTGGAAATTGCCGATCATTCAGTATTCGACTTCCAGCACAGATTTGATGCTGAAGTCAGATGTATGTATTTTAACAGCTTTGCTGTCAGCACTGCACGTGGAGGTTCTCCGGCTGTCAGCTGGGGTGGCTGGCTTTTCCAAATTACCATAATCAATTACTTTTCCACGATTTTCCGTGTCTTGGCCACAACTCAGTTTCAGTTATTTGACAGTAATCTAACGATTCAAGTAGGGTCTTAATGATACAGTCTCATCATATGGTGATAACACACTTCCCCTTCCACTACTATCTCTGAAGTCTGTTAAACAGAAGCTACTGAAGTTAGACATTTTTGAATCAGCTTGTCAAGATAAGTTGCATCCAAGACTTTTAATCAAGTTCACTTGACTATTAATGTTGATTTTTCAATAAGTCATGGAGCTCTGTGGAAATTCCAGAAAACTCGAAGAAAGCTAATGTTATGCCAATTTTATGTGTCAATTTTAAAATAGAAAAACTTCCAAAACAGACTCCAACGAGAAGCTGACAAACTGGAATTAATTTAAAAATTGGACATTATCAAGCAAAGGTTAAACAGGGACTGTGAATGGCTTAATCATTACACTAATTGAATCTTTTTCCCTAGTTAAGTTTCCTTCACGCGTTCTTGTCAACTGTCAGAAACAGATCCACTTGATTAGCACCACAAAAGTTTTTTTTTCTCCTGCTGATAATGATCCATCCAAATTAAACAGCCTCTTAGAACTGGTATGGTAATTTCCAACTTTTTCTGCTTTCTGGGTATATAAATCCATCTTACTTCTGTGTGTTCCATTCTATGCATCCGATGAAATGGGCTATCGCCCACGAAAGCTTATGCTGAAATAAACTGGTTAGTCTCTAAGGTGCCACAAGTATTCCTTGTTTTCTTTATTAAATGGATTAAAAACTGGCTAATAGGTCTCAAAATGTAACTTAATGGGGAATGATCATCAAGCAGGTGTGTTCTAATGGGGTCCTGCAAAGATCAGTTTTGCAAATGAGTTTGCAGATGAGTTTGCAGTTTGCAGATGAGACACGATTTGTGAGGATTGGTAAATAAGAGGAGGATAGTTCACTGATTCAGAGCAAACTGTATTGCATGGTAAACTGGCCACTAGCAAATGTGTTTTAATACAGCTAGATGTAGAAACAAAGGATGGGGATAGAGTTCCATGGGGGACTGTAACCTGGGCAACAGTGACTCTGAAAAAGATGGTGGGGGTTGTGATAGTCAGCTGAACATGAGCTCCCAATGATATTGTGGCCAAAAGAGCTAACGCAACCCAGGGATGCATAAAGAGGAATCTCGGGTAGGAGTAGAGAGGTTCTTTTACTTCTGTATTTGGCACTGGTGTGACCACTGCTGGAATGCTGTGTCAATTTCTAGTGCCCACAATTTAGGAAGGACATTGATTGGAGAGGGTTGAGAGAAGAGCCACAAGAATGATGTACTTAGTTTAACAAAGAGATGGTGAAGGGGTGACTGTAAGTATCTGCATGAGGAACAAATGTTTAATAATGAGCTCTTCAGTCTAGTAGAGTATAACTTGATCTAATCGGAAGCTGAAGCTAGACAAATTCAGACTGGACATAAGGTATAAAGTGTTAACAATAAGGACAATTAAGCATTGGACCAAATTACCAAAAGTTGTGGTGGATATTCCATCGCTGACAATTTTTAAATCACGATGGGATGTTTTCTGAAAGATCTGCTCTAGGAATAATTTTGGAGAAGTGCTATGTCCTATGCTATACAGGAGGTCAGACTTGACTACAATGGTCCCCTTTTGCTCTTGAAATCTATGAATCTAAACATTTCTGGCTTGCAGATTCCTTTTGTTACTATAGCTGCAAGTGGCAATCAGTATGACACTGAAGCCCCATGTTAGGTTGTGTCTAGGGGACCTAGATTGTCACAGTCTGGCCCTGTACCTGTAGGGATTAAACCTGGTACCCATTGTACCTTTTACAGTTTACTCCATACAACAGGCACATTTAGCTCATGTATTGCAAGGAAAATTTTAACATGCAGTCCTGAACCTAGCAGAGAATGGGTTGTTGGAAAGAAAAGTTTGTGAAAGGGGTTTAGGTGTGTGGTGCATCTTACTCGTATCCTTGTGGTGTGGCAGCCTGATTTCTCGGGAAAAGGCTGCTGTGTAGTGCAGATTTGTAGTGACAGGCTGGTACACTTTGAACTGATACACATTACTTTATTTGTTCATACTTCTCTCAGTTAGCTGTCTTCAGTCTAAACCAAAAGTCCTGCTAATGCATTAACTAATGTAATCTGACAGACCCTTCCTGATGTATAGCAGTGGCACTGAAGCATTCTTTAGCATCTCCTGTTCTGCACTAATGTATAGTAAAGGAGCATGCTGAGCTCTGCTTTGTTCCTCAGCCTGGTCTGTGCTACTGCAGCTGCTGTCTTGCTGCCTGTGCTGCAGGCACTGTTGGTGCTGGAATTTGCCTGCTGCTTTCACTTACTTTTTTTTTTTTTTTTTTTTTTTTGCTACATTAACATCTCAGATCTATAAGCTTTACAGTGAGGAAATAGAACCTGATCTGTTATGCGGGCTTTCTAAAATTAGTCTGTCCTCATGTGGTGCTATGTAGTCACATGACCCTGGTATCCAACCATCCTGAGTGATACAGAACCAGCATTCCAGACTGCTACTAACTTGTGGGCTCAAAGACAGATCAAAAGGAATCTTCAAACACTAAGAATTTGGCAAGTCACCTCCCCCGTGCTATCTCCAAAAAGCCTAATCTCAGTTGTGGCAGCAAAGATGAAGAGACTCGGCAACATACCACAATAAATTAATTTGTGCTGAGTATCTTACAGTTGTTTAACAGGGATGTATAGACTGAAGTGTCACATGTTGAATCAAATAATTTCTGCCATGTCATAGAAACCTAATTGCTACCAATGTTCCCTCTAATTTTTGACAGGCCGTGTGCGCAAAAAATTTCTTCTGTGCAAATGTTTGTGCGGGGTGTTTTGCCATGTGCACAGGGTTTGGGATCTGTGCACGCGCACAGCTGAGAGGGAACAGTGATTGCTACTTGGCTGAATATTGGACCTAATTCTAACTTTTCTTCGGTGTGACGCTCATTTACTGACCTGTCTTATTTTTTGTCATTAGCTGAGTAACTTTCCCAATTGGCATTAGGGTAACTAGATCGCTAGTGTGAAAAATTGGGACAAAGATATGGGGTAATATGTAAGGCACAGTCCTGAATATTGGGACTGTCGCTATTAAATTGAGACACCTGATCAAGCCAGTTGGCCTACAGTTAGACATTTGGTATGCTTTCATGGCCCATCTAATCTGCAATACCTCTTCTCAGTATTGGACTAAAATAAAAAACAACATATATTTCTGAAGCTCTTTTTAGTAATTGGGCTACTGACACTTCCTTGGGGAGAGTCTGATAGCTCTCACAGTCAAAATGTTTCCTGATAAGCAGCCTAGTGTTACCATTTTGTACCTTCATCCCATTGCTTTTTGTTGCATTCCTTGCACTATTCTAACCAGTCCCTCTTGTTCTTCCACTAGTCATCACCACCAGCTATGTTCATTCTGGATAGCACCGTAGTGGAGATGAGCACATTTCCACAAATACTTGGTTGAACTCTACTGTGTTCATTTTACACCAACATTTTTATTGGTGTGAATATTTTCTGCACTTCAAAGTTGAGTGCATGAGTGTTCTTAGGCAAATGTTCTTTTTTTAAATTTGTACTTGAATGGCTTGCATATTATACAGCCAGAGAACAGAATCCATGTTGTGTGCCTGGTCTGACTCACTCGCAACTAATCAATACAGCTGGAACATCATCTTCTTAAAGCTCTTCATTCTGTAGTTTGATAGTAAACATTTTCATAAACAAATAATATTAAATTGTTTTAAATAAATCTGAGGAAACCAGAACTGTTTTATTAGCAATGAAAGATGCTAAAGTATCAAATTATTCATTACAAATCAGTGAGCTCTAGCTCCGCCAATTGTGTACAGTAAGAACTTCTATCTCCAGAACTTATTCTTGGGATCTTGACTCCTCACCTCTTGTTCTTACCAAATGGGACAAGCACTAGTGGATTCTTTATTCACCATGGAGTTACCTCAACTGCTGCCTCTGTCTTCAGTGGCTATGGCTGCAGGGCCACCAGTATGTGCTGTTCCCCTAGTACGTGAGTGAAGTCAGCTTCTCACCCCCCTCTCAGGGGAAATAGTCCCACTGAATGGAGGTGAGCTCATAAAGACTTTTTTTGTCAATGCAGATATTACAGGAAATGAGTCACACACATACACCTCTATTCCCTTTGGCCTGAGTACCAAGGTACCTCCTTACAGCAGCAGCCTTGTCTCATTGTAGATACAACCTAAACCGGCTTCTCCCATCAGCAAAAGTAATCCTCCTCCCTTAGAGATGGTAGCTAGGTTGACAGAAGAACTCTTTCTCCACATGGATATAAGCAATCTTAAAAATGACAATTAGGTGGTGGATTTTTCACACCCTACATAGACATCTTCAAAGCTTGTGGGTCACCAAGGAGTCACTGAGAAAGGAAGGCAGAGAAGAGACCTGGCAGTATATAACCATCAGAGGTAGGAGGTCATGGCAGCATTTTATGTAGCAGGCTGTGGCCACCAGAGAGAAGAGGACTGGAAGGAATTCCAGACAGCTAAAAGTTTCCAGTTGATATCACTTGCTCGATGTGGAAACTTTGGAAAATACCTCTCAAGATCAAGCCAGTCTTAGGGAACAGAGATGTACGGAACACACATGTCTATGGTAGCTCAGACCAACCTGTAAGAAAATCATGCTTGCCCAAATTGTTCTCAACTGTCCAAGGAGATCCTTATTGGAGATTCAATATGTAGACGAACCAAGCCAACATTCTGCAAGGGACACATGGACAACAGGGACAGTGTGTTGCCTTCCTAGAGCCAAGACACAAGACGTCACTCTAAGATTGAATAAACTTCTGCAGTCAACAGGCAAGGATCCACTGGTGATGGTTCATATTGGCACTAATGGCATTGCATCACGGGATATCTCACAGATAGTAGATGGCTTCGGGGAACTCAAAAGTGTGCTAAAGACGAAGAATATCCAAGCAATTCTATGAGATCCTTTCTGTAACATGAGCAAAGGAAGACAAGATTCCGGAAGTGAGCCACTGGATAGGTAAGAGGCGGAGGGTTTTGGTTTTGTGTAAAACTGGTCACCTTCCTTGAGGAGAGGGGTTTGTATATTTTGGATGGCCTCCACCTCAGTAGAAGGCAGGGACCAATCTCCTTAGGGACAGGCTGGCTAGAATAGTGAGAAGGGGGCTAAATGAATAGCAAAAGGGAGGGTAAAAAGAGGGCTCTGCACAAAATTGAGATGTTGAGAAGAAAATCAAGGAACCAAAGAACATAAAGAGAAGAAATACTTTAATTGCTTATACACCACTGCTCCGAGCCTCGGTAACAAGAGGAATTGGAATTGCTCATTTATGAGCATAAATTTGATCTTGTTGATATTACTGAAAACTGATTGGCTAATTCACCTGACTGGAATGTTAGTCAATGGTTATAACCTATCTAGAAAGCAATGAGTGAGCAAAAGGGATGGGGGAGTGACACCGCCAAAAAAAATACATAACCTGTTTTCAAGGCACTGATAACTCACAAGAAAATGATCTTGAATGCTTATGGATCAGTGTCCTAACCTATAAATCATAAGATGGGGTATCAGTTGGTGTCTGCTATAGACCACCCAATCACCCTGGGGAACGCAATGACCACCTCCTTATGCTCCTATCTATAGTGTGTAGGAAGAAAAGCTTTGTGATCATGAGGGACTTCAATTTGGGTGACACATGCAGGAGGGCTCATGCCTCCAGCATTAAAACATCCTTGGAATTTCTAACATTATCCATGACAATTTCTTTACTCAGAGTTTGTTTATATAGGGGAATTCTTTTAGACTTGTCCTATCAGATAAAGAAACTGATGACAGAACTAAAAATTAATTGTAGCTTAGGTGCAAGAGGTAATGAATGACTTGATCGCATTTATAATGTGCAAGCAGAATAAAATCCCTCCTCCCCTAATAGTAGATATATACTTGATGCTTTAATAGGGCCAATTTCACAATGCTGAAATTAACTATGAGCCAAATCAAGTGGGAGGAAGTATTTAATCAGAAAAATGTGAATGTTAATTGGTGATCATTTCAGAATGCTAGATGCCCCAAAAGCCACAATTAAGGAAGAGGGCTGTGCTGATTAAAAAACTGACCTGGTTTAGAGGAGGGGGAGTGAAGACATATGCAATCAAATGGAAGAAAGGAATAGTTGATGGTAATGAATATATATCAGAAGTTAGGAATTGTAGTAAGTTGAAAAGAAGCAAAGGGATACAAGGCAAAATCAGTAGCATTAAGGAAAATGAAGAGTTTTAAAAATATATTAGGAACAAAAGAACAGTATTGGTCCATTACTAGATAGAAATGGTAGAATTATCAATAATGTAGAAAAGACAGACATATTCAATAAATATTTTTAGTATTTGGGGGAAAAACAGATGATACAGTCTCATCATCTGGTGGTGATAATATTGTTTCCTTTCTACTAGTATCTTTGGAGGATGTTAAACTGAAGCTGCTGAAGTCAGACATTTTAAAATCAGCAGATTCAAATAACTTGCATGCAAGAGCTGGCCGAGGAGCTTGCTGAGCCATTAATGTTGATTTTCAATACGTTTGGAGCACCTTGGGGAGTTCCAAAAGACTGGAAGAAAGCTAATATTCTGCCAGATTTTAAAACGGGTAAACAGGATGACCAGAGTACTTCAGGCCTGTCAGCTTGACATCAGTCCTGAGTAAGAGAATGGAGTGACTGATATGGGACTGTCTCAATAAAGAATTAAAGGAGGGTAATGTAATTAAAGCAAATCAATGGGTTTATGGAAATTAGATCCTGTCAAACTAACTTGACACTTTTGTCAACCAAACTGTTAGCCTCATAAAAATAATAGTGTTGGCATAACATTTGATTTGGCACCGCCCAACATTTTGCTTAAACTAGAACATATAAAAGTAAGATGGCACACATTGAATGGATTAAAAACTGGCTCATTGATAGTTCTCAAAATGTAAATATGTACTGGGAATGGCCATTGAGTGGGGGTTTTTTCTGGCAGGTTCTGGCAGGTTATCTCTAGGGGGGATTGTTCTGAGCGAGTTTTCATAAATATCTCAGACGGGTCTGAGGCTAATGTGATGTTGGCAGGGTCAATCTCCTAATGCCATTAGAATCTGTTACTAAATTCACAATGCCTGCTTTAATGAAGGCTTCCTCTTTCCTTTGTTTTCTTCTTCTTTGTATGATGAGTGGCTGAATGTTGTTTTGGGTTCCTGGTTTCATGAGGTTGTGGGGCAAGGTGAGGCTCCTTCCATTTAGCCTCACCTCCGTGATTTTGGTATCAAAGTAGGGAATGTAACACAGTGTCTTCTATAGAGAGTCCCTCATACCCAGAAAAGGATGTTCCACTTACATTAGAATTACTTATATTATGGAACCATATCAGCACAAAAGTGGCAAACAGAACTAATATTTCCAAATCTTCAGTGATGTTTGCAAGTCTCCATTCCTAATTTCTAGACATTGTTTTTAATGTCTTGGAATATTTTTACTCCTATAATGCAATATTTTATGTACAACTACTGTGTTTTCATTTAGCAGATTATCTGTATAGCCCATATATCAGCATTAAGAAGTTTACCCTTTCCAAGATTCTGTATTTGTATTCCATGTTTCTGATTGCAATCTCAATCAATTTATGATTTTTTAAAATTTTAAATTAAGAATTTTTCCTGGCAGAAAAAGCATCCTGCCTGAACATCTGCCACCCTGTAGAATGTGAAAACTACAAAGCGCTTCTTTTCCTAACCTCAAGAACTGTTTGTCGGTTACTTTAAGAGCCTTCTTAAACTGATATTTTAAAAAAAGAAAAAAACATCTTCTCGCAGTGGGCAATTGGATCGGCATAGAAGAGCAAATCTTCTTATCCTCTTCGCTCCTGGTGGAGCATAAGGCATCAACCATTCTTCTCCATTCGCTGAAGATTTGATTGACGTTTCTGTAGCATTCGTTTTTTACATGGTGGGTTGCTACCCCAACGCAAAACCCTCCTCCTTTCACATCTTGGGCTTGGGACCAAGCAATGGCGGAGTTATAGAAGAGCAAAGGTACTCAGATATTATAGTGATAGGCACCATATAAGTGTGTATATCAGTGGTTTAACGTTTCCTGTTTACAGTGACTTTTAATGGATGTGACAAGCCCCAATCCTGTGCAAATTAGAAGTACGCTATTCTGCATGAATGGTGCTCTTATGAATTCTAACAGCTATGCCTCCAGAACTTGTCAGGATTTTATAAAACAACAATACACATATGTGATACCTCTTTATTTAACATTTTCAGATCTCTACATCATATACAAGATGTTAGGAGAAATGTTCCATTTTCCAGTACCTATAGATGAAATATTATGCCTCACACAAATCAAGGTTTCAATAACTTGCAGGCTACTGAAGATGAAAAATGACCCTTCTAAAGGAATTGTGGGGAAAAAAACCCAAACACACACAAAGCATTTTAAAAACCTCCCCAAAATGCAAGAAACACAAATACTAAGAAAGAAGGAGAGAGATCTTGTGACAGAATTTTACTAGAAAACATGGTTAATTTAAAATTCTTATTGTATCAAAAGACAAACTTAAAATAGCCTTTCATATGTCTTAGCAAACCAGAATACATTTTTAAACTCCTTTAACTAGAGCTTTAACTGTAACTTCGCTGCATCTTTGATTTCTTTCTCACAGGAAAAATTACTTAACTAATACTAACCCATTAGGCATTTCTATTATGCTTTTGATGTGCATGGTACTTTACAGACAGCACTAGGTCTATGCCGTAAAGAACTTTCATTCTAAGTTAAACAGTGACATATCTAGGAAGAGGATTTTTTTTTTTGATACCATCATAGTTTATCTCAAAACATACTGTCGCCTCTTGGCCTGAGTAGTTAGCAGTATGTGGGGTCCTGCCAAGTTGTTTCTGTTAGGAAGAGAAATTGATGGTACAAGTCAGATATTTCTTTGATGCAAAGAATGTACAAAGTTCTGTTTCTGAGCACACCACAGGAACAAACAGCAGCAGACCAGTTTTCTTGCTCACAAGTTCCAAGCCTGCCTTTCCAGCCAGTCTTGTGGTCCAGGAAATTCTGTCTCTGTTTCCTCTCAGGCCCATGCTCATGCCTGTTTCTCTGGCTTTCTGGGTGCTTTCTTAGGCAGTGGTTTCAGCTATCTTACTCTGTAAAGGCGCTTAATTGCGTTTCCATTTAGCCCGAATGAAGAATGGCTGGCATGCCCATCAGCTTTAATGATGTCTGATCCCGTGTAGATCAGACACACTTGACTGGAACCATTAACATCTTCAAGCATAACAATATACAATCATTCATCTCACTACAAAATATTTGTAAATATTATTGCATTGTTTATTACAGGCTGTTTATCCCGCAAATGAGTCTCTGTTCTCTGTGTACCACTATTTACTCTGCCTTGACTTACTTGTAGTTTGTTTTAATAGCTGAGGTTGTATGTGGTTTTTTGGTGCTAATTATCCCCATAAACTGGAAATGAAGAATACAGTGAAAAGTAAATGATAAAGCGCCATTTTCTTTTCAGAAAAGCCATGTCAAGTGGAGCAACTAGACCGAATCCTTCTGTCTGGGATCTATACTGTGCGCAAAGGGAAGACGCAGTTGCACAAGTGGGCAGAACGCTTGGTCGTTCTCTGTGGCACCTGCCTCATCGTATCCTCAGTGAAGGATTGCCATACAGGAAAGATGCACATTCTGCCTCTTGTTGGAGGGAAGGTGAGGCTCTTGGGCCTAACTGGTTCTTTGTTAGTTTCCTGTAGCTACGATGTGAGAATGAAGGGGCCACCAGGATTTATGTTTCCTACAAGTCAGTCTACGTCTCTTGAATGAGTTTCTGTGTTAAGATGTTTGACTACATCTGCCTGACTCCTCTCTGCTTATTTATTAGGCAATCTAGTTTAATAAAACAGTTAAAGGAATGCAGGTTCTTTGCTTCAGCCATAAATTGCATAATACTTTTACATGTATTGGTTCTGTCCAGCAATTTACCACGACCCAGAAGTAATTTACTTCTTGGGTCTGTTCCATAAGTGCTGGAACTAGGAGTGCTGGGGATGCCACTACACTCCCTGGCTGGAAGTAGTAATAACAAATCCAATACATGGTTTCTACGTTTAGTACTCCTACTGTAAAAATTGTTCCAGAACCACTGGTCTGTTTCAACAGAGAGGTTCTGAAGAGGAATTTTTTAGCTGTAGATCAGCCGGAGAGGATTAACTTGCCTGTACTTTGTGGAGTGTCTTGTGTTGATTTTGTGTAATATCCCCACCCCCTGCATTTCAGATTGTGGAATTGCTGGAATTTCGACAGGGCTATTTTTGTCTTATTTCTCCCATTTCAGGTGGAAGAAGTGAAGCGTCGGCAGCACTCGCTTGCTTTCAGTTCTGCTGGTGCACAAGCTCAACCCTACCATGTGTGCTTTGAAACGCTGGCAGAGCACCAGAGATGGCACCGGCAGGCGTCCACGGTGAGGTGTGGGTGCCCTGATACAGGGGCAAGAGCAAAGAAAGCTTGGAGGATTTTGGAACAGGCTTACTCTTGAGACACAGCTTCCAACTCGTGTTCTTAGGAGGACTGAGATCACCTGAGGGCTTCCTTTGAACTACCACATCTGTGGGGCAGAGGCTACTTAGCCACTGCATGTCTCTCTGATCTGCTGGATGCTTCATTTCAGCATTCCACCAGGCTGCAGCAGCTAGGAGCTGTAGTTCTGCGCTATCCCACACTGATAGCACTAGTCATATTAACCAGACATCTTTCAAAACTAATCCCAGAGACTAATTTCTCTTTCTTCCCAGCTACAGCAGTCTATAAGTCCTTCCTACTGCCTAGGCTGCATCCACCTGAACAATGTGCTAGACTCTGAGAGCCTCTCTGATGGATTTGAGTTAGCACAGAATCCAAATACGACCAGAGGAGGTGGATTCTGTTCAGATCCACATGCTTATTCCACATCAGAGCAGAGTCAGAAGGAGATGGCTTCAATGTTGAGCTTCACTTCAACATCCTGTTCATGTGGCAGGCCCATTAAATCCTGAAGGGATTGCATTTCTGGCATCGTTTTCTCTCCTTGAAAGTAAGGAAGAGGCAGAAAAAATTAGCATGAATCTCACAACTCGGTGCTCTGCCAACCTGGGTGTCTGATATCCTCTTCATTGTTGGGCCAAAAATGGTCATATTGGGTCAGACCAAGGTCCATCTAGCCCAGTATCCTGTCTTCTGACAGTGGCCAATGCCAGGTGCTTCAGAGGGAATGAAGAGAACAGATAATCAAGCGATCCATCCCCTGTGGCCCATTCCCAGCTTCTGTCAGACAGAGGCTAGAGACATCATCTCTGCCCATTCTGGCTAATAGTCATTGATGGACCTATTCTCCATGAACTTGTCTAGTTCTTTTTGAACCCTCTCATAGTCTTGGCCTTCACAACATCCTCTGGCAAAGAAACCCGACTGGGTACTCGCTGTTTCCATTCTGTCTGATGTTGAAGGTGCTCAAATATTATGCTGATAGGCAGCGGTACTAAAGCCTAAGATAAGTTAGATATTTGTCTCACCCTGGATTTCCCCTGCAGTTTAGGTTGGCTGGTATTCTGAAGCAAAAAATGTATGCAAGTCAGAGCAGTACCTTTCCTGTGCCCTTCTCCATGCTTGTTTATGTGCCTGCCACCAGGAATGGACAGTAGCAACATACAAGGCTGGGATCAAATCCTAACCACCGTTTGTAAGCCTCATCTGATAGATACCTGAGGGGTTTCATTTTCTTGTGCTTTGTTAGCACTTGTCTAGCTTGTCCTGCCAATAAACGTTCATTGGATTGAACTGGGAAGAAAATTGTAAATGTAGCTAACTCTGTTGCCTTCCTTTTTTCCAGGTGGTGTCTCAGCGACTCAGCACAGTTGATCTGTCTTGTTATAGCCTTGAGGAGGTACCTGAGCATCTCTTCTACAGTCAAGACATCACCTACCTCAACCTGCGACACAACTTTATGCGACTAGATGGATCAGGGGGTCTTGACTCTCTTTGCAGGTCTGCAGAGAACTATTTTCTATTACATGTTGGGGTTCTGGAATATACAGTCGGGTGAGGAGGCAGGAATATACTGAGGGTCCGCGGGCATTGTGGGAAGTTGGCATACTGGTAAGAAATTGGTCTTTGGGGAGATTCGTGCTACCTCAAGGTGATGAAGACTAGGAAATATTTTTGTTTCCATTGGCCGTTTGACTTCCAGCAATTTACAGTTTGTACAACCTGTCCTTCCACATGTTCCTTTCATATTAAGTATGAGTGTGGTGATATGCTATTACATAAATAAGATATAGTGGTGATTATAATGCCATTTGCTAAACAGTCTGGCGGCATTGTTAGATATAAGAACAAATGCTGAGGGAAAGTGATAAAACAGTTGAGTAAAAGTCTGTACTAAGGAATGCAAGTGTAAAAGGAGCCTGTTTTAACTAGTCTTTAATGCTGTCACAAATTCAGAACTGGCAGTGTCTGCAAGAGTCCAGCTTTACACTGGGAACTTGTAATTATCCATTTCCTGGGTAGTGGGAGCTGCATGATGGATTGTATGCTGGGTACAACTAGCTCTGAGGAGTAGGAGTGTGTGTGGACCCAATTAGACTTAAAAATAAGAGAACTTTAAAAACAAATCCCAAAATAAATCCGATTCTGTTGTAAAGAGACAGGCAGTGTGGGGACCTGCAGATCCCCATTTTGTCAGGGAGATTTTTAGTGAGCGTCATGGACAGGTCATGGCTTCCATGAATTTTTCTTTTTTGCTCATGACCTTTTACTAAAAAGGTCTGTGACAAAATCTTAGCGTTGGGTATATATTTGATGGATTATAACTTGCTTGGTGCAGGAAATGGCATGTTATAACTGGTTTGAGAAGAGGTTATACCATATTTAAGAAAGAACTTGGACTACTTCAGAGAACCTTTGTGCTTCCACTTGTATGTGTATTTGTCACGAACCACTGTGCTTTATGAATAATTTGTACACTTGACATTTAGGTTCTCTCAGCTGAAGGGCCTGAACCTGTCCCATAATATGCTGGGGGAGCTTCCTATATTACTGTGTGAGATCTCCACTCTGACTGAACTCAACATTTCTTGTAATGGGCTTCATCACCTCCCAAGCCAGATTGGCAACCTGTTCAAGTGAGTTATGTGACTTTTGTCTTGGCCCCTAAACATCTCTCATCTGTGGTTATAGACTTGCCCTATGTCTTATTTTGAGTGCAAACAGAGTAAATGAATCACTGGTGAGACAGGTCCTCTTCCTCTGTGACCCTTATTAAGAACAATAGAGATACCAAAGGAACACGTAAAGACGATAAAGTCATTGTGGAGAAACTAAATGAATTCTTTGCTTCAGTCTTCACGGTTGATGACATTAGGGAGATTCCCAAACCTGAGCCGTCTTTTGTAGATGACAAATCTGAGGAATTGTCACAGATTGAAATGTCTCTAGAGGAGGTTTTGGAATTGATCAATTTAACTGTAACAAGTCACCGGGACCAGATGACATTCACCCAAATGTGAAATTACAGAACTGTTAACTATGGTTTGTAACCTGTCCTTTAAATCGGCTTCTTTACCCAGTAAAGAAGAAGACTGGAAGATAGCAAATGTAACGCCAGAGATTAAGGAGGCTAGGACTTTTTAGCTTGGAAAAGAGGAGACTAAGGGGGGATATGATAGAGGTATATAAAATTATGAGTGGAGTGGAGGAAGTGAATAAGGAAAAGTTATTTACTTGTTCCCAAAATAGAAGAACTAGGGGCCATTCAATGAAATTGGCGTGCAGCAGGTTTAAAACAAATAAAAGGAAGTTCTTCTTCACACAGCGCACGGTCAACCTGTGGAACTCCTTACCTGAGGAAGCTGTGAAGGCTAGGACTATAACAGGGTTTAAAAGAGAGCTGGATAAATTCATGGAGGCTAAGTCCATAAATGGCTATTAGCCGGGATGGGTAATGAAAGGTGTCCCTAGCCTCTGTCTGTCAGAGGGGGGTGATGGATGGCAGGAGAGAGATCGCTCGATCATACCTGTTAGGTTCACTCACTCCGGGGCACCTGGCATTGGCCACTGTCAGTAGACAGGATGCTGGGCTAGATGGACCTTTGGTCTGACCCAGTATGGCCGTTCTTATGTTCTTATGTTCTTATTTAAAAAAGGCTCTAGAGGCGATCCTGGCAATTATAGACCAGTAAGTCTAATGTCAGTATTGGGCAAAAATAGTTGAAACAATAGTAAAGAATAAAATTGTCAGGCACATAAATTGTTGGGCAAAAGCCAACATGGTTTCTGTAAAGGGAAATCATATCTTACTAATCTATTAGCGTTCTTTGAAGGAGTCAACAAACATGTGGACAAGGGGGATCCAGTGGACATGGTGTACTTAGATTTCCAGAAAGCCTTTGACAAGGTCTCTCACCAAAGGCTCTTACGTAAATTAAGTTGTCATGGGATAAGAGGGAAGATCCTTTCATGGATTGAGAACTGGTTAAAAGACAGGGAACAAAGGGTAGGAATAAATGGTAAATTTTCAGAATGGAGAGGGGTAACTAGTGGTGTTCCCTAAGGGTAGGTCCTAGGACCAATCCTATTCAACTTATTCGTAAATGATTTGGAGAAAGGGGTAAACAACGAGGTGGCAAAGTTTGCAGATGATACTAAACTGCTCAAGATAGTTAAGACCAAAGCAGACTGTGAAGAACTTCAAAAAGATCTCACAAAACTAAGTGATTGGGCAACAAAATGACAAATGAAATTTAATGCGAATAAATGTAAAATAATGCACATTGGAAAAAATAACCACAACTATACATACAATATGATGGGGGCTATATTAGCTATAACTAATAAAAAAAAAAAAAGATCTTGGAGTCATCATGGATAGTTCTCTGAAGACATCCACACAGTGTGCAGCAGCAGGCGAAAAAGCAAAAAGGCTGTTAGGAATCATTAAAAAAGGTATAGAGAATAAGATGGAGAATATCTTATTGCCCTTATGTAAATCCATGATGGGCCCACATCTTGAATACTGTGTACAGATGTGGTTTCCTCATCTCAAAAAGGATCTACTGGCATTAGAAAAGGTTCAGAGAAGGGCAACTAAAATGATTACGGGTTTGAAACAGGTCCCATATGAGGAGAGATTGAACAGGCTGGGACTTTTTAGCTTGGAAAAGAGGAGACGAGGGGGGATATGATGGGGCAAACTATGGCCCACGGGCCACATCCGGCCCGCGGGCTAATTCTGTCTCTTCCTCCCCCCCCCCCCCCCCGAACTCCTAGCTGGGGAGGCTAGCTCCTCCCCCCTTCCCCACTGTCTGTCTCCCCCGGCTCCCCTCCCCGCAGCTTTAGCATGTCTCACGAGGAACACTCTGGCAGGGGAGAGCACTGTGCACTCTGGCAGATCAGCACGGCAGCGTGTCTGGCTCTGGACCAGACACGCTGTTCTGAGCGGTGTGGTCAGAGGGCCAGGGTCAGGGGGTTGGATAAGGGCCAGAGGGTCTCGGGGGCAGTCAGGGCACAGGGGTTGGATAGGACGTGGGAGTTCCAGGGGGCTTGTCGGGGTGGGGGTGTGGCTAGGGGTCAGGGCAGTCAGGGGACAAAGAGCAGGAGGATTGGATAGGGAGTGGGGTTCTGGGGGGTAATTAGGGGCAGGGGGTCTCTGGAGGGGGTTGTCAAGGGACAAGTAGAAGGGGGGGTTGGATGGGGTCGGAAGTTCTGAGAGGGCAGTCTGGGTCGGATGGGGGCAGGACTAGGCTGTTTAGGGAGGCACAGCCTTCCCTACCTGGCCCTCCATACAATTTTGAACCCCGATGTGGCCCTCAGGCCAAAAATCCCCTCTACCCCCCAGTGATAGAGGTTGTGGAGAAAGCGAATAAGGAAAAGTTATTTACTTGTTCCCATAATATAAGAACTAGGGACCACCAAATGAAATTAACAAGCAGCAGGTTTAAAACAAATAGAAGGAAGTTCTTCTTCACACAGCGCAGTCAACCTGTGGAACGCCTTGCCTGAGGAGGTTGTGAAGGCTTGGGCTATAACAGGGTTTAAAAGAGAACTGGATAAATTTATGAAGGTTAAGTCCATTAATGGCTATTAACTAGGATGGGTAAGGAATGGTGTCCCTAGCCTCTGTTTGTCAGAGGGGGTGATGGATGGCAGGAGAGAGATCACTTGATCATTACCTGTTAGGTTCACTCACTCCGGGGCACCTGGCATTGGCCACTGACGGTAGACAGGATACTGGGCTGGATGGACCTTTAGTCTGATCCAGTACGGCCGCTCTTATGTTCTTGAGAACCCAAGAGTGGCTTTCACAATATGACCCAAGGGAACCTTAATGCCAATTGACTGTGTGTGATAGGAATGTCCTCATTCTGGTACATACATTCTGGTGCACCAAAAAATGTCATGTGAGGATGTAGCATAGCGGTCACCCTGCTCCAGCCCTGAAGGGGTTAAAACAGCCCTGGGAAAGGCTGCCCTGCTGAACTAATGGGGTAGACTGATTGGAGAACCAGCCACAGCCAGGCCACACCCAATCAGGCCACAGCTAGCCCTGATAAAAGGGCTGTGAGCCAGGAGCAAAGTCAGTCTCTCTCTCTCTCTAGCTTTAGAGGGAGAGGGATCTAGCTGCCTGGGAGCTTACGGTGCAGGCAACAGAGCAGGGCTAGGAAAAGGCAAGAGGAGATGAGGAGCTCCAGCCTGGCAACTCCTCAGGCTGCAGGCCTTGTGCAAGGCCTAAAGAAGGCACTGGGACTGCAGAGGGGCAGTCCTGGATTAGGCAGAGGCAGATCTCTCTCTCTCTCTTGAGTGGTAACAACGAATTCAGACCCCATCATTTTATGTGCATAGTTGGGCTTATGTTTTCCAATGTGCATTACTTGCATTTATCAATATTGAATTTCATCTGCCATTTTGTTGCCCAGTCACCCAGTTTAATGAGATCCCTTTGCAACTTTTCACAGTCTGCTTTGGACTTAACTATCTTGAGTAGTTTTGTATCATCTGAAAATTTTGCCACCTCACTGTTTACCCCTTTTTCCAGATCATTTATGAATATGTTGAAAAATACTGGTCACAGTACAGATCCATGGGGACACCACTATTTATCTGTCTCCATTCTGAAGACTGACCGTTTATTCCTACCCTTTGTTTCCTGTCTTTTAACCAGTTATTGATCCATGAGAGGATCCATGAGAGGACCTTCCCTTTTATCCCATGACAGCTTACTTTGCTTAAGAGTCTTTGGTGAGGGACCTTGTCAAAAGGTTTCTGAAATCTAAGTATATTTGCTGGGTTACCCTTAACCACGTGCTCATTGACCCCTTCAAAGAATTGTAGTACAGTAAACCCTCGATTTAACGGACCTCGATTTAACGGACTTCGGATGCAACGGACAAAATTTCTGAGCAAGTCTGATGCATTCCTGATCCATTTCTGGCGGGCTGGCTGCCGGCTCCCGGCTGCCGCCCACGTCCAGGCAGCGGGCGGGCTGCGGAGCTGTCGCCCCGACCCTGTGGCGTGCGGGCTGCTGCTCCGACAGCTCTTTTTTATTATTATTATTAAATAACGGACTTTTTGATTTAACGGACACCCCCTCACCCGAATTAGTCCGTTAAATGGAGGTTTTACTGTAGTAGATCGGGGGCGGGGGGGGGTGGGGTGATTTCCCTTTACAAAAAACATGTTGACTCTTCCCCAACAAATTACGTTCATTTATGTCTCTGAAAATTCTATTCTTTACTATAGTTTCAACCAATTTGCCTGGTACTGAAGTTAGGTTTACCTGCCTGTAATTGCTTGGATTGCCTCTGGAGCCTTTTTTAAAAATTGGTTTCAAATTAGCTATCCTCCAATCTTCTGGTACAGAAGCTGATTTAAGTTATAGATTACATACTGCAGTTATTAGTTCTGCGATTTCACATTTGAGTTCCTTCAGAACTCTTGGGTGATTCCATCTGATCCTGGTAACTTATTACTGTTCCATTGATCAGTTTGTTCCAAGACCTCCTCTAATGATACCTTAGTTTAGGATAGTTTAGGTTTGGGACTCTCCCTTATATCCTCCGCTTTGAAGACTGATGCAAAGAATTCATTTAGTTTCTCCGCAATGGCCTTATCATCCTTGAGTGCTCTTTTAGCATCTTGATTGTCCAGTGGCCCCACTGGTTCTTTAGCAGGCTTCCTGCTTCTGATGTACTTTTAAAAAATTGCTATTACTTTTTGAGTCTTTGGCTCCGGAGCCACATGCAGCTCTTTAGAAGTTAATATGCTGCTCCTTGTATAGGCATTGACTCTGGGGCTGGAGCTACAGGCGCCACCATTCCAGTATGCTGGGGTATGCTCACTGCTCAACTCCTGGCTCTGCCACAGGCCCTGCTCCCATTCCACCCCTCCCCAGTCCCTCCCCTGAGCCTGCAGGGACCTTCCCCTCCAAGCCTCCTGCACACCACAAAACAGCTGATTGGAGGGGCTGCCGTGGGTGGGAGGCATTGGGAGCAGGGTGGGGAGCTGATGGGGGGGGGGAGCAGTGGCTGCTGACATATTACTGTGGCTCTTTGGCAATATACATTGTTAAATTCTGGTTCCTTCTCAGGTGCCGGTTGCCCCCCCCCTCCCCCCAGGCTAGCTGTTCTTCCAATTTCTTTTTTGGCCTTCCTAATTCTATTTTTTGCACGTCACTTGCCAGAGTCTATATTACTTTCTATTTTCGTCAATAGGATTTAACTTCCACTTTTTAAAGGATGTCTTTTTTGCCTCTAACTGCTTCCTTTACTTTGTTGTTTAGCCACGGTGGCGCTTTTTTGATCCTCTTACTATGTTTTTTAATTTGAGATATAAATTTAAATGTAGCCTCTTATGGTGTCTTTAAAAAGTTTACCTGCAGCTTGCAGGGATTTCACTTCTGAAGAGTCAGATCCAAGGGAGATCTCTGTCGGAAGATACCTGAAGAGTATCTGCCATTGGAAATACAGAGTTTCACAAGTTTGTAAGGGTGAAGGAAAGAACACTGTGAATAAATTACACGCAGGCTGTTTCACCAGAAGTAGGTCTTTGAGTGGTGTGTGGCTAGAAAAGAAGCCAGAGTGGGGTGATGCCCTGTCACAATCACCTCCCAGAGCCAAGCCGGGGAGTTTACATTCATAACTTCACTAGACACTAATGATCATGGTCTTAATAAAGACACTGCATTTATGGCTTATTACAACAATCTGTAACTCTGTGTCCTATGATTGTGGAGATGTTAACTGGCCATGCCACTTACAATATGTGGTAACTACTTACGGTAAATACTCGGTGCCACCTGATATTTTTGTGACACACTCTGGGTATGACTGCACTACAAAGTTAAGTTGACTTAAGTTAGGTCAGCAATCATCCATTGCTGTAATTAAACCACTTTTGCATGTCCACAGAATGCTCCTTGTGTTGGCGGAGTGCACCCACGATTGGTGCTCTTGCATCAACAGAGAGCAAAGAAGCTATCCCACTGTGGGTAACTATCCCAACATCTGCTGCTGGATGCTCTGGGAAGGGATTGAAGTGAATCCTGGGGGCAGGCTCAGCATCCCATGATGCAATTTTGGGTTAGGGACACAGCTTCTGAGAACCTTCCCAGAGCTGACAAAGAGCCTCTGTAAGCTCTTAACGCTTATCTCTTTCACCAGCAGAAGTTGGTCCAATAGTGTTACCTCACCCATCTTGCCTGTCAAATAAATACTCTATAGTGACAATGTAATTATGCTTTGCTTATGCTAACTTTCACTGATTCGTATAACTAGAATCTTAACTACACAATTGAAATATTAACCCGGAACTTTTACACATCCAATTTTAGAACTCAAGCATATTAGCTGAATAATAAATAACCTTAAAACCCTAGGAACAAGTCACAGCTAGCTGCTGGAAATAACAATCAAGCTGTAATTAGCCAGTGTATAAATTCACTCACAATGTTAAACAGGTGACTCAGTTCTCCATCCCTGAATGTTTCTCTTTTTGCCTTTGCTTGCCACAGTCTCCAGACTTTATGCCTTGATGGGAATTTTCTCACATCTTTGCCAGAAGAGCTGGGAAACCTGCAGCAGCTCTGCTCCCTTGGGCTTTCCTTCAACAACTTCAGTGAGGTGCCAGTGGTCTGTGAGAAACTCACCGCCTTGGACAAACTGGCCATGGCAGGGAACCAGCTGGAAACCCTGAACCTTGGGATGCTGAACAGGATGAGTCACATCAGATATGTGGATCTTAGGTAGGTGGATTCCAGCTGCTTGAACATACATCAACCTGAGTATCCTCACTCCCAATTCCAGCAAAGGACGCTGTACGAATGCTCTAGCATGACTTAGGGGAGGCATCCTGGGTGGCTGTGGTGGTGTTGGTATTTTCAGAGCTTGGGAGATTCCACTTTGGAGGGTATTTAAGAGAAAGGCAGGTCAATTGTGCTGTGCCGGAGGTCACTGAGCACTGACAGTCCTCTGGTGTTAAGTGCTGCTGCTTGGCTACTCGTTCGTAGGGAACTCACCAGCCTTCCTGGCCTTGACTCACTTCTCTGGAGATGAGACAGTTACTGATTTCTAGCCTTTAAATTCCTGCAGCAATGCTCTGCTTCATCCTTAGAAAGACACAGTGAGAGTTCTGATCAGTTAATAGAGATGAAAATCTTATAGCTGAATTAACATACATGGCAAGTGCCCTCACAGGTTCCTGTGTGACCACACACAATACAGCTCTCTGTCCCCAAACTGGGCCTTTCGTCTGTTAGTCTCTGGAAGCTGCCCTCAACAACTCCTGACAGTTAAAGGTGCTCAGAAACTGAGTAGAGCCAATAATATTTAATGCAACAATGAATAGTGGCTGAACAGGACTGCTTTTGTCTGTACCCCGTCCAGAAAATCCCCCTTCCCCAGAACCCTTCCTCTACCTCACTCAGCCTCGCTCCTGGGGTTGGTCTCCAGACTCCCCCATGTCCCTCCTTTCGGTGCAGTCTCCAGCCTGTCTGTTCCCCACTTCTCCCTCCTGCCACCATGTCTCTCTGTCCCCCACCTCCCCCCAAAACCAGTTCAATGTCCTTTTCTCTGATCCTTTATCTCTTATCTCCGGGTGTTTAGGCTGAACCACCTGAGGAGATTATCTGTTGACAGCCTGGAAGGGAACAAATCTGTGACCCACATGGATTTGCGAGACAATCAGCTGACTGACCTGGATCTGAGCTTCCTTGGCAGTCTGGAGCAGCTGCATTGTGAGCGGAATCAGCTGAGGGAACTGACTCTGAGTGGCTTCTCCCTTCGAGCCCTCTATGCCAACACCAACTGTATGTCCATTTTATCTCCTTCACCTCCCTGCTCCCTCCCCAGACCCAGGGAGAGCCCTTCTGTCACACACCCTCTCCCCCCCCCCCCCGCCACAGAAACATAGCTGCTCTAAAGACAGGTTGGCGGCTCCCTGGAGCTCAGCCCTACTTTTAGTATCCTGTGGAGCAGTAGCCGCTTCAAAGATGAAAACTGTAGCAGCCCAACGGGTTATCCCACAGAAGCTTATTCTGCATCCTCTGCTCCATCCAGAAAGGGCCTCTCCTCTCAGTATTAGTATTGTTGATGGGGTAGTATTTTATTTACTTGTATTACGGTAATATTCAATCAGATCAACACCCCATTTTGCAAAGTGCTTCGCAGACAGAGTAAGAGACTGTCTCTTCCCTCGAGAGCGTGCCGTCTCGGTTAAGGTTATCCAACCAGATGTTTACAACAGACAGAAGGAGGGGAGGCTAAGAGTAACAGTCATGGGAACATGTGGCTGCATGGGCACATGCCCAGCGTTTGGTTTTTGTTCTCTGAAGACATCCACGCAGTATGCAGTGACAGTCAAAAAAGCAAACAGGATGTTAGGAATCATTTAAAAAAGGGATAGAGAATAAGACGGAAAATATCTTACTGCCCTTATATAAATCCATGGTGCTCCCACATCTTGAATACTGTGTGCAGATGTGATCTCCTCATCTCAAAAAGGATATATTGGCATTAGAAAAACTTCAAAGAAGGGCTACTGAAATGATTAGGGGTTTGGAACACGTCCCATATGAGGAGAGATTAAAGAGGCTAGGACTTTTCAGCTTGGAAAAGAGGAGACTATGGGGGGAGAAAAGAGGAGACTAAGGGGGGATATGATAGAGGTATATAAAATTGAGTGGTGTGGAGAAAGTGAATAAGGAAAAGTGATTTACTTGTTCCCATAATATAAGAACTAAGCCACCAAATGAAATTACTGGGCAGCAGGTTTAAAACAAATACAAGGAAGTTCTTCATACACCACACAGTCAACGTGTGGAACTCTTTGCCTGAGGAGGTTGTGAAGGCTAGGACTATAACAGGGTTTAAAAGAGAACTAAATAAATTCATGGAGGTTAATGGCTATTAGCCAGAATGGATAAAGAATGGTGTCCCTAGCCTGTTTGTCAGAGGGTGGAGATGGATGATAGGAGAGAGATCACTTGATGATTACCTGTTCGGTTCACTCCTTCTAGGGCACCAGGCATTGGCCACTGTCAGTAGACAGGATACTGGGCTGGATGGACCTTTGGTCTGACCCAGTACGGCCGCTCTTATGTTCTTAGCCATGATCGGAGGTGTCTGCTTTGCCCTATCAGACTATCACAGTCTCTCCCTTGTGCCTGCAGGGAGCCAGTGTCATTGGCCCCATGGCCATGAAACAAACCCTTTGTAGCTTTGCTGTCACAGCCCTGCTCCCTTGCTCACCAGCTAGGAGTGTAGGAGTGTAGGGGCTTGGCAGAAGCTGTTCAGCAACAGGGTGGCTTCCCCAGTGGCTGGGTGCTCATCATCCTGGCCAGGATGACTGTAGCCTCCCCTATGCCCTAGTGTCTGGGGCCCCTCTGCCACGCAGAGAGCCCCCTCCTTTGTGTCAGGGCTGGGAGGGATCCCTCTGCAGCTGTGCTGTCAGAAGTGACCTTAATTGCTGCAGTCCTTCCGTGACCTCACCAAGCCGTGGTTACCACTGCAGCCCCCTCATAAAGTGACTCCTAGGCATGATAAGTTGCCATTGTAACAAGGCAGCTTCCTAGGCACCAATACCTGTACCATGATTTGAACCTCACCTGCAGCACTACATTGTGGCATTGTGTTTCAGTACTGAGATGGAGAGAGAAATGTGAGAAATGTAAATCAAATTAGAAGAGCTTCTTGTGGACTTTTGTTACTATCTTTGAACATGCTTAACTATCCTTAAGCCTATCTCTAGATACACAAAAAAGGTAGCTTTAGGAAATTGGAATGGGTTCCCTAGGGAGGGGGTGGAATCTCCTTCCTTAAAAATCTCTAGGGTCAGGCTTGACAAAGCTCTGGCTGGGATGATCTAGTTGGGGATTGGTCCTGCTTTGAGCAGGGGTTTGGATTAGATGACCTCCAGAGGTCCCTTTCAACCCTGATATTCTGTGATTCTATGATTCTAATTAGCTTCTCAAGTTTTTAGTTAGGCTGTGCCTCACTTCCCTGGCCCGATGAGCCTTCCACTGAGTACAGCCTCCTGCAGCACGGTGAACCTTCCTGACTGATAGAACTCACTGACCTTTCCCTCTAGTACTCGGGTGGGCAAACTATGGCCCACAGGCCAGATCCGGCCCATCAGGGCTTTGGATCCAGCCCATCAGGGCTTTGGATCCAGCCCATGGATTTGCCACCTTCATGGTGCTGCGGGCCCTGCACAGCTCTGGGAAATGGCTGGCACCACGTCTCAGCCGCCCCTTGGGGAGGTGCAGCATAGGGCTCTGCGAGCTGCTCTTGCCTGTGGATACCTCCCCTGAAGCTCCCATTGGCCAGGAACTGGAAACCGCGGCCAAAAGGAGCTTTGGGGAGGTACCCACAGGCACACCGAGCCCTCTGCTCTCCCTCCCCCAGGGCGGGCAGGGCCGTGGTGCCAGACACTTCTGTGCATAGCTGGGGCCAAGGCTATGGCAGGCAGGTAGGGAGCCTTCCCTGGCCCCACTGCCACCCCAGGGCCGCTTTAGGTAAGCAGTAACGGGCCAGAGCCCACATCCCAAACTCCTCTTGCCCCCTGCTTCACCCCAACCACCTGCTGTGTGTCTCCTGCACCCCAACCCCGTGCCCTGAGCCCACTGCAATACCCTTTGCCCCTCCAGCACCCCAGCCCCCTGCCCGGAGCCCCTATTGTACCTTGCACCCCTCCTATACCCCGACCTTGTGCCCTGACCCCCTCCCACACTCCACCCCCCTTCCTGCACCACTGTCCTGAGCCCCCTCCTGCACTGTGCACCCCAACCTCCTTCCCTGAGCCCCCTCGTATACCCAGGACCATTCCTGTGCCCCAAACCCTTGCCCTGAGCCCCTTCCTGCACACCATACTCCCTCCCATACTCTGCACTCCCTCCCGCACCCCAACCCCTTGCCCCAACGCTACAGTCATGACCCTGCAAGCAATTTGCTCACCCCAATGTGACCCCGGGCCAAAACGTTTGCCACCCCTGCTCTAGTTCATGCTTTTCACAGGGAGAAAAGGAAAGGGACGTGCATTTCAGTAGCATCTTATCATAAGAGTCACAAAGGGAAGGATGTCCATGCAGATTCTCGCTTTAGTCTGTGGCATTTTTGCTTGAAGCACAGATGTTGGGTTGTAGCAAGAATGATCATTGTTGATTTGCCATGTTCACTAGCCTTCCAGAGCAATCCCGCCTCTGGTGCTTTGATTAAGTGATACATGCCCTCAAGGTATTATCATTTTTCTGCTTTTCCTGTGAGTGAGAACAGTTCTCTTCCTGCCCTTTGTGCTGTACTGCATCATACTAGAGACAAGAACCCTATAACTGCTGCAGTAGAAATAATAATCTCTTAGAACACCCTTTTAGAGAAATATGTAGTTCTGATACCTGAGGAGAGAAGAACTGCAGCCTGGCTCTACATACATGGGCTTTTCCTGTCTGCAGATAGAACAAATGTCTGTCTTGGCTAGGGTGACCAGATGTCCCGATTTTGGTTTGTTTTTTTCTTATATAGGATCCTATTACCCTCCACCCCCGTCCGGATTTTTCACATTTGCTGTCTGGTCACCCTGGTCTGGGCATTAGAGATTTTCCAGCTCTGTCTGGTCATCCTGAGGGGTTTGCACTTGATATCTATCGTAATATATTTCTGGAAAACAGTGTTTGTGTCTCTGCTGTTCCCCTTCTGGCAGTCTGGACTCATTACTGTTTGCTTTATTTGATCAGGTCTGACGACTGTAAATGTTTATCCAGTCCCTAGTCTGCTGACCTGCCTAGAAATCTCCCGGTAAGTGGCAACACACAAAAGGATACACAGTGAAATCCTGGGGGACCTGGACCACTTCCTGCAGCTTCTCTGGAATCCAAGTCCTGGGCCGTGTGTATTGAGTGACACAGGAGTGTTTTTCATGGATCTATCAGAGGGGTCTTTGTGTAGTGACTGCCACTGTTGCACGGGATCCGTCTCTTCAAAGACTTCTGGTCTTCTGTTCCTGAGACGATGCTCGGTTGGATTTTTCTGTCCATTCAGCTGACTGTTCATTTTAAATGAGGTAACAAAGAGTCCTGTGGCACCTTAAAGACTAACTAAAGTATTGAAGCATAAGCGTTCGTGGGCTAATACCGACGGCTTGCCACTGCTTGCATCCGACGAAGTGGGTATTAGCCCACGAAAGCGTATGCTTCAATACGTCAGTTAGTCTTTAAGGTGCCACAGGACTCTGTTACTTCTGCTATTCCAGACTAACACGGCTACCTCTCTGATTCATTTTAAATGTCACTTTATTTCAGGCCTTTTCCATCCCCAAAACTTGCCTTCAGAAGAGAAATCTTTGTTCTTTAGAGCTCTGCCCTATAGTGTGCCCTTCCCCAATATACATGTTGGCTTCCATGGGAATTCTACCACAGTTCAAGGGGTCAATATAAATGCCAATGCCTGAGTTTTCATGCCTCAGAAGCTCTGTTCATATAGGAGGTAAATATGCTTCTGGAGTTAAACACAGCAGTTAAACACAGGAGAGAAAAGTGATCAGGAACAGTCAGCATGGATTCACCAAGGGCAAGTCATACCTGACTAACCTGATTGCCTTCTACAATGAGATAACTGGTTCTGTAGATGAGGGGAAAGCAGTAGATGTGTTATTCCTTGACTTTAGCAAAGCTTCTGATACGGTCTCCTACAGTATTCTTGCCAGCAAGTTAAAAAGTATGGGCTGGATGAATGGACCATAAGGTGGATAGAAAGCTGGCTGGATCGTCGGGCTCAGCAGGTAGTGATCAATGGCTCCATGTCTGGTTGGCAGCCGGTATCAAACAGAGCACCCCAAGGGTCAGTCCTGGGGCCAGTTTTACTTAATATCTTTATCAGTGATCTGGAGGATGGCGTGGACTGTACCCTTAGCAAGTTTGCAGATGACACTAAATTGGGAGGAGTGGTAGATACAGTGTAGAGTAGGGATAGGATAGAAGGACCTAGACAAATTAAGGATTGGGCCAAAAGAAATTTGATACGGTTCAGCAAGGACAAGTGCAGAGTCCTGCACTTAGGACAGAAGAATCCCATGCACTGCTACAGACTAGGGACCGAATGGCCAGGCAGCAGTTCTGCAGAAAAGGACCTAGGGGTCACAGTGGATGAGAAGCTGGACATGAGTCAACAGTGTGCCCTTGTTACCAAGAAGGCTAATAGCATTTTGGGCTGTATAAGTAGGGGCATTGCCAGCAGATCGAGGGACGTGATCGTTCCCCTACATTCCATATTGGTGAGGCCTCATCTGGAGTACTATGTCCAGTTTTGGGGCCCACACTACAAGAAAGATGTGGAAAAATTGGAAAGAGTCCAGAGGAGGGCAACGAAAATGATTAGGGGCCTGGATCACATGACTTATGAGGGGAGGCTGAGGAAACTGGGATTGTCTACAGAAGAGAAGACTGAGGGGAGATTTGATAGCTGCTTTCAACTACCTGAAAAGGGGTTCTAAAGAGGATGGATCTTCTAGACTGTTCTCAGTGGTAGCAGATGACAGAAAAAGGAGTAATTGTCTCAAGTTGCAGTGGGGAAGGTTTAAGTTGAATATTAGGGGGAAAAAAAATTCACTAGGAGGGTGGTGAAGCACTGGAATGGGTTCCCTAGGGTGGTGGTGGAATCTCCTTCCTTAGAGGTTTTTAAGGTTCTCAGAGTTCTCAAGTGATACCTCCCCCTACCCCATGCTATCAGAACAACATTCTCTCATTTTGTTAGTTTCTACTTTCCCTTAGTATAGAGACAGCTGAGAAAAAAGAAAGAAAATAGATTTGGCAAGGCTAAATTGGTGAGATTGAGACCTATGGTTCTTGGCTGTAGTTCCTTGATAGAAATAGTCTGCCTGGGTTTTCATGAACATAAAGTAGAACCTGATGCCCGTCTTATTTTAGGATTGGTTAGAGCAGGGGTCTCAAACATGCGGCCTGCCAAGCTTGTGCCCTTCCCTGCAGCCCGCCAAGCTTCCCTTGCCCCCCCCCCCCCACCTGAGTTATTTCTTTCTCTGGCAGGATAGCAGTTTCCGAGAGGGAGGGGCCAGGAGTGGTAAGCCACCCGCAGAGTGGGACCGGGGAGCCTGGCGGGCTGCCTCCTCTCTGCGGGAGGCTTACTACTCCTGGCCCCTCCCTCCCAGAAACTGCTATGCCATCAGAGAACTGCCTGGGAGTAGGTAGAGGGAAGCAGTGTGGGGTGGGGAGGAGGCAGAGAGCTTAGCGGCCACAGAAAACAACGCGGGGGGCGAGGGGGAGGGGGATCCAGGGAGAGGAAAGTTTGGCAGCAATAATCTTATGGCCGCCAAACTTTCCTCACCCACAGACCCCCCGAGTTGTTTTCTGTGGCCGCTAAGCTCTCTGCCTCCTCCCCCTGCCCCGCTCTTCCTAACCCCGGGCAGTTCTCTGGTGGCTTAGCAGTTTTTGGGACAGAGGGGCCATGAGCGGTAAGGAGGAGGGGGAGAAGAGGTGGGGATTTGGGAAAGGGGTTGGACTAGCTGGGGGAAGTTTGGGAAGGAGTTTGAAGGGGACGGGGGAGGGATTGGCAGAGGTGAAGCAGGAGTGGAGTGGAGGTGCAGTCCAGTGCAGGGGTGAACTTAAACAGAAGAAAATAAATTAATAAAAAAAGTTAATAAATTTAATAGCGTACTATATTACGCCTCATTTTTTAAATTTTTGACTACACTTTTGTATTGTTGTATGTGTAACACTGAGGCTGAGTATGAGACTTAGATTTGTTGGGCGGTGGAGTAGTTCACCTAAGGCAGGGGTCTCAAACATGTGACCCACAGGGTTGTTTTCTGCAGCCCACCAAGCTCCCTGCACCCCTTCTCTGCCTCCACTTTATTTCTTGCAGCTGCCAAGCTCCCCGCCCCCCCCCCCGCCTCCTCTCTGCCCACCTCCAGGCATTTCCCACTGCCAAACAGCTGTTGGCAGTGCTTAGTGCTTTCCAGGAGGGAGGGAGGAGGAGCAGGGAGCTGCGTGCTCAGAGGAGGCTGTGGGGCAGGGGCAGAACCTCATGGAAAGGGTGGAGTGGGGCCGGGGACAGCAAGGGGGACATGTCAGTGATGCGGCCCTTGGGCCAGTGCATTAGTCCTCATGTGGCCCTTGTGGTCATTTGAGTTTGAGACCCCTGGAATAGACCCTCTGGTAAGAGGAGTGAGAGCAAAAGATTGTTCCGAGGAGGCTTCCTGAAACACACCAGCTTTCCTGTGCTGGTGCTCAGAGAGTGTGCAGGTTGCAGTGTCTCTGCGGAATTCTGTTCAATGGGACAACTCTCTCTTCAGCCCCCTTCTAGTATCTTGTGGCCAAAGGTAGAGTACAGCTGTTCTTGGAAAGAGAAGAGAGCAGTGATGAGAGTGAAGCATTTCGTAACAGAACAGACTAGCATGAAAGGAAAATGAACATTTCCCAGACTAGACGCCCCTTTAAACCAGCTTGGCATGACTAGGTGACTGGCTACCTTTCCGATCTTGGTCGTTAGTTCAAAATTCAGTCAGTAGGAGTTGAAAGCTGTTACAAATGGCTCTTTACTGGGCCATGACGTAAAAATCTGGGGAAGGAAGATATCTTAGCCTAGGTCCCAGTGGGCAGACTACCTTCTTGTTCAGTGCTAATTTGACTGTTGATGGCAGGTCTCAGCAGAGAGACCAAAGACTGAATGGAATCTGGCCTCCTCTCACTTTAGCTCTTGGTGAAGTGCATCAACATGCCAGCATAGGGAAGCTTGCCCTGCTCCTGCCACAGCTGTGGATAAAACATAATGGCCGTGAATCAGCACTCTTTACCAGCCCTCCACTCACTGGTTTTGTTTGAATGAGATCTGGTGTGTGACTGATTCTACACTGTTCTTTCTTTTTCTTTGGGTTTGTCTCTTGTGCTGTTTTATGTTTGGGAATCACTAGGGTGTTCCAGCAAAATCTCCCCATGATGGGTTATAGATCAGTAGAATTCTGATATCTTGCTGTCCCTTTTCGTCTTCTCAGTAACCAGCTGCTGTGTATCCCTGATTGGGCCTGCGAAGCAAAGAAACTTGAGGTTTTGGATGTGAGCTACAATCTCCTCACAGAGCTTCCATCAAGGTAATAGCAAACCCCTTTCTTGGCCAAAGGCTGGACTCCCTCCAGGGTGTATATTGGGGAAAAGAATGATTATACTCTTTTATTCCCCCCGCCTCCAGCAATGTTTCACTTGCTTGTGATGCCAATATGTGGCACCACGCTCTCTGGACTGTGCATATGTTCAAAACATTCATCGATTTTTAAGGTCAGATCATTTCATTTGACCTCCTGAATAACATAGGCCAGAGAATTTCAACCAGCGATTCCTGCATCTACCTCAACAATCGGTGGTTGAACTAGAGAGTATATTGTAGAAAGATAATCAAAGCTTGATTTAAAGGCTTCAAGTGCTGGAGAATCTTCCACATCCCATGAGAAGATTCCAGTGGCTGATTAATAAAATGTATGCCTTATTTCCAGTTAGTTTTGCTGATTTCAACTTCCAGCTGTTGGATCTTATTGTGCCATTGTCAGCTAACTTTAAAAAGCCCTGTAATATCAGGATCTTCTCCCAGTGTAGGTTATTTTAGACTGTTGCCTCTTTTCTATGAGTTGCTCTTAACCCTTTCCTCTCTCCCCCAGCTAATTAAATATGGTCACACATGCTGTTCTTGGCTCCTCAGGCTTGCCTCTATCTCATTTGAATTCCAAATCAGTCACAAACAAAATTAAGTGAGAGGAACTATTTAAAGATAAAAATACAAATGATAATTGGGAATTATTTCAGAATGGTTTTTAGATGCCCATGCCCCACTATTAAAGTGGAGGGGTGTATCTAGTAGGATCCTGCAGGAGTCTGTCCTGGGGCTGGAACTATTCAATATTCTCATTAATGACTTGGATGATGGACTGGAAATTATGCTTATAAAATTTGCAGATGACACCAGGCTGGGAGAGGTTACAAGCACATGGAAGGGCAAGATTGGAATTCTAAACAATTTTGACAAATTAGAGAATTTGGTCTGAATTCAGCAAGATGATATTCAGTAAAGACAAGTGCAAAGTACTTAGGAAGGGAAATCAAATGTACGACTACAGAATGGAGGTAGTGCTTCTGGAAAGGATCTGGGGTTTATAGTGGATCACAGATTGAGTATGAGTCAGTAATGTGATGCAGTTGCAAAAAAGGTTAACATCATTTTGGGATGTGTAGTATGTAAGACGCAGGAAGTAATTGTCCAGTTTTACTTGTCACTGGTAAATACTGTGGCCAGCCATGGACACCACACTTTAGGAAAGATGTGGACAAATTGGAGAGAGTCCATAAGAGAACATCAGAAATGATAAATGGTTTAGAAAGCCTAACCTGTGGGGAAAGCTTAAAAAAACTGGCATGGTTAATGTGAGAAAAGAAGACTTAGTGAGGACCTGACAATAGTCCTCATATATTTGAAGGGCTGTTATAAAGAGGACTGTGATCAGTTGTTCTCCATGTCCACTGGATAAAGGAGAAGAAGTAATGGGCTTAATCTATAGCAAGGGAGATTTAGGTTAGATATTAGGAAAAGCTTTCTAACTGAAAGGGTAGTTAAGCTCTGGAACAGGCTTCCAAGGGAGGTTTTGGAATCCCCATTGTAAGTTCTTCAGAATAGGTTGGACAAACACATATCTGAGATGGTCTGGGTTTACTTGTTTCTGACACAGCACAGGAGGCTGGACCTAATGACTTCTTGAGGTGCCGTCCATCCCTACATTTATGTGATTTTATACTTCTGGTCCTCATAATGGCAAAGAAATACTTGGGTCACATTTTCAGGGTTAACTGATGCAGTAACATTTGTTTCAGCATGCAGAGGGCTGGAAACAGTAGTTCTGAGGTGGAGAACTGCCCTAGCTGTAACTGATGCAGAGAGAGGACCAGCAGCCTCCAGAGCCAGGAAATAAGTGCTAGAGCAGACCAGGCTCCTGAAACCCTGAGAGTACTGCACTCCTGTTACTGCTCAGGGAAAAGAGCGACCATCAGCAGCACATGAGCAGGCTCCAGGCTCTTCATGAAAGTAGATGAAAGGCGGAGTAGGACACCAACAATTGCTGCTGGCTCCTTCTGGAAGCCAGAGGCAGAGGTGCCCCACCCCAGAGCAGGTGCTGTATGAGGAGAATTGAATGTTACACCTTCATCCTCGGAGCGGGGGGAAAACGATGCTGTTATCTCCTCAGCACCATTCACTGGTGGTTCCCAAATAAGCTGTCACCTGCAGTGACTTTCAGAGCTCCTTGGTGTGATGATCTCTTCCTTTCCTACATGTTGTCATGAAATAGATGCCAGTGTCATCCCTGTTTATCTCAGTGAAATGAATGGGGCAGTTTATACCTGTTTGTTGTTGTTTTGGGCCATCTGCAGACTCAGGTAGACATCACTGTAGTGGTTACACTCAGCTCAACTTTCTGAAATTATCTTTGCAGTCATTAGGCTAGAGACTTGGGGTGTTTTTTTAAAGAAAAGCTGAGATTCTGAGAATATGATGGCAGCCTCAAAACCACAGTGGGTTGTTGATCCAGTGCAGTTTAAGCCCAGAATCCCTTAGTCAGCACTGAGAATAGCCTCTTCTGTCAGAAGGAGGAAGTCACTAAATTCGCGTCCATCCTTTGCTGTTCCATTCCTCCTTCATTCTACACTGTGAAGTATGCTCACAGTGTATCTCTATACACATGCCTACATCACAAATCAGTGATCTCCAGATACATGTATATTAGCTTGGATAGAACTGAAGGGGCACTCACATACATGTGTGTACACAAAGGTAGGGGTGTCATGGAGCGCCCGGGCGTTGGACTGGAACCGCTCCCTAGGAAGCCAGACCGGACTCCGGGTGGAGGGCCCCTTCTCCGTACACAGCCTGTTTCCCAGGCCAGGAGCTTCAGGGGTCCCCACTTCCACCTTCCTGGGTCTGACCTCGGAGCATTCAGCACCTTCTGCCCCTCCGTATGCTTCCCCCAGCAAGCCCGCCTGGGCGGGGTTCTGGGGGAGCCCATGGGTTCTGCACCCCAAATCCACAGTCAAACGTGACTCTCAGCCAGCCAGCAGAATAGACGGTTTATTTGAGATGTCAGGAACACCATCCAACTCACAGCTTCTCAGTCCAAACAGGGTCCCTCAGTCAGGCCTTTCTGGAGTGTGCCAGGAGGTGAGACCCAGATTCTGGGCTCCTGCTTCTCCCCCAGGTTTATTCGATGACTTCTAATCACAGACCATACAGCGAGCGTGAGCCTTCAGCTGGATCCATCTTGGGGCCAGAGAGCGAGTTGGCTTCTCTCCCTCTCCCAGCTAGACCCAGACCCAGACCCAGACTGACCAAACCCTCTAGCCACTTCCTGCTCCTTTGTTCCTTTGTCTGTTTTCCCGGGCTTCAGGTATCACCTGACCTCCCTCCAACAGATTCAGCTGACCTCCCTCCCCCACCTGGGGTCAGGTTACAGCTTCACCTTCACATTCCTTTCCCTTCACATAGAGGCTCAAGAAATGCATAGGGGAAACTGAGGCCCACACACACAGAGTACTCCCACTTCGTCACAAGGGGCTTGCCTGACCATGCATGCCTCAGACTCATTGCATTGTTTAAAATTCACTGACCCAGGCAATGTAATGTTCTTCAGCCCTAATTTTGTTTAATAACAGGATTAAAGACCAGAATCTTTCTGCTGTGGGCTCTGAAAGAAGGGTGAGCCAAACTAACTCAATAAGCTCTCTGTCCTTCTAGGACCCTGAGTAGTTTGAGTCTTCGGAAGTTGATGGTGGGGCACAACCATGTGCAGAGCCTTCCGCCTTTGCTGGAACACATTCCCCTGGAGGTGCTGGACCTCCAGCATAATCTGATTACTCAACTCCCGGAAACATTCTTCTTCAGGGCTCTGAAGTAAGTGGCAGCTGAACACAGTTTGTTAGGATGGAATCTATTCTCTAACTCTGGGTGAAAGATCAGATTACTGGCTGTCTCACCTTTGGAGCTGTAAAGGGTTATGATGCTGTTTGTGTGACTGACGGTGCCAAGTTCTGGGGCTTAACTGCCTGTTGAGTAAGAGGTAATAGGACAGATTTGTGTTTTATGGGGCAGTCATCCAGGTGCCAAGGGGAGAAATCACCCAGCTGGCTGCTGAGGGAATCAGGTTTCTGTATAATAGCAGGAAAGATGAATGTAGCCTAACCCACCAGCCCACCAAGGAAGTTGCCTGTAGTTGTTGTTATTTCTCTATCATGATTCATATGCACAGAGAAACACAATTCCTACCCTGAGGAGTTTTCATTCTTTGACACCAGTCTGTATGTTTTTTAGGTACAAAGGAGAAAGCAGACAGGCACTGGGATAGGTGCAGTATAAGGTGGTATGGGCAGAGAAGACATACTCACTGGGATGGAATAATGCTCAATAAAATAAAACCCAAGCTTTATACTCCCAAGTGACTGTGAGAGCCTCCTGCACTCATCTTTTTTCTACCCATTCCCTGTGTTATCTCTCTACTTCGCTTGCAAACTCTTTAGGGCAGGGACTCCCCTTTGTTGAAAAACACTATGTGCATCTCTAGTGCTATACAGCTAGTCATTTTTAGACCGATAGATTTTTAAGGCCGGAAGAGACCATTATAATCATCTGGTATGACCTCTGTTATGATCGCATGGCCCTAGCTATCTGTCCAGGTTCTCATTTGGCTTCCATCACTATCATATCTGGTGAAGTGGTTTGGATGGGATGGAACGTAATGTCTCTTAATCCGTTGTTAGTCTCAGGTACCTGAATGCATCTGCCAACAGCCTGGAGTCCTTGCCATCTGTTTGCCCTGGGGAGGAGAGCCTCAGCATGCTGCAACTACTTTACTTGACCAATAATAACCTCACAGATCAGTGCATCCTTGACTTGGTGGGACACCCACATTTACGGATCCTGCACCTGGCAAACAACCGACTGCAAACCTTCCCTGCAAGGTAAATGCACACAAAAGATGGGGAAAGGTAATGTTCAGCTAACAGGGCTAGAATCAGTCAACTCTGCTGGGTTAGAGTGAGTGGGTTTCCTTCCCTCACTGGGAACTGGTAGGAGCTTATCAATGTCCTGGTGAGATGCTGTGCCTCTGATATGTGACTCAAGATTCACTTCCTCCCAACCATCCATTAGTATCCCTCAGGGTAGTGCTGGCTGCTGTGGTTCCTGTACTTTGAGTACATGCTGAGCGGGGTAGAGGTGGGAGTGGGAGTGGGGGTGTAGGCTGGCTGAGCCTAGAGTGGCTGCATTGCTCATAGCAGTGAGCAGTGGATGTTACAGCAGCTGTTGAATTGTGCTAATAATTCAGTCTGACATCCTACATACCTCAGGCCATATCATCATATCCTTTGATTCCTATGGGTTTAAGATTAGCAGCCGTGTTAGTCTGTATCCGTAAATAAAATGAGGAAGACTTTGTAGCACCTTAGAGACTAACCAGTTTATTTCAGCATAAGCTTTCGTGGGCTATAGCTCACTTAATCAGATGCATAGAATGGAACAGAAGTAAGATGCATTTATACACACAGAAAGAAAGAAAAAAAAAGTTGTACATTAGCATACCAATTCTAAGAGGCTGTTAAATTTAGATGGGCCATTATCAGTAGGAGAAAAAAATACCTTTTGAAATAGATTTGTCAGACAGGATTTAACACCTATTGAAGGTAAATTAACAAGGGAAATGCAATCAATTAGTGTAATGAGAGAACCATTTGCAAGTTCTGCTAAGCCCTTGGTTTATTGTGTCCAATTTGAAAATTAATTCCAGTTCCTCAGTTTCTCGTTTGAATCTGTTTTGAAAGTTTTTCTGTTTCAAAACTGACACCATCAAGTCTTTAATGGAATGGCCAGGAAGATTGAAGTGTTCTCCTACTGGTTTTTGAATGTTCTGATTCCTGATGTCAGATTTGTGTCCATTTATTCTTTTGTGTAGAGACTGGCCGGTTTGGCCAATGTACATAGCAGAGGGGCATTGCTGGCACATGATGGCATATATCACATTGGTCGATGTGCAGGTGAATGAGCCTCTGAGGGTGTGGCTGATGTGAGTAGGTCTTATGATGGTGTCAGTTGAGTGGATATGAGGACAGAGTTGGCATCGGGCTTTGTTACAAGGATAGGTACCTGGGTTAGTGTTTTTGTTACGTGGTGTGTGTGGTTGCTGGTGAGTATTTGTTTCAGGTTCGGGGGCTGTCTGAAAGCGAGGACTGCTCTGTCTCCCAAGATTTATGAGAGTGTGGGATCATCTTTCAGGATAGATTGAAGGTCTTTGATGATGTGTGGGAGAGGCTTAAGTTGGGGGCTGAAGGTGACGGCTAGTGGTCTGTTTTTGTCTTTGTTGGGCCTGTCCTGTAGTGGGTGGCTTCTGGGTACTCTTCTTGCTTTGTCAATCTGATTCCTATGTTAAGTTCATAATTGGTGGTTGAGCTAGAGCATCTCTCTTGGCAAGGTACCCACTTTTGATTTAAAGACTTCAGGTGACTGAAAATCCACCACGTCCTTCAGAAAGTTGTTTCATTGGTTAATGACCCTCACTTAAAAGGGAAAAAAGTGCCCTATATCAAGTCTGAGTCTGTTAGGAGTCAACTTCCAGCCATTGGATTTCACCTCAGATCATTTGGTTGGCTCTTCTCTGAAGCCTTTCCTACCACTTTGATACTGTATCTGGTTTGTTTGACAAGACCAATTTCCATAAAACCGTATCGATTGGCATTAATTATGCTATTATCATTTACTTTTTTATTGATTGCATCCTATATTGACCTTTACATGATTTTTGCCTAGGGTCAGTGTCAAGTTAATCAACCTGTTGTTCCATGGTTCATGCAATTTATCCTTATTAAATACAACATAGCTTGTTTCCAGTCATCTGGGACTTCCCCAGCATCCAAGATTTGTTAAATATCTACACTAGTGACCCACATAGCTTCTCACTCAGTTCCCTTGGAACTCATTGGTGCAAGTTCACTGGTCCTGCAGAGTTGCCTGTGATGAGTTTCTCTTCTGCTTTCATGCATATAGGAGCCAGGAGCAAAGGAATCAGACCACTGGGCAACTCCTGGCCTGACCGTCCCTGTTCTCTGCCATGTCTCCTTGGACTCGCTGGCTATCTCCTGTCCATAAATCCAAAACACAGCTAGTAAGCAGCTGACCCTTTCCTTTGGCTGCTTCCCTAGTTTCTCCTGCCCAGGGAGAAGATTAACCCTTTGGGTCCTGCGCCTATGAATTCTGACAGTGGCAGGTTCTGGCTCATGAGATTTGCTACTTTGGGTTTCTCCTTCAGCAAACTGAGCAAACTGGAGCAGCTAGAAGAGCTGAACCTGAGTGGCAACAAGCTGAAGACGATTCCTACAACCATCGCAAACTGCAAGCAGCTCCACACACTTACTGCACACTCAAATGAGATCAGTATCTTCCCAGAGATCCTGCACCTACCTCGTATTCAGGTACCCTTGAAGGGTGAAGGCTTCAGGAAATAGTTGGGGTAGGGGGAATCCTGGGAGAGGAACTGCAGGCTCCAGCGTTAGAGATGCAAGTCCCATAGAGGGTATAATATGTGCATCCTGTATCGATTCTGTCCCTTCTTGTTTGTCTCCTCTCTAAGCTAAACAGTCTCAGACTTTTCATTCCCTCCTTCATATTCGTTTGTCCATCTCTGAACCCCTCTATTTCTATCCTTTATGAGACAGCAAGAGCAGAACTGAACACACAGTCCAGCTGAGAGGGTCTCGCACATATCTGTATGGGCCCCAATCACTACATTTCTCACCCCATTTAGAATCTTCCCCCAACTCCTAAGAGCCCTGTCACTATATTCCCAGTTCATCCCATTGCTGATCTGAACTTGGTGGTGGGTGCCATCACTACATTCCCCACCCCATTGCCAGTTAGCTCCCAGAAATGTGTCATGAAACTGGAACTGATCGACCTTACACACCAATGGAAAAGAAACTTAGAAGCCGCTAAGGCAAATAACTAGTGATCTCTGTGACCCAGAACTGAGAGAGGCTGTCCGCCTGAAGATATTATACTCCCCTTATAATATGTAGCTGAGGAGATAGCAGCGGGGCCTCAGGGAGCTGGAGAGGGATCCAAAATGGGGTGGGGAATGTAGCAATGGGGCACTGGAAGATGGGGGTGAACAGAGGTATGGAGGGGAAATTTAGTGATGGAGCCCTTGGGGGGTTGCAGGGAAGGGATCCCTCTCTGTTATACTTTCCCTGTTCTGCAGTTTGTAGACTTGAGCTGCAATGAACTAACAGAAATCGTGATCCCTGAGGTGCTGCCAGCTACTTTGCAGGAGCTGGACCTGACTGGAAACACGAACTTGGTGCTAGAACACAAGACCCTGGATATCTTCAGGTGAGTTGTGGGGCTGCCAGGCCAATGAAGCCAAGATCTCTGGGAAGGGCTTATCAGGCTGGGCACACACGATGCATTTTAATACAGACAAATGTGAAGTCGTACATCTAGGAATACAGAATGTAGGCCATCCATGCGGGATGGGGAACTCTGTCCTGGGAAGCCATGACTCTGAAAAAGATTTGAAGGATTATGGTGGATAAACAGCTGAACCTGAGTGATTCTGGGGCCAAAAAAGGCTAATGCGATCCTTGGATCTATACACAGGAACCTCAAGTAGGAGCTGAGAGGTTGTTTTACCTCTGTATTTGGCACTGGTACGACCTCTTTGGCAACAGTGTTCAGTTCTGGTGTCCACAACAGAAGAAGGATGTTGATCAATTAAAGAGGGTTCAGAAAAGAGTCATGAGATAATTTAAGGGTTAGATAACATACCTTAGAGAGAGAGACTCAAGGAGCTCAATCTATTTAGCTTAAAAAAGAGGAGGTTAAGGGTGATTTGATCAGTCTCTAAGTACCTACTTGAGGAACACAAATTTGATAATGAGCTCTTCAGTCTAGTAGGCAAATATATAACAAGATCCAATGGTTGAAAGTTGAGGCTAGACAGATTCCGACTGGAAATAAGGTGTACATGTTTATCTGTGAAACACGTACCAGAGGTGGAGTAATGTGCTGACTGGGTTACTGAGCACAGCAAAAGTCCTTAACATCCCCTTCCCACAATCATTCATCCATGGCTGACTAATGCTGTCTGTCTTGCTGCAGTCAAAGTGCAGATGCTGGCTCTACATCAGCATAGAACTGTCAGGCAAAGAATCTCTTGGTTAGCACCTTGTAGATACGTAACAACAGCCCATGGAAGGCTTCGTCCTTAATCTCCTTTCCTAGGCTCAGCTTCATCCAAGGGGTTGCTTTCTAGGCACTCTAGATTAGTAGGGTGAACTGGCCTTTTCCCCTAATGCTTATGTGGAGATGCCCGAGGGTGTTGGTCAATCTATGGGAGCAAAGTGACCTTTGGAGTGCTCTCTCTGCAGTCACATTGCCAACCTGAAGATTGATGCCAAGCCCTCCCTCACGGCAGACTCCGCACTCTCCTCTACGTTCTGGAATCATGGGTTAGCTGAGATGGCTGGCCAGAGGAATAAGTGAGTAATATTGCCTGATGTGGGGCTCGCACTTGGATCCTTAGACACCCACTCTACTCTGGGGCGAGGGGCAACACACACTGCTGAATGACCATCCAGCCACCAATCAAACCCTGCTATCCCCAGGAGCTAGCCAGCCTGTGACTTCATGGATCATTTGCCTTCTCCTGGCAATTGGGGCCTCTCTTCCCCACCCCCTTCCTTGACTGAAGGCTACATCGGGGGTAGGCAAACATTTTGGCCTGAGGGCCACATCAGGGTTGCGAAGCTGTATGGAGGGCCGGGTGGGGAAGGCCGTGCCTCCTTAAACAGCCTGGCCCTGCCCTCATCCGACCCCTTCCCACTTCCCACCCCCTGAATGCCCCTCTCAGAACTCCCAACCCAACCAACCCTCCCCTCGCAGGATTCTCCCACCCCTAATGCCCCCCCCCACTTCCTGTCCCCTGGCTGCCGCAACCTCTGTCCACACCACCTCCCCGTTACAGGCTCTCGCTCCCAGGACTCCCATGCCTATCCAATCCCCCCTGTTCCCCAGCCACTGACCCATCCATTTGCACCCTGTCCCCTGACTGACCCCGGGACTCCCTGCCCACCCTCCGCTCCCTGCCCCCTCACCATGCTGCTCAGAGCAGCAGAAGCTTGCAGCCATGCTGCCACATTGCCTGGCAGCGGGCCAGAGCACCGGCAGCGTGGCAAGCTAAGGCTGCAGTGGAGGGGGGACAACACGTGAGGGCCTGGGGGTAGCCTCCCCGGCCGAGAGCTCAAAGGTCAGGCAGGACAGTCCTGCAGGCTGAATGTGTACGTAGGCTGTAGTTTGCCCACCTCTGATCTATATGCTCTGGGAGACTGCGAGTCTCTGCCACCCCAGGTAGAGGGGGAGGGTGTGTACGTGTACAGAAACCGCCAGGTAGAACTACCTCAAGGAAGGATGGCCCCATTGGTCCAGACATTACCCTTAGACTTGAGGAACCTGAGTTTGTCCAAGCTCCACTGAACACTTCGTATGGGACCTTGGGCAGGTCACTTAGCCTCATTTTGCCTCAATCCCCAGTATGTACAATGAGATACTAGCACTGCCCTACTTCACAGGGGTATGTGAGGAGAAATATTTTGGAGATTGTGAGTCACTCAGGTACTATGGTAATGAGGCCACATAAGTACCTTCAAGCTGCTTTTACCCTCCCCCAATAGGCTCTGTGTCTCGTCCCTGGCTCTGGGGAGCTTTGCAGACAGTGTGGAAGCTGTGTATGGCATGTTCGATGGTGACAGGAATGAGGAGCTTCCCCGTCTCCTGCAATGCACTATGGCAGACGTGCTCCTGGAGGAGGTGCAGCAGTCGAACATAGACTCTGTGTTCATGTCTAACACCTTCCTGGTCTCCCACAGGTAGGCCAGCAGGTGCTGGGGGTCTCTGTTGAAACTGGTCAGACTGATGCATGGAGATGTGAGAAGGGCACAGGAGAGATCTTCTCCCCGTGCAGGGTAGGCAGGCTGCACCTGTGAGCTTCCTGCAGTTTGATAAATGGGGAAGAAATGTGGGGAAGGCGGCTCAAGTGGGTGTCTGGTTTGTTGAGGGAGTGGGGGCCTTCTTGCTTCGACAGGAGAGAGGGAATCTCACTTGTTGATTCAGGAGCAAGTGTGGATGGTCTCTGCAGGGTGTTCAGCTCTCTCTCTCCCAATGGGTAGGGCTTGGGGTCATGGGTATATACAGTAACTCCCCGCTTAACGTTGTAGCTACATTCCCGAAAAATGCGATAAGCAAATCCAATTTCCCCATAAGAATTAGTGTAAATGGGGGTGGTTAGGTTCCAGGGACATTTTTTTCACCAGACAAAAAACTATACATTATATATATGTAATCACACACACACACACACACACAGAGTATACATTTTCACATACAGAGTATACATTTTAAACAAACAATTTAATACTGTACACAGCAATGATGATTGTGAAACTTGGTTGAGGTGGTGAAGTTAGAGGGTGGAATATTTCCCAGGGAATGTCTTACTGCTAAATGATGAACTAGCTTTTGGCTGAGCCCTCAAGGGTTAACACATTGTCGTTAACGTAATCTCTTACTCTACAAGGCAGCAGGAATGGAGAGGGGGAGACATCATGGCAGACAGAGACACACACCCTGTGTGTGTGGGAGAGAGAGAGAGGGCGCATGGCCCTTTTAAGTAAGCTGACCCCACTCTTAGGTACATTGTCTTTTTAAGTCCATCAGGAAGTTGAGACAGCAGCTGCAGCTCCAAGTTCTCTGTCTCTCTCCATCCGTATCCCCACCCTGCTCTGTATGGAGAAGGGGTAAGCAGGGTGCAGGAGCAGAGGGGAGGGGAAGACCCTGACATTAGCCCTCCCCCCCCCTCTTCTCACTCTCCAGCAGGGTGCAAGAGGCTCCCGGGAGCAGCTCCAAGGCAGAGGGCAAGAGCAGGACATGGCAGTGGGGGGAGGGACAGCTGAACTGCCAGCAATTGATAGCCTGCTGGGCAGCTGCTGCACCAGGAACTTAGGGGGGCTGCGGATCCACCCTGGTTCCAATCACCCACCAGCTAGCTCCAACGGGCCACTCTTCCTGCAAGCAGTGAACAAAGCAGGCAGCTGCCAAACGACATTAGAAGGGACCATTGCACAACTTTAAATGAGCATGTTCCCTAATTGATCAGTAATGTAACAGTGAAAGAACATTAACTGGGATGACTTTAAGTGAGGTGTTCCTGTACATCACTCTGATACATAGCACTCTGTGTATGAAGGAGAAGCAAGGGCCTGTTTGTTAGGTACCGGTCATTGGAAGCTGTGTTCTTTTCATACTGTCTCTTCCTTCTAATAGGAAGCTGGGGATGGCTGGCCAGAAGCTGGGCTCTTCTGCTGTCCTCTGCTATATTCGACATGATGCTACCGACCTGGCTGGCAGCTTCACTCTGACACTGGCCAATGTGGGTACATGCCAAGCCATTCTATGCCGCAGTGGAAAACCCCTGCCCCTTTCCAAAGTCTTCAGCCTGGAACAATGTCCTGAGGAGGCCAGGAGAGTCAAGGAGCAAAAAGCCATCATAACAGAGGTCAGTTCTGCCTTTTTGCAGCTCAGTTTCATCCTACAATATGGGTTTAATAACCGCACCGGGCTCTACCATGTTGCAGAGAGTCTACGGAGATACGTATTTTCATCTCTTGTCTCTGCTGCTTGCTGGCTCTGCTCCTGCTGCTGGTGGACCTTCAGCATTGAGCATTGAAATGCCATGCTGAACAGACAGCTGGGCATATCTGGGAGGGTGAACGATAGGTATCGGAAGCCAGCATATCTAAACCCCTCATGCCAGAACAAGCTGCCAGCTGATGTGCAGTGTCTCCCTGAGGCTCATGGTGAAGACCCTGACTTAAGCAAAGGGTCATTCACTTAGTGAAACAAGTGAGCTGTTTCACCTCTTCACTCCCTCTAGACTGGGGCCATATGGGTGGGGATGGATTTTAAAATGGTCATAATTTTCTGGGCTAAATGTTAGGGTGATTTGGAACCATTTCAGCAGGGCTCTGACTGACTATATTATGTGTGTGCGGGGGAAGGAGTCGCATCTTACTCTGAAACATCTGTTCTTCTTTGAGTGATGGTCCCGATGTGGATTCCAATTGTGGGTGAACATGCGTGCCATGTGCCAGAGCTGGAACTGTTCATAGTAGTGTCTGTCAACCTAAATGTGCATCAACGGCCTGGTGTGTCCAAGGCTTTAAGAAGCTGTGCAGGTCAATGTTGCTCCTTCTATGTCGAGGGCAGATGATTTTAAGGAATCGAGCCACTCACTAAAGACGGGTAAGAAGAGGTCTGTGAGTCCTTGTAGCAAGCCCAGTTTGAGCCAGAAATGTTCCCAAGCTTTATCAGTATCTTCAGTGCCAATGGAGTCGAAGCTGCCTACTCAGGGCATACACGGTACCACGCTGACAGAGGCCCGATGGGCATGGGCAGAGAGATACTGGTACCGTGAGAGTGTGACAAACAGTCTGCCCTGGGGAAGGTTACATCAGCAAGATCACCAGCACTGATGCTGACCCCAATGCAGGTGGCGCCGATGGACCGTACAACCAGGTCCATGTCTCCAATTCCCCCCAGTGCAAGCTCTTCAGCACTGGCTGCATTTAGCACGGATACCAGTACCGTCTGCACCAGTGGACTACAGGTGTGCATCAGACCTTGGTATCCGATGCACCTGACTTGCCCCTTTCGCTACCTACCAGAACAAGAAATGTCCACATTACTGCTCCAGAGCAGGAATCGGATGACACTCCAAGGGAGATGCTCTCCTCATCCCTTGAAATAAGTGCCTTCTTTAGGCTTTTCCTCCATTCCCTCTATTGCTATTGAAGATAAAAAAGGAAAAAGCAAACATGCTGATTGTCCCCACCTGGCCCAAACAGATATGATACCCTTCCCTGTCCCAGCTGGTGTTGTGTCCACCGGTGACCCTACCGATCACTCCCTACTTTCTGTCACAGAATGAGGGTTGCACCCTTCATCCCAATCCACGAGTCCTACATCTCAAAGTGTGGCTCCTTCATGGTTCCAACACATCCTGCTCAGAAGAGGCACAGCAGGTACTAGTGCACAGTAGGAAGGGTCTACAGAAATGGAATGGGTTCTGGAAATGGTGCCAATCCAAGGATGTCACCCCTATTTCAGCCTCCTGGCCAGTCATCCTGGACTCTCTGTTATCCTTGAAGAAATCGGGTCGGTCTATTAGCTCGCTGAATGTTCACTTGGCAGCAATTGCAGCTTTCCACCAGCAGGTAGAAGGCCACTCAATCTTCTCTCACTCGATTAAGAGGAGATTTTTAAAAGGTACAGCAGACCTCTTCCCACAATCCAGGATCCCTACTCTGCAATGGGACCTCAACCTAGCACTAAAGGAACTGACTAGACATTAACTCGCCGTTCCATGAAGACGGTGTTCCTCATCGCCATCACTTCTGCCAGAAGGATAGGGGAGATAGCAGCTTTGACAGCACATCCCCTGTTTACAATGTTCTTCCCTGACAAGATCACACTCAGACCACACACAAAGTTCACTCCCAAAGTAACTTCTGCATTTCACGTGACTCAACTCATTCAACTCCCAACATTCTATCCAGAAACCTCATATGGACAATAGGGAAGCCATCCTGCATACACTTAGTGTGACAGAGCTTTGGCCTTCTACTTACACAGTATAAAGGTCTTCCGAAAATCTCTGAGGCTCTTCCTTTCAGTTGTGATTATGTCAAAGAGTATGGCAATCTCAGCTCAGAGACTATCAAGGGAGGGTCTCTGGCTGTATTAAACTCTGTTACCAATTATGGGGAGGGGTAATACCCCCATCTTCAATACACATGCGTTCCACAAGGGCAATCTCCTCATCAGTCGCCAATTGACAGAACAAGGAGCGATGGTCTCAAGTTGCAGTGGGGAAGGTTTAGGTTGGATATTAGGAAAAACTTTTTCCCTAGGAGGGTGGTGAAGCACTGGAATGGGTTCCCTAGGGAGGGGGTGGAATCTCCTTCCTTAGAGGTTTTTAAGGTCAGGCTTGACAAAGTCCTGGCTGGGATGATTTAGTTAGGGATTGGTCCTGCTTTGAGCCGGGGGCTGGACTAGATGACCGCCTGAGGTCCCTTCAGACCCTGAGATTCTATGATTCTCTCAAGGTATCCCCATATCAGAGATATGCAGAGCAGCTACATGGGCCTCTGCACACACCTTCGCAGAACACTATGCCATTCTGAGTGATTTGGCTTCAGATGCCCAATTCAGGGCCTCTGTTCAATCATTTGTATCAGACACCAAAGTCCCAGGTTCCAAGGGTGTGTACTGCTCCAGGAGTCACTTACAGTGGAGCGTCCATAGGGACACTACTCGAAGAAGAAGAAGAAGAAAGATGGTTCTTCCAGATGTGTGTCCTTATGGGAGTTCCACAACTCTTCCTCCTCCACTTGACTTCGGAGTTTCCACTGGTTTACTCCGCGGTAGAGAAGGAACTGAGGGAGAAATGTCTCTGCACACTAGTTAGCCTCATGGCAGGCAGGGAGCTGTGCAGGCAGGACAGATTGCTATCGAAATTCTCCAGTCAACAGCATGGGGGTGCACACACCCCTACAGTGGATCACCCCTAGGTAGACACATCTCGAAGAACCATCGTTATTGCACAAGGTGAGTAACTTCCTCTTCTCCAGATCTGCTAACTTTAAAATGTCTAACTATAAATGCTTGCTGGCGTTTAACATCCTCCTTAGTTATATTGGACTTGGAAGTATATCATCATCACGTGACTACATCCTAAATATAGAATAGAAATATTTATTGAACAGTTCTGCCTGCTCTGCTTTATTAGTGATGGTTCTACCATTTCTGTCTAGTAACGGACTAATCCCATGGTGAGAGAGAAGACGTGTCCCCCTCCCTGAGGGCTTTACACCAGTATATGGGCAGGGAGAGAATGTGCTCAGAATGGTCTTTGTATGCTAACTGCTCAGACGTTGCCTTCTCTTTGACTGCAGGACAACAAGGTTAATGGTGTAACCTGCTGTACTCGGCTGCTAGGCTGCACGTACTTACATCCTTGGATCCTGCCCAAGCCTCACGTCTACTCCATTCCCCTGACTGTGCAGGACGAGCTGCTCCTCCTGGGGAACAAAGCCCTCTGGGAGCACCTCTCTTATACAGAGGCTGTCACGGCTGTACGCCACCTGCATGACCCACTGGCTGCTGCAAAGAAGGTCTGCACGTTAGCCCAAAGCTATGGCTGCCAAGACAATGTGGGAGCAGTGGTGGTGTGTTTGAATATTGGGGATGACAGCTGCACGTGTGACATGCACAGCCTCACCTTGCCGGGCCCTGTGGGGGCTATTTCCACTGCCAAGCCAGCAACGCCTTCCTCAAGTAGTGGAATTGCCTCGGAGTTCAGCAGTGAGCTGTCAGCCTCAGAAGTCAGCAGTGAGGTGGGCTCCACTGCATCAGATGAACACAGTGGAGCTGGTCTGGATGCAGGATTGGGGCCCCGACCCGAGCGACGCTGCAGCCTCCATCCTGTGCCCCCCTCCAGCATCTTTCAGCGCCAACCTTCGTGTGCCACGTTCTCTAGCAATCAGTCTGACAATGGGCTGGACAGCGATGATGAGCAGCCTGTGGAGGGTGTGATGACCAATGGCAGCAAAGTGGAGGTGGAAGTGGACATCCACTGCTGTAAAGGAAAAAGCCTGGAGCCTGAGCCTCCTGGTGCTGAGGAGGGATCTCCTGCTGCTGCTGGCTCAGAGGATGAGTCTGGGGGGCTCTTCCTCAGGATTCGGAGACAGAACAGCGTGAACAGCAACATCCTCCTAGCAGGAACCAAGGAGAGGTGTGAGTTACAGAAGTCTCCTTCTACATGCTGTCTCTATGGGAAGAAGCTTTCCAATGGCTCCATTGTGCCCCTGGAGGAGAGCCTCAACCTCATTGAGGTAGTCACCGAGGTGCCGAAGAAGAAAACGGGTTATTTTGCTGCTCCCACCCAGCTGGAGCCAGAGGATCAATTTGTTGTGCCCCCTGACCTGGAAGAGGAAGTGAAGGAGCAAATTAAGCAGCACCATGGGAGTGGTGCAGAGCAGGAGCCCAATGAGAAGGCTGCAATGGCTCCTCCAGATGAGTTTGACACAGCTTTGTAACCCCATGGGGTAGTTCCATAATGTAAGGAGTTGGGCATCTGCAAGGAAAGGAGCGGACATTGGCTCCCTCCTTATTGGAGTGGAGAACGCACCTGGAGCTTTAAACGCAGGGCTGCCAGCTTCTTGAGGCACCATCCCAGCTGTTCTGTGAGCCAGGGTACTCGGGCCAGCAGCCAAGCTCCATGCTGGGGATTGTCTGGCATTTGAGGAGGCAGACTTCCCTCGGTGTGGTCCCTTGCCCTCCTGAGGATTTGCCAGGCAGTGGACTGGTTTCTGTGTGGCGCTGTGGCTATGCACAGCATCCAGAGCTCTGTGAAGTATCTGATTCAGCCATGGTGATGGGTCTGGTCACTTGAATACAGCCTGTCACCGTGAAGAGACACAGAACCGGTCAGAGAATTGACTCTTGTATGCATCGCAAGCACTTTCATTGTCTGCACTCGAGCCATTTTGCTCCCCATCTGCCCAGCACTTTACTGTTTAGGGAGAGGGGGTTCAGTAACCTCACCGCGGGTCTGATGTGGGGATTGGTGCCTCCCGATGGGTATATCCAGGGGCACTGAGGAGCGGAGGTCGTTCTGTCACCACTTGTTATGAGGTTATCCAGGGGCTTCCTTCCAACCTGAAGGATACAGCTGGGGCATGAGGGTTGGGGGCCCCTATGACAGATATGACCATGGGGCATGGAGGAGTTCCAGGACGGGTTTGGCTTCTCCATAAAAATATGATTGTGGGTAGGGGTGGAGCTAGTGTGTATAACCATAGGGGGCAGGGGATTGGCCACCTCCCTGGTATGCAAGACATGGGATGAAGTCAGAATCCCCTGCAAAGCACAGAGTCTGTGCTCTGTGTGGTGACCTCAGGTGGCAGAGGCTACGAAGTGTGAGTGGGGGGACTTCATCTTGTCCATTGGGGTGTTTTGTTTGTAGCAGTAAAGGCAAGTGAGCCGCCATTTCACACACATTCCCTCTAACACACACTGCAAAATCGGAACCCCCTGCATCATAGCGGCAAAAGCGCTTTGCCTGTCTCTGCAGAAGCAGAGAGCAGAATCCGGGCTAAGGCTGCCCGTGCTCCAGCTGCAAGTGCCCAGACCAGGAAGTGAAGAAGCCGAAGCCGTGTGGTTTCTGCTCAGTTCTAAACTCACGTGGAAAATGGAACTTTTCTCAAATATAAACAGTTTTCCCAGCACACTTGAGGAAAAAAGGACTTCGAACAACCTTGGAGAATAGCAGTGAGCTGCCCAGCACCCGGTCGGCAAATGTAGTCCGGTTTCCACCTTCAGGGCCTGGATGGGCCAGTATGCAGTGTGGTGCCCTGCTAGCACTTTTCTGGCTGTTTTATTCAGGATTTAAGCATTCGTCTTTGCAAAAGGGTTGCCAAGACACCCTTCCATCTGTGATCCAGGCAGATCATCTTCCTGAGTCTGCAGCCCAGGAGTTGGGAAGAATAGCTCTGAGGCGGGAGCTGCCTCAGTAATCTCAGGGTATGTCTGCAATACAATTAAACATTTGCGGCTAGCCCATTTACAGCTGGCTTGGGCTCCAGAGCTATTTATTTGCAGTGTAGATGTTCAGGCTTGGGGACCCCAAAAGGAGGGTGGGTCCCAGAACCTGGGCGCTGCTGGAGCCTAAACATCTACACTGCAGTTAAACAGCCCCAAGCCCTGTAAGCCCGAGTTAGCTGTCTTTTGGGCTAGCCCAAGTGTTTCATTGCAATGTAGACATATCCTCAGTGGTTTCACAACACGGATCGCCTCATGTTGACATTATATGGGACCAGTGCCCGTTCTTGTTGCTTTACTTATTTATTATGTCTAGGAAGAAAGTCTGAAAGGTTTTTCCAAAAGAGTTCTGGACTTTTGGGGTGAGTTTTATTTTGTTTGGGGTGTTTATTTTTTGCTTATCTTTATATCAGAAATTCTATCTTGTCTGACCTGGAATACTCACTGTACAACTAGAGAGCTAGTGGGATTCTGACATCATAGATCCCATGAGAAAACTTGATAGTGGGGAAGTGGCTATTATTCGGAATGTAAAACTCCTTGGCTTTGTCTTCACTAGGGGGAAAAAATGTCTCTCTACCACATGGTAGCCAATATCCTTGCCCTGCTAACGTGTGTGGAAAGTCCTGCAAGGGCTATTCTGCAATGGTGCAGTGCTGCTAACGCGGACACTCTATGCTGACGGAAGAGAGCTCTTGTGTCGGCATAATAAATCCACCTCTGCATGTTGCCAGCATAGTGCTGTCCACACTGACACTTAGGTTGGTGTAACTTACATCGCTCAGGAGGGTGGCATTTTCACACCCCTGACCGACATAAGTTATACTGACATAAGTACTGGTGTGTACAAGCCCTAGGATTTCACCATGTTTTAATTACCACGTTAGCTAATGTAATAGAAAACCACCTCTTTCCCATAGGGTGGTCTCACCCTTTGAGTTTTGTTAACACCTGCTTTAACTTAGAAGTTGGGAGAAAACCTTTTTGTTAAAGATTTGAAACCTGCTAGTTCTATCAACCTCGAGAGAATTAAGGGACAAGAGCACTCGCACTCTGTCTCTGAGTTATCCAAGGAGTCCACAGTGAAACCAGGAAGACCAAAAACACTCTTAAAAACAAAATAAAACCTTTCAGGTTCTCTTCCCAAAAAGAAGCAAAAGTTGCAGGTCCCCTTTAAGTCTTTCACTGCTGACCATTGTAACCAACTTCTGAGCCAGCCCAATAGTCCCAGAAGCACTACAGAAGAGCTGCAGTGCAGCCTCTTGTACAGTCTTGACTAATGCACTGACGTGAAAATGTGCCCCTCTTCCTGAGTGAATGTGAATCAAATCCTTGCACTAGTGCACCAGTATGTGTTATTACAAATAAGATTCCGTATTGGAATCCTTGCACTGATATGGACAATACAGCATGTCTCCAACTAGTAATTAGATTCTGAACATACTGGGGCTCCAACTAGCCAGGGCTGTGAGGGAGTGTTTGCAGCTGTCCTTGAGAGGACTGATTTATCAGCTCCGAATGGCCCAGTGGAAAAAGTGCAAGCGAAAGCAAAACAAAGTTCAGATGGCGTGTACAGATATAGAGCCTCTGTTCCCCACAGCCCCCGGGAAGCTGAGCTGCTGAAGTAAAGTGAAGTAATTGTGTAGAGTGATCATCACTTAGGATTTTCTCTAATCCTATGTAGTTGGAGCAGAAAGAGGTTTTAATGTGACCAGCTCCCTCCCTCCGAATCCTGTACACTCATTGGTTAGTGGTGGTTCCTTGCACAGCATGGCATGTTATCATAGACGCCAATCAGAACACAGGGCTTCCTCTTGCTCTAACACACCTCTTATGAGAAGAGTGTTTCCCTCCAGGCTGCACAGTCTGAGCTGCCCCCTCTTCCTGTCCTCTTGATTTCCTGCTTTCCAGGGGCCAGCAAGCTTCTTCTTTGTCTTTCCCAACTTCTTGTTTTCTTATCTTGTTCAGCTCCTTTGGAACCCTGTCACCCAGGTGGGGACAGGCTGGGCTGGTGGGGGCAGCCCTAGTGATGGGTTCTCAGCCGAGGGTGAGGCAAAGAAAAGAGGAGTTTCCCATGCTTATTTAATTTCTGTCTGACCAAAGTTCTCCATAGCCACCTCTTTTCAGGTGATTTCAGGCCATTGCACAGTTGCTGTCATCTCTGCAGTAGTGCAGCAGTGGACGATTCCCAATAAACAGCCTGAGTATAGAAGAGGGTTTCTTGACCTGAGGGTTGGGTCACTCTCCCCTTCCTCTAGTAACAAAAATATGGAAAAGGGTGAGAACCACTGTCCTAGAGCATCTGTGTAATAGAGACTGTACAGGGCAGAGAAGTTGGAGCTGCTGCTTTCCCAGTGAGGGGCTGCTGTTTGCCAGTTAGTATTATTCCATCTGTGAAGTCTCAAGTATTTCTTTCCCTCTTGGTGTGCACTTTCAACAACAGCAGATACTCCTAAGGCACTGACTTATCTGCTTTACATGTTCAATAAGGTCCCAGTAGAAGAAACTAATGAACAAAATATCTGATATAAGAGCAAACTAATTCCAAGGCAAAAAGTATTGAGGATAAGAAATCTTGGCCAGTTAGCAGCCTCCAAACTTCTCCCAACTGCCTAGAGCAGGTGAGGCTGAGGCTGATGGAAACTGCTGAGACTCCTAACCTGTGGAGTGAGTGTTAATTTAATGCCAGAAAGTGGCAAGCACTTCAGGATACTCTCTCTGTTTTGGGGATAAGTTGCTCTTAAGATCTACCACCCTTTCTCTAGTTTACAGAACATTCAGCCACATCTATGGTCCTCGTAACCCAGGAGTTTCTTCACCTCTCCTGGAGGATGTAGGTTTTGTGCCAAAGGGCCTTCAGGCAGTGGGTTCACGTCATAGTTTATGTGCGATCATTGTCCGTATTCTATTGCAATCTTCAGACTTGTGTATTTTTGATATTTTTGAAATGTATTAACTTTTTTAACTTGTCACATGAGCTAGAGCATGTTAAAGAGAAACTGCAGCAAAACTATTTTTCATGCCTTTGTTTTAAAATGAAGCCTATACTATTTTATGTACCTGACTCTAGCATGAAGCTACAATGCCCCTCATTCATTGTGTGGCAGTAGATTGTTATACTGAATGCACCTTCAGCACTGTACCCAATGTATGTGACAACAAAAGGAGGAAGATCCTTGGGGTTAAAATGTGATTTGATTGATTCTTTGCTAAGATATACAGAACAGTTCAGAAAGGAAGAGAATATTTTTGATCAACTTTTCAGCGGACATAGCAATAAAGATTTTTACTTTCATCTAGGCGTATAGTCTTGTTTATGTTAATGCACATAGTGCCACAATCCTGCCATGGTGCGAGCAGTTGTGACCAGCTTTATCCAGGATGGTCTCAGGCCATGTCTGCACTAGCGACCTTACCGCAGCACCGATGCAGTTGCACCGCTGTAAGATCTCTCGTGTAGCCACCCTATGCTGACATAGCACTGTGTACACTAGCACTTATGCCGGCAAAACTAGTGTCGTTTGGGGGCTATTGGTTTTTTTTCCACACAAGTTTTGCTGACATGAGTGGTAGTGTAGACATGGCCTCAGTCACCTGGCTGAGCGGGCTACTCCCACCCAATAGGGTCTCCTCCTTATAAAGTACTTGTAAAGCATCTTCAAGGTGATATTTCTTCATGTGAGGAGGAGTTCTGGCCAGTAGCTTTGCCTCAAAAATACTTTGTTGTGCAGCTCTCCAGAGGTATCTGCAGCAGATAGTAAGTGGAGAATCATTAGCCTGTGGCGAGGACTGACACAAACCACTGTGCCTAGACAGAGCTTTGCAGGAAATACACTGGGTAACTACCTATTTGGCTGCTACGGGTTATGCAGGCTGCAGGAATAGTGTTCTCTTCTCCCTGTATTTTTGGAGGGCAGATAATTCACCTCTTGCCTTGTGAGTTGAGAGAAAGATTTGCTAAAATACTGTTTCCCCTCCTAGTTACCTAGAGGATGAGTGACAGGTACCAAAAAGAGGCACTACCAACCCAAACCAGATATACTTCAGCTGATGATAGGTTTTTATGGATCTTTTTTCTTTTACTGCCATATCACTGGCTCAACCTCCCTGCTTTGTCATCTCATGGGTGCTTTAGAGTAGAGACTGGTGCCAATAAAGTAAGAGAAACACTAGAGGTTAAACATCACTTGTATTCACTGGGGGGGGGAGGGGTTAAGCAGTACTGGCCAGTCATGTTGATTCTGCATGTTTTCCATGTGGTCAGTGCTAATGAAGGGGATGCTATACATAGGGGCTGCTGTTAAATGACATTTCGTCTGGAAGCTTGTTCATGGCGCCACTGCCTCATAGTCCCTAAAAAAGTTTAAAACCAAACAAACAAACTTTTAAAAAGAGTAAAGTTCACCTTTAATTGTTTATAAAGAATACAAGGAAGAGCTCAGCATTTAATATCTTTACTGTAAAGTGGGGAAGCTTTATTGTGAGCTCTGACAGCAGAATTTTCATAGCTGAACTCTGTTTTCCAAAGTCTCAGATCTTGCTCAATCGCCACTGATTAACCTTGCTCTCTAGGCCCAGACAGGACACATTTTATACAGGAAGGTGTCCCCTGCTGACCTTCAGAGAATGAGACAGAGCATAGGAGTGGAGGGGACCCCCTGGCTCACCAACAGCAGACACCCCCCTCGTACAATCCTACGTGTAAATTTACCAACTTCTATCTTAAAATTCTTTGGGTTTTGCCCTCACTGCTCCTAGTGCAAGACTTTTCCAGAACTTCCCATTTCTGAGTATTGAAAACCTAATTCCAGCCTAAATTTAGTCAGGGCCAGAAGAGAGATTTATATCACAGATTGGTCTTGCAATGGAAACAAACTTGTCTCTGGCATTGCTTCTCTATCATGGTACAGTAATAGAAATGCCTGCCTCAAAGGGTTAATACAAGCTCTGCACTGATTGGGAGGAATTTGTTTCTAGGTCAAGTCTCCTAATGGAGTCTTCTCTACAATACCTTCCTAGCGGAACTACCCTCCGCTACAAGAAAAAGTGACTCCTGTGTAAAAGGGGGCAGCAGACTGACAGCTGGTGATCAGCCACAGAATTTTATAGTAGTAATCTTGAATCGTATAAACTTATTTTTCTTGTATACCACGGAGGGGTTTATCCGGGTGCACCTGGGGGACTTTACCGAGGGGGAACGTACCTACCCACGGGGGAGCAAACCAGGAAAGTGCTGTTAACACTTCTGGAAAAGCACCAGGACAGATCTCTGAACACCACAGTCCCTTGACGCCATTAGCTGGAATCAGTAGAGATTCACTGCCTGCAGCATCTACCTGGCTTTTCTAAGGGAATCTTCCCATCAGAGGACTGAGCAAGCCATGCTGCTTCAGACAGATCTGATGAGAGTCCAGCTTATACATCAGGCCAATCACTTCAGGGGACTCTGATTAGTCTCCAATATTTTATCATCTGGTTCTTCCCTGCATTACATCAAAAAGCAACTACTGTTGGCAGCCTGTGACTGAAAGTCAGTGAAAAGCACATTCTTATCCAGAACATTCTGCTTAGAAATGTTATACCTAAAGAAAGAGTTGGCCTGCAAGTGCCACTGCTTGGTGACTAAGACAGCTTGTTACCCTAGCTCTGCCGCACGATGTGGAGGTGATCTAGTAGTGCTAAGAATACTCAAGTGTTTCACTAGCTGCACCACTGAGCTCTAGAAAATCCTGATAAAAGTTCATTTTTCTCAGTGTAGGGTGAGAACCATGCTAATTCCATAACCTGTCTAGAACAGTCCCTTCTTTGCCATCACCTTGTAGGGCTGTGTGCAGCTAGATACCTAGTGCTGTGCCATAGGCCAAACATGCTAGGAGCCTGCATGCCATGTCCTAGCGAGAGGCATGGACCTTCCAACAAGGTACCCAGTACGTGTACTCAGATCTCCAACAAGAACGTCAAGCCACTCTAGATAAGAGGAGTTCTGAGGATGGTGAACTGCTGACCCAGCTGCTGGATTTGCACCAGTCAAGGATCAAGTCAATAGCAAGTATCATTGAAGCCACCATCTGTAAAGCCAGCACTGAATCCAGAAAGAACCAAATAAGTGACCACACGTGAGCCAGAGCAGTCAGTAACACCTGGATTAACTGCACCACACTGGGAGAAGAGAAGCAACTCTGTGACATATACAGTGCTGTGGCATGCCTCCCCTTCATTTCAGCCAGGCCTCAACCTGTCCTCCCACCACTCTGGAGTACCCAGTCCTAGCTAGTGACTGAGCCTGTAGCAGAGGTAGAAGGGCTAGAAAGTCTAGCTCAGCTCAGCTAGCACTTGGGGGTCCAGTGCCGGGTCTCTTCTAGTGCTTGGCCCATCTCCAGGCAGGCAGCACTCAACTAATCAGGGTCACACTCCAGCCACAAGGGGTGAAGCATCTACTGCTTGAGCACATCATTTGCTTTATGGCACTGGTTCTCAAACTTTTCTACTGGTGCCCCCTTCACAGAGCAAGCCTTTGAGTGTGCCCCCCCCCTTATAAATTAAAAACACTTATATATTAAAGACCAATATAAATGCTGGGTGCAAGGCTGGGTTTGGGGGGGAGGCTGACAGCTTGTGACCCCCCCCATGTAATAAGCTCAGGACCCTCTGAGGGCTCCCAAGCCCCCTTTTAAGAACCTCTACTTTATGGGAACAGTGGCTGGTGTTTGTCCTCACTCACCCTTCCACTAATGATCAGGTTTGTAGAATCATTTCTTATACGATCAATTACACTAAAAAAAAAGTAATCCTGGTTTAAAGGAGACCCCCTTCCCCACCCTGTGAGGCGGCAGAGGCTCAGAGGAGAGCTAGTAGCAGGATTTCGGGGGCAAGCCTGGGCTCTCTTCCTGTGTCATTCTCTCCTGCTCCCTGCACTGCTCTAGTTGTTCAAACATGCAGTGATGAGAGGAGAGACAAAGTCCCTTTGTGCTTATTTAAGGTCAAGTGAAAAGCTCAGTCTTAGCTAATGAACACGATGTCTTGCCACGTGCTAGTAGTTCTACCTTGTATGGGAGGAACGGGACTATAGACAATGAGTGAGCTGGGACATCTTGCTTGAGCAGATCAGGGGATGGAGAGGCCCCTCTACTCTCAAGATACTGAGCTCAGCACAAGCAGTAAGCTCGTCACTGCTAACAGAGGCAGAGCCACGGAGCAGACGTGGATTATGGAACTAAGAATGTATCTGTTCCGCTCACATTCACAAGATTTAAATGCGAGGACTAGTTAAGAGCAGTGTGGCTTGGCTGTAGATGGAGCTGTTCTCTCATGCTTGATGTGGCCATGGTCTTGTGTTCTGACTGTAGCAGTGCAGATGCAATGTGCTGAGACAGAGAAGACGGTGCTGCCATTTCTTGGTGTCCAGGCTGGCAGCCACAGAGAGATGAGCTGGTAGGACAGCTTGGGTATGCACAAGCCACCCTAAAACTCATACATTTCCACTGGCTTCTCTCTCAGCTGATGAACTGTTTTGTATCCCCTGACAGCAAGGCCAGCACTGACCAAGAACACCACAATGGCAATGCAGCTACAGAGCCCAGCTGCTATCTCCGCCCCATGCACACTACAGCTGAACCCTTGGTAGCCTTTGCTTTGGTAGAGATGCTCTCTCTCTTTGCACACTGGGGAACTGTAGGCATCCAACAGATGGTGGAAGTAAAAGTACAGAGCAGGCAAGAAGCCAAGTGCAATTAATATGTCCAGGGTACATTCAATCAGCAGCCAGGCTGGGAAATGCCATGGCAGCCGCAACACGCCAACCAAAACTGTAAGGCAAGAGAAGGTCATCAGGGCCCCTCCCACAGCCATCGCTGCCCTTGCTGGCGGCAGTTTTAATTGGTAGAATTGGGTATCAAGTTGCTGGGCTTTTTCCCCCTCTGCTCCATTAAATCCACTATAAGCCCCTCCATACTGGTAGTAGTAAATGCCCCCCAAGCTGGGAATGCCGGTGTAACCGCCTGTCGAGCTGTAGGACACCGAGCTGCAGATCAGTATCAGCATGGTCAGCAGAACTTCCACCAGCTGGCAGCAAGCTGCAAAGATGAACAATTCAAAGGCCAGTTAGCAATGGGTTATGGGTCAACCTTATTGAGAGGGTCCCCCCACCCCCATAACTATAAGACAGGGCCATGAGTCCATGAGCCCATAACTACAGGGCCATGAGTCTTTTCTTAGGTGCTGAGCACCCACCACCTCCGATAACTCCATGGGACCGGTGGGCACTCTGTCACCCTGAGGGGTGTGACACAGCTACCTTGACAGACAGGCTCAACAACTCACTAATGTAAACAAGCCAGCAGCTCGGGAGCAGGAAATAAAGGCAACTGTTAGCCGGCTCTGAAAATCTACTTTACATAAGAACATAAGAACGGCCATACTGGGTCAGACCAAAGGTCCATCTAGCCCAGCATCCTGTCTACCGACAGTGGCCAGTGCCAGGTGCCCCGGAGTGAGTGAACCTAACAGGTATGATCGAGCGATCTCTCTCCTGCCATCCATCACCCCCCTCTGACAGACAGAGGCTAGGGACACCATTCATTACCCATCCCGGCTAATAGCCATTTATGGACTTAGCCTCCATGAATTTATCCAGCTCTCTTTTAAACCCTGTTATAGTCCTAGCCTTCACAGCCTTTGTTTTCAACTTGAGGCACGCATCCTTACCAAGGGGCACCCCCATCACCACTGTATGCCGTGGATAGGACAAGACTCACAATTTTGCCACTCAGTCACTTTGGGGTGCAAATGAAGAATCCACCTGAGGCAGGGATAGCTGAGAACACCCTATATTCCAAGCCTAGGCAATGGCCAATTGACTGGGACACACTCTACTCCCAAAGAAAGGGAGGAATACTTGTAGCACCTTAGAGACTAACCAGTTTATTTCAGCATAAGCTTTCATGGACTATAGCTCACTTCATCGGATGCATAGAATGGAACAGAAGTAAGATGCATTTATACACCCAGAAAGAAGAGGGGGGTGGGGAAAGTTGTACATTAGCATACCAATTCTAAGAGGCTGTTAAATCTGGATGGGCCAGATTTACTCCTAGGCTTCTCCCTCCCTGGCCATTCAGAGCCAGCAGTCACTGCACATGCTGCTGAATCCAATTAGCCTCCTTCAGTGTCCATGGGGGTGTACGGCAAATTAATTGTCCCGAACATCTCAGCCCCTGTACCCAAAAATGGACAAGTCTGTGCACTTGCTCCAGTTAAGGGAAGAGTCTTAGGAGTGGAGTTAAGGGTGCACAGATATTTCACCATCACGCCTGCTAAACCAGCATAAAGGAACTTGGTCATACACCCTCCAAACTGTCCAGTCAGAGAAGGCAGCAGGGAGCCCAGGTGATGGGTCAGTATTGGGTGCAGGTCCTGAGTATTCCATGGCAGCAGTGGAGGATTGTGCGAGGCTGGATTTGCTATAAACCAGTATGAAGGAGAAACGGGGCAGCCTTTTAAAGTAGGAGACTTGACAGCAACTTGACTCTTTCTGAGCAACTAATTCACACATGCAAAGGCACCAAAACCCTCTCCCACTCCCTGCTCCCAGACAGGTTTTGGGAGGAGTTTTATTGCACTCATGGGGGCAAAGTTCCATCATCCACTGATACAATCCCTTTTATGAGCTTGTAATAACTACCTGACACCCTTTATCTAGCCGCCTCAGTTCTCCTCAGCATCAACAGCAAATCCCATTCCTGTGGCTTTGCCCATCACCAAGACACAGGATTAGAGAGCCACGTGCAGCTGGCCAGAGCCCTCACTTTGATTACCACACTCAGATTAAGGCGTGAGCTGCTAGAGTGAGAGTTCACCAGCCCCTGGCACAACCTCTTCCTTGTCCTTTTGCAGCACTCACACGCCCTAGCCCCGGGGTCAACAAGTGAACAGTTCTCCTGGAATCAGGTGTTGGCTTCCCCTCACAGGACTGGAATGAGGAAGATCCCCAGCTGGCAAGATACATCCCAGCTATGGACACTGCTGCAGGCATGACCATCTCCTCGGCCTAAAGTGCATTGGGTTCAATTGGGGGGGTGTACACACACATGGGATGAAGTGGGTCTGTGTACACACACACACAGGTTAAAGAGCACTGGGTTGAAGTGGGTGGGTGGGTGGGTGTACACACACATGGAATGAAGTGGGTCTGTGTACACACACATACACACACACACACAGGCTGAAGTCCACTGAGTTGCAATAGGTCTGCAAGCTCACAGATTCAGATATTCCAATGACAGAAGGGACCATTGCCACAGACACACGCAAGTTAAAATGCACTGTTAAGTATACACGCACAGGCTAAGTGTGCCAGGTTACAGTGGGTTTGTACACACACACACAGGGTAAGTGTGCCAGGTTACAGTGGGTTTGTACACACACACACACACAGGGTAAGTGTGCCAGGTTACAGTGGGTTTGTACACACACACACACAGGGTAAGTGTGCCAGGTTACAGTGGGTTTGTACACACACACACACACAGGGTAAGTGTGCCAGGTTACAGTGGGTTTGTACACACACACACACACAGGGTAAGTGTGCCAGGTTACAGTGGGTTTGTACACACACACACACACAGGGTAAGTGTGCCAGGTTACAGTGGGTTTGTACACACACACACACACAGGGTAAGTGTGCCAGGTTACAGTGGGTTTGTACACACACACACACACACACACAGGGTAAGTGTGCCAGGTTACAGTGGGTTTGTACACACACACACACACACACACACAGGGTAAGTGTGTAGGGTTAGGTACTAGCCACAGAAATCAGATTTCTGAAAAGGAATAGGGTTTCTGAGGCATGCAGGTTGCCAGCAACACAGGTGGGACCCTCCTCTGATTGGTTGATTTCTCCACTGCCCCACTTCCTGAGCTACAGCAGCCAATCAGGTGGCTCTCCCTCCCTCCACCCCCCAAGGAGCAGACTTCATTCTCCCAGGTGGAGCTGGGGGAACAGGACAAGCCCAGCAGCTCAAGATGGCTCCTCTCCCCCTGCCCTGCCTGTGAGCAATGGGATGCTCCCCCCTCCCCAGCCTGGGAAGGGGGAGAAGGGACCAGCTGCAGCCAGCCCCAGGCCAGGGGGAAAGGGGGGGGGGGAAGGACTGATGAGGCACTGGGGGGACAGGGTTGATTTGGGGGCCGGGCAGTGGGGGTGACAGCAGACCAGCCCCCAGCACTGGTGTTTCCAGGGCCCCGCATCACCAGGGCCAGATGCCGACAAACCCTCATCCTGTCCCAGGCAGGAGGCATGAAGGGAACTGGCAGGTGCCTCTGGCCAGCCTCAGCAGGACTAGCAGCCAAGAGACCGCAGGGGCCCAGGCGGCAGCCCCCCCCCGCGCCTCCCCACCCTTTGGACAGGCCACTAGCCCCCTCAGCCCCCAGACAGGGTGGGGAGGCGGGGGCATCTCACCTCGCGCCGTGCACAGGTAGCGGCACTGGTAACACTCCAGCAGGCCTGAGGGCTCGGCCTGGGGGGACGGCAGCCCAGGTGGGGGCTCCTCGCTGTCAACCAAACACAGACTCAGAGTGAGCAGGGGGATGGGAGAGGGGCTGTGACAAAGGGGTGCCGAAGCCAAGAGTAAGGGACAGATCTGGAGGGCAGAGGGTGCTGGGCAGGGTGGGGAGATGTTGAGGGCGGGGGTGCTGGCAGGGGGTGGGGCTGGGTCCCAAGTGGGGGAGAGGGTTGGGAGGGGGCAGAGGGGAGGGGGCAGGCAGAGGGCACTGGGAGGGGGGGGGACAGGGGACCCTGGGGAGGGTGGAAGGGGGGGCAGTGGGCACTGGGAGGGGGGACGGGGGGGCAGTGGGCACTGGGAGGGGGGGGACAGGGGACCCTGGGGAGGGTGGAAGGGGGGGCAGCGGGGAGGAGGTGGGGGGACAGTGGGGAGGGGGCAGGCAGAGGGCACTGGGAGGGGGGGAACAGGGGACCCTGGGGAGGGTAGAAGGGGGGGCAGTGGGCACTGGGAGGGGGACGGGGGGCAGTGGGCACTGGGAGGGGGGGACAGGGGACCCTGGGGAGGGTAGAAGGGGGGCAGTGGGCACTGGGGGGGGCAGTGGGCACTGGGAGGGGGGACGGGGGGGCAGTGGGCACTGGGAGGGGGGGGACAGGGGACCCTGGGGAGGGTGGAAGGGGGGGCAGCGGGGAGGAGGTGGGGGACAGTGGGGAGGGGGCAGGCAGAGGGCACTGGGAGGGGGGGAACAGGGGACCCTGGGGAGGGTAGAAGGGGGGGCAGTGGGCACTGGGAGGGGGGACGGGGGGCAGTGGGCACTGGGAGGGGGGGACAGGGGACCCTGGGGAGGGTAGAAGGGGGGCAGTGGGCACTGGGGGGGGGCAGTGGGCACTGGGAGGGGGGACGGGGGGGCAGTGGGCACTGGGAGGTGGGGGGACAGGGGACCCTGGGGAGGGTGGAAGGGGGGGCACTGGGCACTGGGAGGGGGGACGGGGGGCAGTGGGCACTGGGAGGGGGGGACAGGGGACCCTGGGGAGGGTAGAAGGGGGGCAGTGGGCACTGGGGGGGGGCAGTGGGCACTGGGAGGGGGGACGGGGGGGCAGTGGGCACTGGGAGGTGGGGGGACAGGGGACCCTGGGGAGGGTGGAAGGGGGGGCACTGGGCACTGGGAGGGGGGACGGGGGGGCAGTGGGCACTGGGGGGGGCTGGGGGCAGCTCTGGGTCACGCTGGGCCCCGCTCCGCTCTCACCGGCCGGGCCGGGGGGTCCTGGGGGGGCCGCTCACCGCGCGCGCCCTGCCCGGCTGCTGGGGCCGCCTCCGCTCGCGCTCCGCCATCTCGGGCCGGGCCGGGAAGAGGCTCCGGCGCTCACCTGGGCGGGGCGGGGCCGTGCGCGGGCTGCGGCCCGGGGGGGGGGGGGGGAGGGGTCGAAGGCCGCTGCACGCCCCGGCCCGGCGCCAAGAGGCTCGGGCCGGGCGGGGTTCGAGGTCCGCGAGGGGATCATGGACCCCCCTCCCCTCCCCCCCCACACACACTTGAGGTCCCGGGGGGGGGGGGGAGTTACCGGCTGCTAAGGGAGAGATCCAGCCCCCCCGCCGCGCCCCCCCTCCGGCCCGAACCCCCCGAGCTCCGGCCTGAGGCGCAGGGTCCCCAGGGCGAGCCCGGCTGTAGAGCCGGTTCCGAGGTCCCGGTCGGGGGTTGCTGTGTAGACAACCCCCTGAGCCCGCCGCAGACAGGAGCTTCCCGCCGCCCGGCCCCTGGGCTTGGTGTCCAGACACTGCCCAGTATGAACAGTGCTAAGCAAGGCCGAGGGGCTGGAGTCCAGAGGGCCCCGCAGCGCTGGTGCCTGGTAAACAGCAACTACAGTCCTTGTAATTGTCCCTTAACACAGAGAAGACGGGGAAGAGTGAAAGCGTTTGAAATGTGGTATTACCTAAGGCTTTCATTTGAACAACATGCCTTTCAGCAGGAGAATTATTAGCTCCTACTGATAATGGCCCATCTACATTTAACAGCCCTCTTAGAATTGGTATGCTAATGTACAATTTGTTTTATTTTCTTTTTCTTTCTGTGTGTATAAATGCATTTTACTTCTGTTCCATTCTATGCATCCGATGAAGTGAGCTATAGCTCACGAAAGCTTATGCTGAAATAAACTAGTTAGGTGCTACAAATATTCCTCGCTTTCTGTATGGATACAGACTAACACAGCTGCTATTCTTGAACCTGTCTTAGAAAGATGGTAATAACTACCCTTCAGGGAAAAGAGAAGCTAGTTGCCATGGGCTGGAGCTGTTGCTGTTAAAATCTGATTCTGTTTCATCTCTGCTGGTGTTTGGGGTTCAGCTGGAACCGATCAGGGTGGCAAAGTCACCTGAGGCCCTCTCTGATCAGCACATTGCTCAGAATCAGGATGATGAAGGCCCAGGAAACAGTAGGGGTGGCAGCTAAGAAACCGAAGCTCACTCTAGGAGCCTCCAAATCTGTTCTACCAATTTTTCCCACCGAATCTTTCTTTAAGGACCCACAAAGGGAATAATGGACTAGCCCGTCGCCTCATTATTGTGCCCACCAATTAGGCCTAATATCTTACACACCAATTTTGGTTCATTAATTTCTGGTTCCACATCTGTTTTTACCAAACACGATCTTAACACAGTCCTTGAGTTATATCAACAGATCTTTTCAGCATTTTTTCCCATCAGCTGTTTTTGTCACAGGTTATAGTGGCATCCTAGGAACTTTCACATCATTTTTACAGTCAAGCTCACAATTAATGTAAATTTCTAGGTCCAATTATCACAAGAGTCCATTGCTTCAGTTCCTGTGCTGGGGCTGGCAATGATTGTCAGGGAAGTGCAGAAAATACACACTCATGAGAGGTTTAAGATTAGCAGCTGTGTTAGTCTCTATCCATAAAGAAAATGAGGAATACTTGTGGCACCTTAGGTAACAAAGTGTCCTGTGGCACCTTAAAGACTAACTAAAGTATTGAAGCATACGCTTTCGTGGCCTATAGCTCACTGCATCGGACGCATAGAATGGAACACACAGAAGTAAGATGCATTTATATACACAGAAAGCAGAAGTTGGAAATTACCATACCAGTTTTAAGAGGCTGTTTAATTGGGATGAGCCATTATCAACAGAAGAAAAACCTTTTGCAGTGAAAATTAAGTGGATCTGTGTCTGACAGTTGACAAGAATCTGTGAAAGAAACTTAACTAGGGACATACATTCAATTAGTGTAATGACTAAGCCATTCACAGTCCCTGTTTAACCCTTGGTTGATAGTGTCCAATTTATAAATTAATTCCAGTTCGGCAGCTTCTTGTTGGAGTCTGTTTTGGAAGTTTTTCTGTTTTAAAATTGACACCATCAAGTCTTCAGTGGAATGGCCAGGGAGACTGAAGTGTTCTCCTACTGGTTTTTGAATGTTATGATTCCTGATGTCAGATTTGTGTCCATTTATTATTTTGCGTAGATGCTGTCCAGTTTGGCCAGTGTATATGGCAGAGGGGCATTGCTGGCACATGATGGCATATATCACATTGTTGAGATCGGGGGCGGCGGTGGGGGGGGGGGGGAGGAGAGGAGTTCCTGTCTTTGGCCTTCTAGACGCCTGGTGGGGAATTGCAGTGAACTGTGGAAAATAACTTCAGCTGATGTTATTTGCATAGACACACCCACTGTGCCTAGTCTGAGCTCACAGCAGCCCAAATGGTCACTTTGGCTGCTGTGGGATCCCCAGGTTCTCTGTTATTGGGGTAGGAATGATGGAGTGTTGCTAGCCTAATTGCGTGAATGAGGGACTGGGACATGTACTTGGCCTTTGTCATGATGGAGGGACTCACCATCATCTAGGTAGCACTCACTGGCCAAGGGGTAGGGGTTCTAAAACCTACTGAATTGAGAAAGGCAATAGACAGGTGTCTTTACTTTCTGGTGAGAGCCTTGTCTGAGGGATTCCTACAAGCCTATTGTACCCTGTCTCTCTCAGCTGTAGAATGACAGAGCTAATGTTTGATTCCATTAGGAGTCTAGGTTCAGACTACTCAGCTGAGTGCACTTTGGGCTCTGTGGGGCATCTACACTAAGGCTCCCCATCTATGAGCTGAAATCACTTGAGAGCTGAAATCACTGAGCACTGTGTTAAGAGTAGCTGATGGACTGGACTAGTTTGACTGACTGTGAGCTGTGTGACTGGTGATGCACAGCAGCAGTGGATGGAGTTGAGTAGTTTGGGTGTTGGCTAGTGGAGCAACCGTGAGACAGCTTGCAGAGGTGAGCAGCTGGTGCAGTAGCTGGTGAAGCAGAGCAGTTCCTGGGCAGCTGATGGAACGGCTCGTGGTGTGGACTGCAGCGGAACCCCATGGAGAGGCGGGGCAGCCGGCCTCAGACCCCGTAAGGTACCCCTTTAACTGGCCCTCCATTTCCACCCAGCCTGGGAGGTAAGACTCTGCAGAGTAACTTTTGACCAGGAACTCCAGAGACTTTGGGGCTGTTGGACTTTGGGTGATTTTTGGGTAGCTGGACTCCTGAACAAAAAGGAGAGGACACAGCCCAACTTGCTGGGGAGGGGGATGCTGGTTCATGGTTTGGTTTGTGAATCCTGGTTGTGGTGTTTACCCAATATAATGCCACATTGTTTCTCTCTGTTATTAAAAGGGTTTTGGTACACTCAGACTCTGTGCTTGCGAGAGGGGAAGTATTGTCTCTTAGAGGTGCCCAGACGGGTTGTCCCAGGTCACTGGGTGGGGGCTCGAGCTGGTTTTGTATTGTGTCATTAGAATGGAACCCCTGGATACTGAACCCGGCCCTTGTTGCTGCCAACTCTGATGGGCAGAAGGGTTACATATGTACTTGCAAACATTGCCATTTTCCTTGCAGAAGCAGAGAATAACATGGGAAATCTTTCTTTTGAAAGAAACCTGTAGAACTCTGGAATTCCAACATCTGGATACTTCTGCTTCAAAATGGTATCACACTGAAGCTCCACTAACTCCATCTGCATTTCCTCTGCAAAAATGTCAATTTCAACAGAAAATGGTGTGAAAAAAATTGAAAATGTGGTTCAAGTGCCTTGAAATCTTTAAACTGCACATCAAACTTTGTGTAAGTTAGAAATTATATCTGCATGTTCTTTCAAGCACTTGGGTTCAACTCTGGTTGTGCTTTTAATCACAGTTAATTTCTAATTTTCATGTGGAGGGCAGGGCTCTGTTCAGCAGACTGAACTACCAATCTGGTCCAAACTGAAATGTTCTTTTCCAAGGTCACAGAGGTCTCCTCACAGTCACTGCCTTGAGGCAATATTCAGTCTGATAGGGGATGTGTTTAATGATTCATTTTGGCATCCAAGAGCCTAAGAAGGTGCCTTTCCTTGTAAACAGTTTTGCCACCGTGAGAAAGGTACTAAGTGGAAAAGAACTGTTCTGAGGTTGTTCAAGCTTTGTACATTTTTGGTCAGAAGGCCACATATTTTCAGTGAAATACAAAATAGAGATGCACCAATCCCTCTCATCTTTGTCTGAATTATAGGCAAACAAAGCAAGAGGAATGTAGGAAGTCCAGAGCTGGAAACACAAGCAAACAAATCTAATTTTACAAGAAATTACCAGCCTTAGAGGATTTACGCTTTTTTCAAATGCAATATGCTGATAAATCTGACAGAAATTTCAGCCCATCTCAATTATCATAATTTTATAAAGTCTCCCTCTCCCAAATTGATCCTCATAACCCTATTCCCCATCCCCACATCCCCGTAACCCAGCTCCCTGTGCCCCATCCCCAAATTTCCACCCACTGACCCCTATTTCCCAGCTCTCTGTTCCCCAAATCTCCCCTCACTCATGCTTGGAGCCAGCTCCCCGTGTTCCATTCCCCAAATCTCCCCCACTCACCCTCATAAGCCTCCATGGGGTTTTCCCCATTTGAGCTTCTCTATGGGAGGTTACCCGGGGATCTTCGACCTCTTAAGGGAAACTTGGGAGGAGCAAGAAACCCAGGTCAAGAGCTTGGTCCAATATATCCTCCATTTGAGGGAGCAGCTTCGGGAATTAAGTACCCTGGCTAGGGAGAACCTGTTACAGGCTCAACGCCACCAGGAGGCCCAGTACAATCGTGGGACCAAGATGAGGAGCTTCAAGCCGGGGGACCAGTCCTACTGTTGCTACCCTCCTCAGAGTCTAAGCTACTAGCCAAGTGGCAGGGGCCGTTTGAAGTGGTCTGGCGGGTGGGGCCAGTTGATTACAAGATCCAGCTGTCCGGACAACAAAGACACCTGGATATATCATGTAGACCTGCTAAAGGGGTGGAAGGAACGGGAGGGTTTTATGATAGCTCCGTACCCCCACGAACCCGAAGTAGGGCCATTAGCTGATGAATGCGAGGAGCCAAGCACCATTGCTATTAGTCAGAAGCTTAATGGTACCCAGCAAGAATAGCTACAACAAGTGGTAGCCGTCTTCCCCACAGTACTATCCGCTCAACCGGGAAGAACATCTCTGACCTGTCACCACATCGCCACCCTCCCTGGCCAAAAGGTGAGGAAGAACCAGCGCCTGCTCCCCAGGAAGATGTGGGAGACCGTGAGGAAGGAGTTGGAATTGATGTTAGCCCTGGGGGTGATGAAAGAGTCAAGGAGTGAGTGGAGGAGTCCCATAGAGCTGGTCTCTAAGCCAAATGGCTCAGTGAAGTTTTGCATCGATTTTCGGAAAGTGAATGCCAAGTGAATGCCATCTCTCGCTTCGATGCTTATCCCATGCCATGAGTGGAGAAGTTGTTGGAGAGGTTAGGCCACGCAGAATTTATTTCCACTCTAGATTTGACAAAGGGGTATTGGCAAATTCCCCTGACACTGATCTCCCGGGAGAAGACGGCCTTCCCTACACCATTCGGCCTTTTCCAGTTCACGGTGACGCCCTTTGGATTGCATGGGGCCGCCGTGACCTTCCAGCGACTCGTGAACCAGGTGCTGAGCCCACACCGCCTATACGTGGCAGCCTACATTGATGACATCGTCATCTGTAGTTCCAGCTGGGAGGACCACATCCAACGCCTAACTGAAGTGCTACAAGCCCTGGACGACGTAGGTCTTCTGGTGAATTCGGCCAAGTGTCATTTAGGACAACAGGAGGTGACGTACTTGGGCTATACAGTAGGATGGGGAAAACTATGCCCCATGGTGGATAAGGTCCAAGCCCTGAGAAAATATCCCACCCCTAAATCGAAAAAGCAAGTCCGTCAGTTTTTGGGATTGGTGGGGTATTACTGACGGTTTGTCCCCAATTTCTTGACACTAACCACTCCCTTGACAGACTTAACAAAGAAAGCACAACCCCAGAAGGTCCGATGGATGGAGGAATGTGAGAATGCCTTCCGCGTTCTCCGGAATCAACTTACCCAGGAACCGGTGTTAACCCAACCCAACTTCACGAAGCCCTTCATCTTCCAGACGGATGCATCCAGAGTGGATATAGGAGAAGTGTTGTCACAAGAGGTAGGGGGTTTGGAACACCCCGTATTGTACAGCAGCCGGAAACTCTTCCCACGCAAAGTGCGCTACTCTACCATAGAGCGGGAAGCCCTCACAGTTAAACGGACAGTCGACGCACTGCGATATTATCTGTTGGGAAACCCCTTCTTTCTAGTGACGGACCACGCTCCACTTCGCTGGATCAACAACATGAAGGAGACGAACGACCGCATCATGCAATGGTATTTGTGCCTCCAGCCCTACTCCTTCCAAGTGCTGCATAGGCCAGGTAAGGCCCATGGAAATGTGGACTTCTTCTCCCGGGCGGGGGAGGAAGACGAGAGGGAGGAGGGGGGCGCAGAGAAGACTCTGGCCACCATTCTAAGCGGGAGTTGTGTGATGGGGCAGACCAGCCCTGCACTGAGATGGATTGAGTTAACCCTGCCCTCCTAGCAGAGGAAGCCCCACCCTGGAAGCTCTACTGGGCATGCTCACGCTGTCAGAGCAGTATAAATGCCTGCCAAACTGCTCGGTCTGGGCTGGCTGCTGAAGAGGAAGGATGCTCCACAGAGGCTCCCACCCCAGACCAGATATAGCCCTTACCAGGGAGAATTGAGGAGCCAGGATTGCGGAACAGAGGCCTGCAGCAAGTGCGACCAGGCAAGCGGAAGCAGCTGCTGAGGATCCTGGAGACCCTGGAGTTACGGACACTATGGGGAGTGGAGATCTGGGAAGTGACCCAGGGCAGGTAAGGGAGTGGTACCTCCCACCACTGTGAGGTCAGCGTGTTGCGGTCAGAATCCCCGCTGACCCCGGGCTGGAGTACTCTGCCCAGACAGGGCCCTGGGTCGGAGCTCGGTGAAGGTGGGAGAGCCTGGGCTCCCCCACTGGGGGTTACAACCGCGACGTGACTCCCCGAGTCAACTCATACCCCAGGCTTTAGGGGGACTCTGGCCCTTGGGCCACACTGATATAGGAGCCTAGCCTATGGACCCCAGCTGCTAGGCCATACTCTCCCGCCTGGGGAGCGGGATTCAGGAGCGACTCCAGTCATTGGACCACTTCAGCCTAAGAACCTCGGAGAGGGAGGTGTAGAATAGGTGGGGTTACCTCTCGTCCCCAGACCCAGAGAGGTCCAACGAGGTACAATCCACACCACTCTCCGTCTCCCCGGACTCTCCTCCCCACCACCCCGTGCCCGAGCCCAGCGCTCTCCGCAGGGGATACCGGTCGTGGGGCATGGCGCGCTGGGGGTGGCGCAGCGAGCCCAGGCAGCTGCAGCTGGCCCGAGAGCCGTGGCTCGGATCTCACCTGTGGCTGCTCGCAGGGCAGCGGCGCCCACCCAGGGGTGGGGAGGCGTCTCTGCTGCCTGGCTGGGCCACTGCCGATCCCCGGCTTCCAGTCGCTGCTGCTGCGGCTTCAATGAATGAGCTGAGGCGGCGCTTCCCAGGAGCCCTCTGCAGCTTACCGCTCCTGGCCACCAGTGCAGAGGGCTCCTGCCAAGCGTGGCCCCAGCTCATTCATGGAAGCCGGGGTTCGGCAGCAGCCCAGCCAAGCAACAGAGAAGGCTCCGCTTCTGGTCCCTCCCTCCCGGAAACTGCTCTACCTCCACAGAATAAGGGGGGGGGGGGGGGAGAGCTTGGCGGGCTGCTGGGAAGGGCTTCGCAGGCTGCATGTTTGAGACTCCTGGTAGTAGCCTTGAAAACACAGCCCAGCTGTAAGGGTGCCTTGTAAACACCTCATATCTGCCCATGGTTTGCGGACAAAGACCAGCAAACTCGCCAGGCCATGACACGTAAGGAAATGCTGCCCAGCCTGGGTGCAGGAGAGAAGTGCAGAGACCTTCATGTTCAGGCTCAGCTGGGATCTAGTTGGGATGAGGTAGGGAGGCAGTGCCAGATGGAGAGGCGTATGGGGAGGTGGGAGGAAACACAGGATGGAGAAAGGCATGGGAGGCAATGAAGTGGGGAAACACACCAGATGGGGAGGGGGAACGAGTAGGTGGTCTGAGGTGGGAGGGGGAGGTGTGTCAGCCGGGAAGGAGCAACATTTTAGTTCTTGTTCTTGCTTTGGCGTTCTCTCTGGCTCTGCTTTTCCACATTGCTTCTGTTTTTGCAGCTTCACTGGTTGCCTTTTGTCAATGAGGAAGCTCGGCTCTGGCCTCCCCTGCCTTGCCCTTGGGTGAGCGTGCTGACCTGGTGCAGTAACTGGGATAGACACCCTGTGTTGCAAACCAGAGAGGAGGCAATAGAGTGAAACCCCCTTCCTGTGGTTGTTCCAATGCAGGAGTTCTCAAACTATTGAGAACCATGACCCCTTTTTCCTCTCTCCCTCAGCGCGCCAGACCCTTGTATGTCCACCGAAAAGCCTCTGAATAAATTAACTCCTCATTCGGCGGCTATTTTTGGCGGACATGCCGAGTGCTTTCGGGAACGCTCGGCATGTCCGCCGAAAATAGCCGCCAGATGTTGAAGTGATCGCGGCAGCGGCTTTTTGGCGGCACAAGCAGCTCGCGACCCCTCGGGAGGCGGCCGGCGACCCCCTGAGGGGTCGCGACCCACAGTTTGAGAACCCCTGTTCCAATGCAAGGCAGCCAGGAGCCTTTTGTTTGGACATTCCCTAACGTCAAAGCAAGGTGTTCCAGCTTTGTCTTGTCAATAAATCATCATAGGAACAATTAACGCAATCTGACAACCTCCCACCTCTCCACCCACACAGCACCTCTCTTTCCCTCCCAATCCCTAGCTCCGTTGGTTATTTACTCAGTGTGGAATGTGCAATAGCATGAAACACTAATGCGGTCAATCAAAAACAGGAGACACAATTACCTAATATTTGCTTTGATATAAAGGCAGAACAAGGAGAGACCTCTCCACACACCGGGCAGTGACACCGGAATTGTTCCCAATCACACTTCCTGCTGCTGGGCAGCTTTGAGAGTCCACAAAACACAACAGCTCTAACAACAAGCACAACACGTGGATTCATGCCCTCTCAGCCAGTCAGGGCCTTTGATTGCCCTCTGCCCCAAGATCCTCTCTCTAACTACAGGGCGCCATCAGAGTGCCAGTGAGTTGAGCACACTGATTGGCAGGTGACCTTACAACTCCTCCAGCCCTGGGAGCAAGAGCTGGGGTGCAAAGGTGCTTTCAGCTCCTGCGAGGGTCTGCGGGGAGGGCAGGGAGTTAAGTGTTGCAGTCCTCTTTAGTGCCCATAGCTCACTGCCCCATTACCCTCCCCCAGACCCACTAGGGTGAGCAGACAGCAAATGTGGAGGGTGGGGGTAATAGGAGCCTATATAAGAAAAAGACCCAATTGGGACTGTCCCTATAAAATCGGGACATCTGGTCACCCTACCCCATACACACAGTGGTGTAGGGTTCAGTGGCCACCGAAACAACAGACCTACATTCCCCTGAGCAGCTTATCCAAGGCCTGCTTGCTGCTGCTACATAAACTGGGCAGAAACTCTAAGCAATGGGCTCTCATTTGAATGCAGCAGAAGTTAAGTTAGGTCTCCCTGTCAGTCTGAAGAGGCAGACATTCTCTGGAAGGCTTTTGTGGCCTCCGCTAGAGCTTAGCCTTGGGGTAATATAAGCAGCTTTAGGCTGACCATATTTCCTTGAGACAAAAACGGGACATTGGGATGGCAAAAACAGGATGGGGTTGGGGGGGGTCTCACCAGATGAAGTCGGTGCAGTGGCTGCAGAACGTGGGCTGAGGGGTGCTGGGGGGGCTCTAGGGGGGTCTCACCGGATGAGGTCGGTGCAGTGGCTGCATAACGTGGGCTGCTTGCATGAGACATAATCACAGACATAAAATCATAATCATAAAACCCGGCCGGCAGCCCCCCCGCCGGCGCGCTCGGCCCCCGGCTGCGGCTCCGGACAGCTCCGCTCCGCCGTCGGCTTCAGCCCGCCACCCGCTGCCTCCTCGTCTCACTATTCCTCCTTCTTCCCTCTTTCTCTCCATCCCTCCCTTCTCTCCATCCCCCTTCTCCATCCCTGCCTTCTCTCCACCCCCCTTCTCCATCCCTCCCTTCCTCCCTGCTCTCTCCCTCCGTCCGCTGCCTCCTCTCCCTACTTAAGGACTAGTATCAGATGTCAAAATCTCCGATGAGCGCAGTTTGCTCATCGGAGATTTTGACATCTGATACTTGTCCTTAGGTAGCAAGATTCTTCACCTGAGCTCTTGCGAGTCCTGCAAAGAAAGAACCTCCCCCTAGAAAGCAGCTTGGGACCTGCCCCAAAAACGGGACAAAATTGATATTTTTGTCAAAAAGATGGGACGGTCCAGAAATATGAAAAAAACGGGACTGTCCCGTTCAAAACGGTACGTATGGTCAGCCTATATAAGCAACAACTATCTTCTCATGTCAGAAATCAAAATGTGAGAAAGCAGGTACGTGGTAAATTGTGAAAAGTGTCTGGAGAGCCCACGAACATCTCTAGAGACACCACATTGAGGCCAAGTATGTCAGCAAACCGGGGTTAAAACTTCCCGGTATATCTGAGTTATAAAAAGAATGCTTGGTAGAGATCTTGTAGATGTTTGTCTGTCTGAGGGATTGGAGCAAATGCGGTTGTATCTTAGAGCTTGGTTGTAGACAATGGATCGAGTGGTGTGTCCTGAATGGAAGCTGGAGGGATGTAGGTAAGTATAGCGGTCAGTAGGTTTCCAGTATAGGGTGATGTGTATGTGCCCATCATTATTTAGCACATTTGTGGCCAGGAGGTGGATCGCTTGTGTGGACTGGTCCAGGCTGAGGTTGATGGTGGGATGGAAATTGTTGAAATCATGGTGCAATTCCTCCAGGGCTTCTTTTCCATGGGTCCAGATGATGAAGATGTCATCAATATAGCGCAAATAGAGTACAGGCATTAGGGGACGAGAGCTAAGCAAGCATTGTTCTGAGTCTGCCACAAAAATGTTGGCGTACCATACATACATACATACATAGTCTCTGGTGTATCCTCTCCTCCTCCCTGCCTCTTCATGCACTGTCTGAGGTGCCAGGGAGAGGTAACCCTGGAATCGCTCCCTCTGGATCTCACTCTCAGCCCATGCTCCTCCCTCCTTCTCTAGGCAGGTCTCCAGCCTCGCATGTAAGGGCATGTCTACACTGCCCCACAATTAGGACTAAGGGCATGTGAATAGCAGTGTGCATGCACCAAAGGTCTGCACTGTAACTCCCCTCCCCCCTCCCCCCCCAGGTGGATGCTGAATCCCAAGCATAAAGGTTCCAAGTTTGCATGAATGTACTCCTGAGTGTGCACCGCTGTTCACCCCCCCTTAGCCTGAGTAGCGGGGCAGTGTAGACATGCCCTCCGATTCTTCTTCAAGGGCCGCTGTAGATTCCCACTCATGGGATCAAAGATGTCTGTCTCACCCTCTTCTGGAAGCCATGCCTGTGGGGCCTGGGGCACTGAGTTTCCAGGGAACTGAGGCTGGCTAAGGAATATGCAGACCCAAACACCTCCATTCCCTTCTTGATCCCGTAGGCCACAACTGAAGGACCCCACAGCTCCCTCTGGATCCTGCTGCCCCTCACACCCCATCTGGCCTCATCCAGAGCCTTATGTAACACACGTTATCTGTTGTCTCCATGCCAATATTTTCCCTGTTGCAGGCAGGACCCTGCCATGGCCTCCTCTGAACCTCGCTGCCATGCCCAGGATTACGGGCAGAGTCTCTGACTTGCGTCAGTTTAGGGTGTTTATTGCCAGGCAGAATATTCTATGTGGGGGCCTCAGGACTTAACTCTTACAGCTCTGCCTGAACTCAAAGAGATAAAAGCCTCTGGGATTGGCAGAAAAAAGAATTCCGAAACATTCTGAAAATGTTGTTCGGGAGTTTCTGGGAGGAGCCACCTTCTCGTTTTCTTTCTTTCTTTCTTTCTTTTTATGGGGGGGATGGAGACAGCAAATGAAAATAACAAAATGTAGCTTTTCATTTGGAAAAAAATAATTCTTTCAAAAACTAAGTTTCCTTGTGAAATGTTTGTTTTGGACACAGGCCATTTTTCACGTGAAACCGTTTGATGAGCGCTGGCACGAGGGATGCAGCAGCTATTTCAGCACATGTAGCCCAGAGGGGGGGATGCTCCTGGGCACCTGACCCTTAGCACCAGTGCAGTATCCTGGCACTACCCTCTGCCCCTCCCATGCTCCATGTCCCAGCACCAGGTATCTCAGCACCCCACTGGCAGAGCCACTCTGATTTCCACTATTCTCTTCCTTGATCATAGTGCAGGCCCGGCCCCGCAGCCTCAGCGGTAGAGACACTGGAAGTTCTACACCTCCCCAGCCACCAGACAAGCCCAGTGCCCCCAGCAAGAGATTGGCCAGCCCCCTAAGGGTCCAGGACGCCCCTTGCTGCTGGACCTGATCCACACAACAATGTGTTTTTCTGTTAGAGGCAGGACTGGCGGCAGGTTTTTGCCACCCTAGGTGTTAACTGTTTCACCGCCCTAGGCGGTAACCATAAGAGGGGGCGCCAAATTGCTGCCGCACCCAAATATGACCACGGTAGCATCCGCCGAATTGCCGCCGACACCATATTGGCTTGTTGATCTGCCGCCAGTGCACCGCCAGCAATTCGGCAGCAGCTCAAGAAGCTAATTCACTGTCGGTGGACACTATTCAGCGGACAACATGTTGAGCTGCCGCCAAAATGCTGCCGAGGGTGGAAAAAAAATGCCCTCCAAATCCGGCCACCCTAGGCAATCGCGTAGGTCACCTAATGGGGAGCACCGGGCCTGGTTAGAAGACAAAATGGTGAGCTCTTCACTGCAGGCAAAGGCTGTCTTTGTACCCCACCCAGCACAATGGGGCACCCATGTCAACCAGCCAGGAGTAACCCTGGGCAGTAGCTGCCACAAGGCTGGTGCAGCTTGTCCTGGCCTATGCTGAGCATCATGTCACCTGTTTATAGCCCCGTTCTGGCAGAGCAACATCTCACCAGGTAGCCGCACCCTGGGGGCTGATGTGCAGAGCTTTGTTTCCAGCTGGCTCTGGGGCAGCGCTGCAGAATTCATGCTAATGGCCGGTCTCAGGGTAATGTAAGCACCAGGCCAAGCCAGAGCCTTGCTCATCCTTTCTCCGCCTACACTGGTACCGCAACAGGCACTGTCATGATGACCTCTGACATTGTGTCATCAGCCTGTCTGTTTGCAGGGAGATTAGCAGGGTTTCTGCAACCCATGAGCAGCTCTTTGATCTTCAGTCAGCCCCAGACACACACAGTCTCAGTGGGGGAGGGTTGGCATCTATGGACTAGAAGCAGCCTTTGTAAGGCTAAAAAATGAAAACCTTGACTTGTCCCGGAGTAGCACCCCAAGGGGCAGCGAGGTGTCACTTCACAGTGCTGAGACATTCCAGCACCTGCCCACCCCAGGAGAGGTAGGTTTGGAGTCATTAACTGTTTGCACTGAGGGGAGAGAAGTTGCATCACCTTCCCTTATCTGCCAAGAAGATCAGGCTGTGTGGGCCCTGGGACAAATACTGGGACAACTGAGATTCCCTTTAACTCTTAGGGCCCTGGCACATTCAGACAAGGGCTGAGGAGTTGTGTGCCTGTTTGTTGAGTTGCCCAAGGAGTAACAGCTCCTCTCACAGGTAGATGCATGGTGCCTGCAATCTTTGCTCTTTCTGAGTTATGGGATCTAGAAACAAGGACCAAAGCATTGGGGTGGAAGGACAAACTTGCAGATTTTGTTGTCCCCTCACTTTAGGGGGCAGTGGCTCTACAGTGTGCTTAGGACAGGGATCCCTGGGCCGCTGGGGACTCCCATAGGTAAGTGCACAGGGGTAGGCAATGCAGCCAGGAAGTGCCCAGTGATATCCAAACTATGCTCCTCTGCCTGCAGCTCCCAGAAAGGGTTAATATGCAGGAGAGAACCAGATGTTTGAAGTGAGAGCAGTTGTGGAGGGGGTGTTTTTGTGTGGGGGACCACAGCCCTCACTGACAGCCAATAGCCGAAGGATTCAAGCCCAACGCCCAGTTCTGGAAATTATTTCATGGGCTGGGAAATTGCATTTGAGTTTCTTCTCAGGGCACCTTGTCAAGGAGAAGGGACAGATCGGATTGGGCACTGGAGTGGTTCTCTCTCTGCGCTGTAGAAGGTAAAGTACTGCAGAGCCTGGCCTGGGTCACTGCAGAGGCTGAGTGTCTTCGTTCCATGCAGTGTTTCTCTTGCAGACAGGGAGTGCCTGGGGGTCTAGGCTGTTGGGCTGTTTCCCACCCCTCTTGTCGCTGTGCTGTGTGCAGGTTCTCCTGTGCCTGAGACTGGTCAAGTAAGCTCCTTGGGGTGTGTTCAGAGCCCGGCTGCACTAGCAAGGAGGCCAGAGGCTCAGGCCAAATGCTCTGCTGGGCCGGGTTGAGTCTGTGGCTGGTTTCTTTGCCACTGGGCTCTAATGAATGGTTTCTCTCTCCCAACTGAGTTTCTTCAGCAGGGCACTTAAGTGCAAGAAAAGCTCAAAGGAGAAACTCAAACTAACATGGGGAAACGTGAGGGCTTATAGCAGGAGCGGGCACTTCCCACCCTAGGCTGAAATCTCTGTCTCTGCCTAGGTCTCATCTGTCCTGGGAACGCCAGCAGTGGGGAGGTTCAGTGCACCTGGGATTACACTCGCTGGGGGACGAATCAGTCACTATTCTGGTTACACTTTTTGTAGATGGAAAGCACAAGATCACTGCTCGGTTAATTCAGCCTCTCACAGTATGTGAGTGTAGCTGGAGCCCCTTGTGAGCAATATGGGGGGAGGGGGACTTGTTCCAAGCCACAGTCTAGGTTCTGCATTACCCAGTGGAAGCTCCCCTTCACTGCACACCCTTCACTCTGCCCCTTATGATCTGCTCAGGAATTCTCATCTCCTCCCCGTGGGCCATCTCACTGCTGCCTTCTCAGTGACAGGGAGGAAATCGTGTATTTTACACCTTCCCCTCTGCAGGGTGTCACGGAGCGCCCGGGCGATGGTCTGGAACCGCTCCCTAGGAAGCCAGACCGGACTCCGGGTAGAGGGCCCCTTCTCCGTACACAGCCTGTTTCCCAGGCCAGGAGCTTCAGGGGTACCCACTTCCACCTTCCTGGGTCTGACCTCGGAGCATTCAGCGCCTTCTGCCCCTCCGTGTGCTTCCCCCCCAGCAAGCCCGCCTGGGCGGGGTCCTGGGGGAGCCCATGGGTTCTGCACCCCAAATCCACAGTCAAACGTGACTCTCAGCCAGCCAGCAGAATAGACGGTTTATTTGAGATGTCAGGAACCATCCAACTCACAGCTTCTCAGTCCAAACAGGGTTCCTCAGTCAGGTATTTCTGGGGTGCCAGGAGGTAAGACCCAGATTCTGGGCTCCTGCTTCTTCCCCAGGTTTATTTGATGACTTCCATCTGGTCCAACACAGACCATGCAGCGAGAGAGCGTGAGCCCTCCGCTGGATCCATCTTGGGGCTAGAGAGCAAGTTGGCTTCTCTCCCCTTCCCAGCTAGACCCAGACTCTGACTGACCACTCCCCCACCTCCAGTCCCTCTGTCCTTTGTTTGGTTTCCCGGGCTCCAGGTATCACCTGACCTCCCTCCAACAGGTTCAGCTGACCTCCCTCCCCCACTTGGGGTCAGGTTACAGCTTCACCTATTAACACCTGCAGTGGCTTTGCTTTGCATCAGCTCCTTTCCCTCCACATAGACGCTCAAGAAATGCATAGGGGTAACTGAGGCACACACACACAGTACTCTCACTTCGTCACAAGGGTCAGCCTGAAGAATAGTGCAGGGCCAACAGCGTCTCTGCAGAGTCTATGCTGTCATTTTAACACCATTGTCTGTCCTTTTGGTTGTGGGGGACCTTTCTGAGCCTCACCCCGCCAGGTGTTCAGAATATCTGCAGTCAGGCAGGCAGTCAAAGGTAAATCCATCCTTGCTTACACCTAGGATGGCTTCAGCCTAAGCGCTCTGGGAGGTGTGAGTGACCCCCATTCATCTCAGCGGTGTGTTGATTCTGAAGCCCCATGATGACAAGGTTGCAAACTCCCAACTTGTGGCTTTAGCAGAAACCTGCCTCGCCTGTGGGGCTGTGGGTAGAGCTGGGGTGGGGCAGCAGTTTTGTCCCATTTTATAGGGACAGTCCTGATATTTGGGTCCTTGTCTTATGTAGACGCCTATTACCCCCCCCCCCCCACTCCCATCCTGATTTTTCACGCGTGTGTGTGGTCACCCTCGTCTCATTAGTATGTGGGCTGTCTTTCCCCATCTACTTCTTTCCTCTCTCTCCCTTCCCCATCCCCTCTCTGCTTCCCTTTCCTTTCCAGCCTGTCTCTTGGCACTGCTGATCTAGAAACTGGGATTAGGGATCGACATGTGAGGCCCAGTGACCATCAAAGGCCTAACTTCAAAGGCCTCACTTTTGGACCCTCAAGTAGCAACTCCCCTTTGTATCTTGTATGGGGCAGAGCACAGGGCTGGTGCATCCTATATAATAAAAGGCCAGAGGATGTTTGTCTGAAGCCGCCATGCGCAGTAGAGACGGCCTGGACAAACAGCATGCTGGGAGTTGTAGTTCGGCGGCACAAAATGGCCACCGCAAGCCGTAGAGACGGCTTGGACAAACAGCATTAGACACTTTGGCCCATGTACACGGGCTGTTACACTAGTAATATAATGCACAACAATGGCTAACAACAATAAAAAAATAATGCACAACAATGGCTAACTCTGGGAGTGCCCTTTCTCTCTCGGGCAGATCTCAGCATGGACTCTTACCTGATCCAGAGGAACGGCAATAGCCATGTCCATGTCCATAGAAATGGGAACAGCCCCTCCCTGGGGAAGGTGAAAGGCCGGAAGCCTAGATGGGCCGTCCGGGCCTCTGAGATGTCTAAGAAGACGTTCAATCCCATCCGGGCCATCGTGGACACTATGAAAGTGGAACCCAACCCAAACAAGCCCATGATCTCCTTGTCCCTAGGTGAGTACTGGGGAAGGGTTGTGCCTGCCGGCAGTGCCTTGGGTGGCTGTACGGCGGGGTGGCAGCGGAAGAGGTGTGGTACTGAGAGCCCCCACGCTGGGCTGGAGCCGAGGGGTTCTGAAGTGTGCTGGGGAGGGGGGGGGAGGGCTGTGTACATCTCTGTCATTCAAGGACATGAGAAAAAAGGCTTTTGCTGTTTGTCATTCCCTAAAAGGTGACCCAACAGTATTTGGAAACCTCCCCACTGATGATGAGGTCACCCAGGCTGTGAAGGAGGTCCTGGACTCGGGGAACTACAATGGATACGCCCCCTCAGTCGGTAAGGCCCCATAGACATGCGTACAGGCACACCCTAATGCAGGGGTGGGCAAACTACAGCTCGCGGGCCAGATCCCGGCCCATCAGGGCTCTGGATCCGGCCCGCAGATTTGCCACCTCCCTGGTGCTTCCGCCCCACTCAGCTGGGAAGGGTCTGAAACCAGGTGGGAGTAGGGAGGGGGAGCATAGGGCTCCACCAGCTGTTCTTGCCTGAGGATACCTCCCTTGTAGCTCCCATTGGCCAGGAACAGGGAACTGCGACTGTCTGCTTCCCCTCCCCCAGGGCTGGCAGGGCCAGGGTGCTGGCTGCTTCCTGGAGCGGAGCGGTGTGGGGCCGGGGCCAAGGCCAGGGTAGGCAGGTAGGGAGCCTGTCATGGCCCCGCTGCCAGCCCGGAGCCGCTCCAGGTAAGCAGCGCCGGGCCAGAGCCCACACCCCGAATCCCTCCTGTCCCCTCCTGCACCCCAACCCCCTGTCCTGAGCCTCCTGCCACAGGCTGTGCCCCAGCCCCTTTGTGTATGCTTGGTTATCACTACAGAAAAAAATTGGTATTTTGTGTCTCATTTTTAAAATTTGTATTTAAGTAAATTCATTGTTAATTTAAAAAAAGGTTTAGTTAAGTTTTAGTTTCTTTAATTTGTTTGGTGAATAAAAATAATGTCCTTTATGATTGAGTATTCAAACTGATTTTCAGTGGCACTCACACTGCCTGGGTCCTGAACACTGGTCCAGGGGGCTCTTCATTTTAATTTAATTGTAAATGAAGTTTCTTAAACATTTAAAAACCTTATTTACTTTACATACAACAATAGTTTAGTTCTATATTATAGACTTCTAGAAAGAGACCTTCTAAAAATGTTCTCATGTATTACCGGCCCGTGAAACCTTAAATGAGAGTGAATAAATGAAGACTCCGCACACCACTTCTGAGAGGTTGCCGACCCCTGCCCTAATGAAACGTGCTGTGCCTGTCTATGTAAGGCCCATGATTCCTCTTCTAAGGGCAGTGTCCTGGCTCCGCCTCTGCACAGGGGACGGGGCTGAGCCAGGGGATCTAGACTGATGTCCTGTTACATCTTTCAGATTCACGCTGACGCACTCCGATGCATTTGCTCCTCTTGCCTGTGTATGCCCATGCACACCAATGAGCAGCAGGGCATTTGGACAGGTTGGAGGCGTGATTTGCTCACCGAGGCGCTGTGCTGTTTTGTCCCGGTCAGCATGTGACCATTGTTCTGGGAAGGGCTGGGCCAGATGCTCTTCAGCCTCCTGGATAGGTTTCCTCACAGTACTGCGGTGTGGGCAGGGCGTTGCATCCTCATTCTGCTCCATGTCTTGTCACTTTGGCCAGCTATTTTAGTCCCTTCTTCACAGGAAAGTGCTTCAAACAATCATTCAAGCCCCATGGGAGGCCAAATCCATCCCTATTGTGACCCCATAGACGCTGAGGATATCCCCTCAGAGTGATCAAAGATTGCCACATTGCCACACAGTTTTGTTCTTGTGTTAGCTTGTATAAGTGCTGCACTTTCCACACTACATCGGCTGGGCCATGGAGGTTGTAGACCCAGTTACCAGCAGAATGAATTTGGGCTGTCGGGACTGGGCATGGGGCATTAATTCAGGGGCAGTGGGATTTTGTATTAGAGCAGGCCCCTTATCTGCGTTATCAAGCCTGCACCTCCCAGGCCTGCTCTGGGGCCAAGACGCCACCCGCCCTGGGTGCTGAGAGCAGCTGGTTCAGTGATGGAACAAGGTGCTTGTGTCTTTTGTTTCCTTCAGAGTTCAGACGAATTCCATCCTGCCCTGGGGTTTATTCCTCTGGAACCTCCCTGGGTTCTGGGGACCCCTCTTTGTTCTGGGTGGTCTCTGTCCCATGCCTCTGGTGTTTCCTGCACAGAACAGGGAAATCCGGGAAAACCACCATCAATCCATATCCCATCCCTCTCTCCCCAGGGTACCAGTCTTGCCGGCAGGTGGTTGCTGCATATTATAGCTGCCCCGAAGCACCTCTGGAAGCTCAGGTAATGAAGCCTTCCGGCAAGAATCCTCACTGGAGAATGAACAAGCTCTGTGGTGTTAGCAACAAACAAGGCAGTGCCACACGGTGGGGCCCCACCCCTTGTTTCTCTCCAAGGAGAGAGCAAGATGGCTGGACATGATCCATTTCCAAAGTGATCTTGTCTGGCTTTCGGCCCCAGCCCTGGGGCCAGCCTGTCACCCAGCCCTGGCTTTCTGAGCTGGAGGGTTTGAGCTCCCCAGAAGCCAGCAGTGGCTGCTGCTGTCTGTTTAGCTTCTTCCGGGCCCTTTTAGCCAAGAAGCTCTTGCTTCTGGCAGACCCATGGTTACTCCCAGCTCAGCTGTGAGTGACTGCTCTGCATTCAAAGAGCTCATTCTCGTTTGCTGTCTGCAGGACGTTATCCTGACGAGTGGCTGCAGCCAGGCAATCGAACTTGCATTAGCAGTGCTGGCTAATCCAGGGCAGAACATCCTGGTGCCAAGACCTGGCTTCTCTCTCTACAAGACCCTTGCACTCTCCATGGGGATTGAGGTCAAATTCTACAACCTCTTGGTAAGGCAGTTAGGAGCGGAATGCCCCAGCCCCCTCCAGAGAGCTCCCAGAGACCTCTTACCCCTCCTCAGAAGAAAAGGGAGGAAGGTGTGAAGTGCCAAAGCCAGATAAGCTGATGCCAGAGCCCATCAGCCCAGTCCTTCTCACGGGCCTTCAGCTTTCCATGGTGGCTGTGCTCCCCAGGGCCCCTGTGTAAGTTATGCCCTCACATAGGGGGGAAGAAATGCCGCAAAGCACAGCTATGTCTGTGTGGTCTTTGCCTTGTGCTTAGCCACACACACTCCTGCCCCTGGCCGGACCCTTGTGTCTCACTCTGGGCCTGGACTCTAGTCCCTCAGCCTGTGCCCAGCTCCCCACTCTGGGCCCGGCCCTGCTGCAGTTCATCCCCATGCCTGGTGCCCAGCCCTCAGCTGGATCCTCACGCCATACTCCATGCCTTATTCTTCATCTTCATGCACCCTCTCCTCCTCCTCCTCCTCCTCACTAGCCTGAGAAATCTTGGGAAATTGACTTGAAGCACTTGGAGTCACTGGTGGATGAGAAGACGGCCTGTCTCATTGTGAACAACCCATCTAACCCCTGCGGCTCCGTATTCAGCAAGAGCCATCTCCAGAAAATCCTGGCCGGTGAGTCCGTGAGCACAGCCAGAGCAGGGCTGTGGTTCACTGCCTTGCCCTATTCTCTGCTTCGCTCTTTCAGTCTACTGATGGTGAGCTCCATGGCGGGACCTGACCTTTTATGTGGCTATGTTGGTGCTACAGAAATAACAGTACCAGTGCCTGGAGGATTCACCCCTCACTGTGTGACTTGCCCTGTTTCCAGGGCCTTTGGGACAGCCCTGCACAGAGTCAGCGTGGCCAGGGAAGGGATGCAGGATGAGAGCTCCGAGGGTCTGGCCCTAGCCCACTGTGTGGCCTTCCCTTCCCTTCTCTGGCTGTATAATGGGGATCAACCTCCTGATCCACCGCTCCAAGTCCTGTTGGGAAAGCTTCAACATTCTGATTAGTGGATCAGTGGCGTCTGTCCCAGGCCTGGGGGTCAGAGCAGGCAGAGGCCCTGCAAGCCTAGCCCTAGGAAGAATTGTTCCTAACAATGTATTCTCTAATGCTTCGTCCACGGGTTTGAATGTCCGAAGCAAGAAATATGGAGACACTCTGTGGGTGGATTGGGGTCTGTTGTGTAGGGCTAGGGGAGAGCCCATGCCTGGCCTTTGTAGGATGAGGGTGAGTCTGCACCCTATAGGGCAGCAAGGCAGTCAGTTTCAGTGTTTACTTCTCTCCCCCAGTGGCCTCGAGACAGTGTGTCCCCATCCTAGCGGATGAAATCTATGGAGACATGGTGAGTGCCTGCCCCTGCCATGCACAACCGTTTGCACCCAGAACCTGGGTCTGTGGCTTCTCACTATAGACTTGCCCCTTGGTAGCAGGGTTTAGGAGTAACTAGCCCCAGTCAAGAGCCATAGCCATTAGTCCTGCTGCCCATGAGGACAGCCATGTACTGTACTTGCAGCTTCCTGGTCCTGTCTGCCCCCTGGAAGGGCGTCTCTTGTCTGGTAGTCTCCTTTCTTCCGGGTGGGTCAAACTCAGAGCTGCGAGCACTCGTGCTCGTATGTGCATTGCCATGCAATGGGGCCCCTGTCATCCCTTAATTAGGACCAGATGTGCAGGCGCGTGAACTCTCCCCTGAAGCATCCCTCCAGCTCCCCCAGACCTGCTCTCTGCAACATCTCTGTCATGCCAGTCTCACTGCTCATCTGCTTTGAGCTCCCTGCCAGTGAGTTAATGAGCCAACCCCCTGCCCTCCCAGAGCTCTCCGTCTCTCTCAGGGAATGGCAAGGAGAGGGTGGCTGCTAATGCATCCTCCTATCTCACAGGTGTTTGCAGAGTGCAAGTATGAGCCCATAGCAACTCTCAGCACCAACGTGCCGATCCTGTCCTGTGGAGGCCTGGCCAAGCGATGGCTGGTCCCAGGTTGGAGGATGGGATGGATCCTGGTTAATGATCGCAGAGACATCTTTGGGAATGAGGTGAGGAACGTTGTCTGGGAGCCTTCTCAATGCCACACACTAAACATGCACAGGCAGCCGGCACCTTCCCCTGCACGTGCGCACACCACTGCCTTTCATGGGCACAGGCATGCACTCCTCCTGCTCACACACGCCCCCTTGCATGCTCACATGCACATGCCCTCGTGTTCCTGCACACATGCTGCCTTCTCTTCACAGCTGCCAACTTTCACGCGGTAAATAAACACCCCAACTTTCACAGTAAGCCAAAAATCAAGCTAATCCCATTTCAAAACAAGGCCAAAACAAGCCAATCCCTAAGAACCCCAAAGCTGTATATGACTAGAACCCCCCGGGGTTCACTCTGAGTCTGTGGTGGGCCCGCTGTGCACCCGACTCTCTCCCCCCCGGCCCCTTGTCCCGGCTTGCTGGGAGCTGATAAAAAAAAAAAAAAAGAACAAGCTACAAGCGAAACAAGCAATTCACAAGCCAGTTAAGACAAAAACAAGACTAATCTCTGTGATTTTTCTCTGGGTTTGGCCTGTCTGCTTCTCTTGCATGCCACTTTGGAAGCGAAGGGTTTTGCTTTCCTCTCTCTTGGGCAAGCCCTGTTTCCCCTACAGGATTACCACAAAGTTGTGCTGTCCCCTTGTGGTCCCTGTATGCTCTAATGTGGTTTCTCCTTATTGGTGGGAACAAGATAGGAGATGAAGGGTCCTGTGGCACCTTAAAGACTAACTAAAGTATTGAAGCATAAGCTTTTGTGGGCTAATACCCACTTCGTCGGATGCAAGCAATGGCCACGGCTTGCCACTGCTTGCATCCGACGAAGTGGGCATTAGCCCACGAAAGCTTATGCTTCAATACTTTAGTTAGTCTTTAAGGTGGCACAGGACTCTTTGTTACCTCTGCTATTCCAGACTAACACGGCTACCTCTCCGATTCAAGATAGGAGATGGTGGTCCAGCCTGAACTTTGGCCCTTTAGTTCTCATTCATGGATTTGTGGTCCGGTGATACCCTGTAGGTCTGGGAGCTTTCCACAAATCTGGGGCACCCAAGAGCTCACAAGGACAGCAGCAGGAGAGGGCAGTGTTGATATCATCTGTCCCTGGCTGGCCATGATGCAGTATCCAGTGGTGATTAAACAGAATGGGAGTGAGCCAAAGACTGGGTCACGACAGAGACTGGTTTGCAAAGGTTCTGGTTTGGGTTTGCTCCGGGCGAGTCCCGGCTCTTTGGTGCATTTGGTTGGGAAGCCCTGGCGCTTGGGTGCCCAGTTCAGTCAAGTCCACGGTCAGTGAGAGTGGATTCTCAGGCACAAAAGATTCTGAGGTTCTGGGGGTGGTCATGTAACATCCCCAGACTACTTCAGAGAAGCCTAGGAGCTGCTCTAACGCAGGCCTGCACAACTCAGAAAGCAGTGAGGGCCATATTACTGCAAAAAAACCAGCTGTGCCCTCGCCCCGCCCCCATCCGCTTCCTCCCACCCCCATCCCCCGCTTGGCTTGCCCCCCCCTACTCTCCCTCCCCCCCCCCCCCCCCCGCGGGCCACACAGTGAGCCTGTGCAGGCTGCATGTGGCCCCCGGGCTGCATGTTGTGCAGGCCTGCTCTAAGGTATCAGATGCCCTCTGGTAAGAGGAAACTCCAGCTAGTGAAAGGGCTGGATCCTAGCTAAGGGTCATGGACCAGCTCTGGCCCTCAAACACAGCTAGTGACACTGGGGCCTTCCTAGAGTCTGCAGACACCTGTGAGACAGAGTCCAGATAATGGGACTGGTTCCGGAATGCTTTGTCCACCCTTTGTCCAATTGTGGGTGTGTTTGATCCTATGAACAGCTAGAAATGCTGGCTGGGAGCATTTTCCTTTCCTTCCCGAGTGTGCGATCTTTGAGCTCAGAGTGTCACCTGTGTTTCAGATCAGGGATGGCCTTGTAAGTTTGAGTCAAAGGATCCTGGGACCCTGCACAATTGTCCAGGGGGCACTGGAACACATCATCCACCGAACACCCCCAGAATTTTACCACAACACCCTCAGCTTCCTCAAGGTATGTCCCCCAGAGCCAGGTACTGAGGGTGAGAGGGGACCATCCGCATTCATCAGCAGGTCAAAGCGGACTATGAATCATCCCAGTGGTGTCTCGCTTGGGTACCTCATCTTCCCATGTCCATGCTCTCCCAGCAGAGCTGGAGAGAGCAGGGCAGGAGCAGGGTATGGGGGGAACCCTAGATACTGCTGTCCTGACTTCTCCCAAATAGGGGGTGCTGCCAGGAGGGGGGCGGGAGTGCCGGCTATGGGGAGCTCTTGACAATCTAGTCACAGTGCTGCCACCAAGGAGGTGCCGTAGGAAATGCTGGGGGGAGGGTTGTCTACACTGATTTACTGAGGTCTGCTCAGTCCCCTCGACTGCACTAAGGCTGTTAACATCTGTCCTGTTTGCATTAGATGCCCCTTTATTTGTAGTGGGGTCCTGTCTTGGATTCTGGCCAAGAATTTGTCTCCAATTTGGTGAGCTGCTTCCTGGAATGTCCCGAGTCCTGAACTCTCTCCTCTCTGCCTTTCAGTCCAACGCTGACCTTTGCTACGCTGCCCTGTCTGCCGTCTCTGGACTCCAGCCCATCCGGCCCTCAGGGGCCATGTACCTCATGGTAAGGGAGGTGCTAAGGTGCCATTTTCAGAGGGTCGCTGTTTGCTCAGTGTGTGCTGGCTCCTGTTGCCATGCCCTGCCCAGTCCTATTCAGCTTTGGCCTCTGACATCCCTAATCTCTGCCCTGCAGGTTGGAATTGAAATGGAGCATTTCCCCAGGTTTGAGAATGACGTGGAGTTCACCGAACAGCTGATCTCAGAGCAGTCCGTCTTCTGCCTGCCGGCCTCGGTCAGTGTTCCCCTCAGAGCAGCCCCACGTCTAGAGTCTGGGGAGCGCTGGGAGCTCTGAGCCTGGGGTGTTGGGGGAAGGGGGCTGGGTGTCATGTGGTCTGCCTGAAGCCCTGCTGCAATGGTCATTCCTTGCCCTAGCCAGGCCCCAGGTAGCCACTAGCCTGTCTCTCAGACTGCAGAGTCTGCCCCTATGCTGTGCAGCCGTGTGTTCCTGAGCCCCGTGTCCTCTCTGCTTCGCACAAGAGCAGCTTCCTGCGGAGTTCGCACTGGCTCGCTTGGATGCCCTGTGCAAACCTCCTGAGGTCACATTTGTGGTGCAAGGACAAGGCTGGAGATGTGTTGCACGTCTCCCCTTTCCCCTCCTATTGCCCATAGTCACCCGCCCGGTTCCTTAGCTGCTCGCTGAGCCTTGAGAGTCCTCGGCTCCCTCTGGCCTCTTCTCTGGGTCCTGCCTGGGGGACGCCGAGCGCGACCCCACCTGTTCTTTGCTTACAGCCCCTTCCCCTCAGAGTCTCCATTCCTGCTGATGCAGCAGCCACAGGAGGTTTGCTCTGTGAAAGGAATTTTACAGATGGAGATGCCGACGGGCCAGGATTAGCTCCCACAGCTCCGCACCACAGGGCTCTGCTCCTTCCATCTGTCTAGGCCTGTCCCTGTGGGTGGGGCTTGCTCGCTGGACACAGCCGGGGACCTGGCAGGGCAGGGGTCTGAGACCCCAGTTTCACCCCTGCCCAACTAACCAGCCTTTTCCCATGGTTCATTTCAGTGCTTTGAGTACCCCAATTTCTTCCGGGTGGTGCTAACGGTGCCCGAGGAGATGATGGTGGAGGCCTGCAGTCGTATCCAGGAGTTCTGTGAGAGCCACTACCAGGGCAACGAGGGGACCCAGGACCTGGAATGTGACAAGTAGCCAAGAGTGCCCTCCACTCTGCCTCCGCCCAGCAGTGGGCAGGGCAGGGCTGGCCTCAGGTTAGCACCTACATCCCATTGCACCTAATGCAACTGGAGCAGGCTACAGTCCTGCAGAGCTTCTGCATGTTCCCTGGGCTCATGGGAACCAGCAGCCATCGCTCTAGCCCACTCACAAACCCTCAGGCACCCAAGGTCCCACTGCCCACCAGGAGCCCATGCTCTGGTCTGTCAGTGAACCACAGCACCCTTCCTCCAGGGCATGCCGCTTTCACTCAGGCAGGCAGTCGTAGCATGTGGGAGCCATCACTTAGCTGCTCGGTGTGAGGGTCTCTGCTGTTGCAGGGCAGTAGCTGGCAGACCCCAGGCTGAATGCAAGATGACAACTTCTAATTCCCTTCACTGGCAGTTATGCTGGTTGCGGGGCTGGACTCTTCCACTGACAGAGCCAAGCATGTGTTGGAGCAGAGTTCTCAGACTTTCTGGATGGAGCAGGACTGGACAGTCTGGTGTGCATGTGGCATGATGGGCCCTTCTCTGTCTGTACCACAGAATGTCCCTGACTGTGCCTGGTGTCTCCCCGTCACGTTCTCTAAGGAGCAGAGCTCTGTGTACTCAGCCCTTGGTGTTGCAAAGGGCATAAATTATTGTAACTTTTTTATTAATAAATGTTCGGATGTGCCTGGCCTTGTGCTGTGACCCGCCCTGCTGGGGCTGCTTCTGTATCTGCCCTGGACATGTGGAGAGATGGTTCCTCTTCTAGCGACACTTCTTGGCTGCTCCACACCGGCCTGAGGCTGGAGCAGAGCCAGACCGGACCGTGATCTTCATACATTTCACTTTGATTCCAGGCAAAACTACTCAACCCCTAGCACTTCTCTGCCGAAGCGTTTTCCCATCGACCCCTCCCCCCCGTACACAGCCCTCTGCCTCCACGAACCCACCCTCGGACACAGCCCATCACTCCACACACACCTTCAACCTCCGCCCCGCCCTTGTACACAGCCACCCTCCTCTGGGCCCTTTTGATTAGACGTCTCCCACTGAGAACAATTCTTCCAACCCTTTTCTGTCAGGGTCTGGATCATGGGTCACTCACTGTAACTGATTTTTAAGCCTTAAACTTTCCAATATCAAAATTAAATTTTGACAAGCGTGTGGGTCTGGGCCAAGAACCCAATTTACCTGTGGTAATGTGTATCCAAGCATGAGTACGCCACTGTGAGCGGGGATCTAGCAGGGACCCAGCTGCGGTCCCTCAATTAAGGTGAACTGCAAAGAATGGGGCAACAATCCCCAAAGCTGGTGGATATTCGAATACTTAGATTTACCAAGCCAACATAAAACAGCTTCTTTATTGGTTACTGGTCACTCAGGAGTCCAAGCAACACAGTTCCCTTAAAGTGATCCAGCCTCAGGCCTCTGTCCAGGCTGAAATCTTATTTCATCATTGTCACGTTACTGGAATAATTTGGTACCCTACAGATCATTGGGGTACCAAATATATGTGAAGGGGGTCATAACAGGTATCTATGACCATATGTGTATATCTATTTTGGAACTGAAGTTATGGATATTGGATAAAAGGTACCTGTACTTCAAACTTAGGCTTGGCTCCTGTGAAGGCTCAGACACGCTGGTGCTAACTCGAGCCCATTAAGGGGCCATCAACTGCACAATGAACTGTGTCCACACCCGAGGAGAGGAGCCTCCCCAGGAATGAGACATGCCTGGGCAAAAACTGAATCATTGAGAGTCTGGTAATTGGACCATGTGGCTGTGAACCTTCAGTTTGCAGCCAGACTCTGCATAAGGAGGAGGAGGGTCTTCACCCACAGGAGGAAGTCTATAAAGCCTGAAAGAACATTCTCCATTTTCTTCGTCTACCTCCAGCCTTCAGCCTGCCTTGTTTTCCAGCTTTGGATGGAACTTTGCTACTCAGGGGAACTCTGGACAAAGTTATGCTTTCCAAAGACTTTGATTGAAACCTGCAGTTTATTCCACAGCTGCAAGACTGAACCAAGAGATGTGCCATTACTGCATGTAATTGATTTCTTTTAACCTTTCCTAACCCTCACCTGTACCTTTTTCCTTATACAATAAACCTTTAGATTTTAGATTCTAACGGGTTGGCAACAGCGTGATTTGTGGGAAGATCTGATTTGTATATTGACCTGGGTCTGGGGCCTGATTCCTTGGAATTGGGGAGAACCGTTTTCTTTATTTGGGGGATTGGTTTTCATAACCATTGGTCCCCAGGACAGGAGGCTGCTGGTGGTGATACTGGGAATCTGGAGTGTCTTGAGGGGATTGCTTGTGTGACTTGTGGTTAGCCAGTGGGACGAAAGCAAAGTCTTTTCTGTTTGGCTGGTTTGGTTTGCCTTAGTGTGGAAAAACCCCAGCTTTGGGCTGTAGTTGCCCCTTTGGAAGCAATCTGTCCTGATCTGACACTCACAGTTGGATCCCACCGGGAACAGCACTGTCACAGTGGCGTAGTCGTGCTAGGATCCACAGAACCAGGTCAATTGAGCTTTGGGTCAGAACCCCACGCTGTCCAAATTTGAATTTGAGTGTTAGGGGTTGGATTGGTTAAAGAGTAGTTGATAATGAGTGAGCAAAGAGCATTTGAGGGCTTGGACAAAAGAGCCCTGAAAGATTTGTGTGCAGAAAAGGGAATAAGCTGTAAAAAGAGCGCTACAAATCGAGAACTAAGGGATTTGTTAATGGCCAGTGATCAGGATGCAGGAGCACAGCCCTTACCTGATACTGCAGAGATTAGAAATCAGCAAGCAGCACATAGGCTGTGAATGGAAAATGAAAGGGAACTAGCAGAGCTTCAATTGTGGGAGAAGCAACAAATGGATGAGAGGGAGACAAAGACCAGGGAAAGGAACGCTCAGTTACAGAAGGAAGCATTGGAGAGACAGGAGAGGAAAGAGAGAGAAGCATTGGAGAGAAAGGAGAGGAAAGAGAAGGAAGCATGGGAGAGAGAGAAGGAAACGTTGGAGAGACGGGAGAGGGTTCAAAAAATGGAACAAGAGACAGCCAAACTTCAGCTCCAAATACAGGAAGGGAAGAGGACGTCATTGCCGCCTGGTAGCCCACGTCCCCCCCACCATGAGAAAAACTGGGAAAAGATGTGTCCCATTTACAATGATTCTGAGGATATTGAGGAGTTTTTGTCGACCTTTGAACGCCTCTGCAAGGTGCATCGGATCCCTGATGAGCAGCGAATGCCTGTCCTGATGACCAAGCTGTCTGGAAAGGCCATGGAGATATTTAATGAACTGGGGGAGGAGGAAGCCTTGGACTATGGGCAGTTTAAAGATGCTGTGTTAAGGCGATTCAGGGTGACTCCTGAGTCTTACAGAGTTAAGTTCCGAAAATTCAAGATGTCCAATGATTGTACTTTTGTTGAATGTGCTCATAAGCTGATGGGTTTTGTTAAGAAGTGGATTGTGGGGGCAAAGGCATATGGAAACTTTGAAAGACTGCTTGATTTAATAACTTTGGAGCAGTTCTTAGACATTGTGCCAGACCATGTGAGAGCAGCTGTGTGTGACAGGGAACCTGAGTCAATCCTGCGGGCTGCAGAGATTGCAGATGCCTATACCCAAAACAGGGCTCGAGATGGGTATAAACCCAAACCTAATCCCCAGTCTCCCCAGTTCGGGAGGAGGGCAGGGTTCAGAGGTAGGTCTGGTCCTAACTCTTATAAAGGGGCGCATGGGAGTCCAGAGGGTAGGAAATCTCCCCCCCAGAGGTGGGCAGGTTACATGCTATCACTGTGGTGGGCTTGGCCACACAAGACCGAATTGCCCAATCTGGAAAGGAAGCCCAAGTGTCAGGGCAAATGTTAATTCTGTGGTTGTAAACTCGCTGGAAAGCCACACAGAGCCCAGCGATGGTGCCCTGTGTGCAAATGCTATTTCTGTGGTCTCTGAGAAAGGTGACCTTAGGGCTCATGTTAAAGCTAAGCATGGGAACAATAATGCAGAGTTTATTAGCAGTGCGGAGGTTAATGGAGCAAGGTGCATGGCTTGGAGGGATACTGCAGCAGATATTACTTTGGTTAAAGCAAGCCTGGTCGGGGAGGAAGATTACTGGCCCGGTGAGGAGGTAACTGTTGTAGCCTTTTCTGAGTATTTTGTCAGAGTGCCTTTGGCTAAAATCCACCTTAAGTGGAAGGGATTTGAGGGCACCATGGTTGTGGGAGTGAAGGATACGATCCCTAAGGATCTTATGATTGGAAATGATATCAAAGCTATGTTCAATCAGGCTGACGAAGACTGGGCGCAGAAGGAAAGTAATCCTGAAATCGTGCCTATGGAAGGCTGTTCTAAAAGTTTGTCTGTTCAGAGAAGCAGTTGGCCTGTGAGTAAAATCTCTAAATGTCTGTCTAGTGTCTCAGAAGTGAATCTGGAATTAGGTACAGTGCAGGAAGAACTTATGAATCAGGAAGGGGTTTCTCTGGAACAGATTGCAGTGAATGGTCAGGTCAAAGCCCTAACTGAGGAAGGAAAGGGTGAAATAGTTTTGGCTGGTACAGCTTGTAAAAAGGAACCTGAAAAAGGCAACAGTGGATTGGTTGGAAGTGGCGATGTGCCTGGTGAGGAAGGTTTGAATGAGACTAGGCAGCAGTTTGGGAAGGCAAGGATAGTGGAAGAGAAGTGTCCCTATGCCTTACCTATGTCCTGTGTGGAAAAGTGTGACAGTAAAAGGAGTGTGCCTGTGTCTGTCAGGGGTATTGACTTGCCTGTGGAGGAAGATACCTCAGTCTCCAAGCAGTTGTCTGTGTGCTGGGACAAGGGAAGTGAGATCCCAAGCTGTGGGTCTAGTGAAGGGGAGTGTGTCTCTAAATCTTCTTTGTCTGTGGAGCAGACAGAAAATGCCTGTCAGCCTGGGATGGTTGAGAGTGGGGCATCTGTTTCAGAGTTGGTTTTGGATTCAGCTAAAGCTCAGAAAGGAAATGGTCCTGAGGTTGTGTCTGCTGGGAAGGAAGGCTCCATAACTAGGTTTAATCCGGTTAAGGTCTTAGCAAGAGCCCAGAGACCAAACGATTCTGGTGCTTATACTTTGCCTGTTGCCAGTGTGTTGCTGGAAAAGGGTGTAGCAACTCTGTCTAATCAGAGTAATATCCTAGCCAGGGCACAAGGAGAGCCGAAAGGTGATTTGGGTGTGTTACCTACCACCAGCTTAACGACAGGGAGCAAGGAGGAAATAATTCTTAAACTAGTATCTGGCAAAGGGAAGAAGAATGACTCTGACCTCTTGTCCAGCAAGTCTGTGAGTTTGCCTAAAAGGGAATTTTGTAGAATTCCGCCTGAGGCAATCATGAATGTAAATAAAGCCCAGAAATAGTCTGTTGCTCAGAAAGGCATTCCTTGGGAGCAAGACCTAGGTCAAGGGGGTAAAAACAAAATTTCTGTGAGTGGTAAATTGTTGTCTGAAGAAGTTCCTGAGGGAAAAAGATGTAGGAAGTATAGCTTGGAGAAGGAATTGGGACAGCCCTGTGACCAAGTGGCTGTGTTTAACCAGCTTATTGGGGAGACAAGGTTGTTCAAAGAGGAATGTCTCCATGCTGATTCTGCAAGTAGACAGTCTGTGTCTCAGGCTCAGGAAGATAACTGGGTAGATGTATCTTCAGAGCAGAACAGCTGTGCAGTTATTATCGTAGGTGGTACCCCCTCATCTCTAGACACTTTAAATGCAACTTGTGGTCTCTGGGTAAAGAAAGAACAGAACTTTGAGACTAGCTGGTTAGTGAAAATGAATGATATCCCTTTAAGATGTGATACAGCCTAAAAGCCTGCTTCTGTCTGTGAAAATGCAGATTACATGGCTGAATGGGGGAAGAAGGACTTGCTAATGGCGGCTAGCACAAAAAATCCTCCAGATCAGCCAGGAAATTCTGTTAAGCAAGAGAAAGCAGGATTTGATCCTTCAGGGCAAGGAGGAAAAAGAGAATTTGACATTGCAAAGGAAAGCCACAAGGTGACCCTAAAAGGCCAAAATTCTAATGGTATTGACCCAAAGGCATGGATTGACACACCTAATTGTAAATGGACACTTGCAATGAAATTATTGTTGTTGCTCATGGTGATTTGTGTAACTACGGTGTTGTTACCTGAAATGGTAAAATTGTACAATGTGCCCTAATCTTTTGAAAAATCCTGTGAGCATGTTGAGAGGAACACATGGGAACACACTTTGTGTAAAAAGGCCTATAAACAGGGATAAGATTTTCCAAAGGGAAAAAGACATTCCACACCAAATGTGCAGTATAAAAAAGGGAAACTGAGGCACACTTCCCTGTTGTTTCCATGGCTAAATGCCAAGATTTCTGTGCTATTGACAACATTAATATCTATATTGATTTGATGGTACTTGGGTTCCAAACATTTGCCAGAGCTTGTATGTATAAAGTAGCTGTTTTCTTTAGCTCTTGTCAAAATCACATAAAACAAACCCATGGATGGGGGAGCTTTTGGGATGCAGTCAGTGCTGTGTTGTCATCCCTACCTGCATCAATTTTGCGTTGAGGGTGTCACGTTACTGGAATAATTTGGTACCATATAGATCATTGGGGTACCAAATATATGTGAAGGGGGTCATAACAGCTATCTATTGTTGCAAAAACTGCTTTACCTTTGGAGCCCAATCCCAATATACTCACAAAGGACAGGCATTTACTCAGATGATTTCTGGAAAACAAGATTTATTGCAAGCAATAGGAGTCAGAGGGGTTATTACCCAAACAACTGGCTCAGCTCCATGCAAGGCTGAGGCCTTTCTTATACTCAGGTGTGAATAAGGGAGGGGGGCTTTCAATACACTTACACAGGTGAGAACACTTAATGGCTATCACATCCATTGTTCGGTATTAATCCATGCCATTTACATGTCTGGTAAACAGGAGGTCCAGGACCCTTAGGGATACTCAGACACTATGACTCCTGCACAGCTGTGGCAGGGTAAACATGAGTTTAAGATGCATGCCAGGCTAGAGGTTGAGAGTTCATATACAGGGAGTGAAAGTACAGTTTGAGACAGTTTTTAAAATCATACTACACAACATTCATAATACAGTTGTTTCTAAATTGCGTTATTCCAACAATCCCTCCTCTTTAAAAGATAATTTCTTTTATATTTTAAAAGCAAATTACTTTTAGTTTTTAAATTACAGTAAACCCCCGATTTAACGGACCCCGATTTAACGGACTTCGGATGCAACGGACAAAATTTCCGATGCATCCGAAATCCGTTATTCGGGGGCTGCCGGCTCCCGCCCCGGGGAGCCGGGCAGGAGCTGTCACTCCCCGCAGAGGTTGACAGCTCCCGCCCAGCTCCCCGCAGCGGGGAGCCCGGCGGGAGCTGTCAACCTCCCCCGCCCCCCGGCTCCCCGCAGCGGGGAGCCGGGCGGGGGGGGGTTGACAGTTGCGGGCGGGCTCTCCGCTGTGGGGAGCCGGGCGAGGGGGTTGACAGCTCCCGCCGGGCTCCCCACAGCGGGGAGCCTGGCGGGAGCTGTCAACCTCTCCCCCCCACTCGGCTCCCCGCAGCAGGGAGCCGGGCGGGGGGTGTTGACAGTTCCGGGCGGGCTGACAGTTCCCGCCCGGCTCCCCACTGCGGGGAGCCGGGCGAGCGACTTGACAGCTCCCGCCGGGCTCCCCGCAGCGGGGAGCCTGGCGGGAGCTGTCAACCTCTCCCCCCCACTCGGCTCCCCGCAGCAGGGAGCCGGGCGGGGGGTGTTGACAGTTGCGGGCGGGCTGACAGTTCCCGCCCGGCTCTCCGCTGCGGGGAGCTGGGCGGGCAAGTTGACAGCTCCCGCCTGGCTCCCCACTGAGGGGAGCCGGGCCGGGGGGGGGGGGTTGACAGCTCCCACCGGGCTCCCCGCTTCGGAATTTGTCCGTTATATAGAGGTTTTACTTTTAGTGAGCAGCCCGCCCGGCTCCCCAGCTGTCAACCCCCCCGCCTGGCTCCCCGCAGCCGGGACCCGGGTGGGCGGGTTGACGGCTCCCGCCCGAGTCCCAGCAGCCGGGGTCCCGGGCGGGCGGGCTGCTGGCTGGCGCCGGGCAGGCTGCTCACTAAAAGTAAAACCTCTATATAATGGACAAATTCGGGCGAGGGGGGTGTCCATTGTCAGCCGAAAGTCCGTTATTTAATAATTTAAAAAAAATATTAAATAACGGACTTTCGGCTTTAACGGACACCCCCTCGCCCGAATTAGTCCGTTATATCGAGGTTTCACTGTATTCAGTTTAGGCACACCCAGTATTGGGGTATTGAGGTAGATATTTGCAAAGACATAGCATTTCTCATTCATGAGAGCATATATTCCTCCTTGGGCAGCTAACATTATGTTTTAGGCCATTTTGACTTGCCCACTTGTTTCAGGATAGACTCTCACTGAGATTAACTGCTTGGTTTGTCTTTCAAACAAACATTCTGAACATTGAAGAGGCTTGGGAGGAGATGTGGGTGTAGGTGATTTCAGTTAAGCTAAGTAACATGAACCCGTCTAGTTGGAGGGCAATACATGATAGACTGTAGCTTTACGTACCTAATATGTTCCAAAAGTGCTAATTTACTGGTGGAAGCTTTATTTTTATTCAACCAGAAGTTACTTGTCACAAAATACTAAGTGACTTTCATTAAAAAGACTTTACACATGAGTTAACGTTAGGCCGGGGCACTGACATTGGAGGCTGTGCTGTACCATTGAAGTAGATTTTGCATCTACTCTTTGTTAGCTACTATGAAATACCTGTTTGTTTTCTTATTCTTGTTTGGTCCCATGTTAGATTATGCTGGACCAGCTCTCTATTTTGGTAGCATTTAAGTCATATTAACAATAAGCAGAGGGATAGGTACACAGAGGAGTTTCCATCCTGCATTTACTAAGAACTGAGTATACACTTAACAATCACTTCTATTTTTCAAAATACAGGTTTTGACTTTCTGGGATATCTAATAAAAAACCATTATACTTATGAAATAAATCTTGCTTAATCTAAAACAAGATTAATAACTTAAAATTGATTAATACTTCAATTTGATAAACATTATTAAGTTCTTTTGAATTTTATCTTCAGGCTGAGACCCGCTAGCCACTTTTCTTCAGGGTTCTTCTTCGTCCCCTCTCCAGTTGCTAGGGCTTTGGTTGCCCCGCTGTCATCTACTTCTCATCCTGGTCTGTTGAGGGTGGAGGCCTCAGCTGCCTCGTTGTCATCTGGGAAAAAGGGCATGCTTGCATCAGGCATGGTGAATTTAGGCTTCCTTTTTTTTTTTTTTTGCCACCTTGATGATGGTTGGGGTGGCCACGGCACCCGGTATGGTCCTTTTTACAGGGGCTGGAGCAGAACTTCCTTGTAGGCTTTAACAAAGACTCAAGAACCAGGTTCTATCGGGTGTGCTTTTACATTTAAAAGCAGTCTCATATCTGTGGAGAGAGTTAGCCTGTCTCTGGAGCTGTAAAACAAAAGAAGTTAGTCCTGCTTTTTCAAGCACCAAATCAGCAGTCATGGAATATTTGACTAGGTAAACTGAGGAAGGCCTGCCAAAAAGTAGTTCAAAAGGTGGTAACTTAATTTGACCTCTAGGAGTGTCATGGAGATTATGCAGCACAAGGGGTAATGCATTTATCCAGTTAAGACCAGTGTCTTTGCATATTTGTCCTTTTAACCTGGCCATTAGATTGCAGGTGCCAAGGTGTGTGGCACTTTTACTGAACTCTCAAGGCACTTATAACTTGCTGAAAAGCTGTTTCTGTAAAATGAGACCCACGGTTTAAGTCTTTGTCTTGGGCACCCATACCTAGGGATACAAATTATTTAAGAGATATTTGGCCACAGTCTAAGCATTTGCTCTCTTGGTAGGAAATGCTATACACAGGATGGCAGTTTAGAAAAGTTAATTTGAGGCTTCTCAAAAAGAAAGACCGCTCAGGGCCGGGTTCTGGATGGACTTTGTGACTCCTTTTGATTGAATTGCTGATATGACAGGCAAATCCTTTTACAATGTAAAACATCAGTTCCAAGGTGTGGCAAGGCTGTTTAGGATCCTTAGGTAATGTATCTTTTACCTGTGAGTGAGAAAAAATCTAACACATTTCATTATTACTTGGCAGTGTTACAGATTTTACAGCTGTTCTTCATTTTTTCCTTGGCTTCTTTTAACAAAAAGAAACCTTTTACTTTCTACACACAGACTTTTCTAAAAATGAAACATATACATATTATACAATACTTTAGTCTTACTGTACACTTTATCTCAAAAACAGTTTTGGCCACTTAGACAAACATCTTAAGACAGACATAGAACATAAAATACAATTCTTATTGTGCCAGTAAGTGCATAGTTTGTTAGCTGGCATCAGCTTTCTTTGATTTTTCTGAAAGACCAAAAACCAACCAACTAAACAGACAAACATATCTCCACCCTTTCTAGGGGAATTAGTTATTATTTAAAATATATATATATATTTACACTTAACAAATTCAACCAAACCATCTATTGCCACATACTTGCAAGCTAATAATCTCTGTGCTTGGATTACTTATCATAAGGATTTATTTACAGACATTTTAAAGACACTAAAACATTTTCTTGTTTTTATCAAAATTATTTCTCTTTTTCTTTCTTGCCCTGAAGGGTTAAATTCTACTCCTGTCTTGCTTAACAGAATTTCCTGGCTGATCTGGAGGATTTTTTTTTTTGTGCTAGCTGCCATTAGCAAGTCCTTCTCCCCCCATTCAGCCATGTAATCTGCATCTTCACAGACAGAAGCAAGCTTTGAGGCTGTATTACACCTTTTTTAAATTTTTTTTATTTATTTATTTTTTTTACCTTAAAGGATATCATTCATTTTCACTAACCAGCTAGTCTCAAAGTTCTATTCTTTCTTTACCCAGAGACCACAAGTTGCATTCGAAGTGTCTAGAGATGAGGGTATACCACCTACGATACTAACTGCACAGCTGTCCTGCTCTGAAGATACATCTACCCAGTTATCTTTTTGAGCCTGAGACACAGACTGTCTACCTGCAGAATCAGCATGGGGACATTCCTCCCTGAACAATATTGTTTCCCTATCACTAGTGAAACACAGCCACTTGGTTATAGGGCTGTCCCAATTCCTTCTCAAAGCTATCCCCACTCAAATCACTTTCACACTTTTTAACTGCAGCAGACTGCTTACACATTTTTCCCTCAGGAACTTCTTTAGGAAACAATTCACCACTCACAAATCCCGTTTTTACCCCCTTCACCTAGGGCTTGCTCCCAAGGAATACTTTCCTGAGCAACCAAATTCTTTACTCACATTTTATGATCATCCTTTTCCTATCAGGCGGATTTTTACAAAATCCCCTTTCAGGCAAATTCACAGACTTACTGAACAAGAGGTTAGAGTTATTCTGCTTTCCTTTGCCAGATACCAGTTTAGGAATTGCTTCCTTCCTGGTACAAGTTGTTAATCTGTTAGTAGGTAACACAACCAAATCACTTTTCTGAGCATTAGCTGAATTCAAAACCAACTCTGACACACTGCACTATTCTCACCCATCACAGGCTGACAGACACCTTCTAGAAGATTTAAAAACACATTCTTCTTTCGCTAGACACACAGCTTGGGATTTTACTTTCCTTGTCCGAGCACACAGACAACTGCTTGGAGACTGAGGTAGCTTTCTCCATAGGCAGGTTAATACTTCTGACAGACACAGGCACACTTCCTCACTGTTACACTCCTCCACACAGGACACAGGTAAGGCATAGGGACACCTTTTTCTCACTATCCTTACCAGGCACATCTTAGGTTTACTTTTACAAGCTGTACCAGCTAAAACTATTTAATATAGGGGAACTGGTTTTAGTGTTGATTTTTAATTACCATCTTATGAACCCTGATTGTAAGGGTGACATTAAAGGACCTGGAATCGGGCCAACCAAGATCAAATGTGGTCCATTTTGACTGACAAAACTTAATTAAATCATTCTCAGTTATCTTAATACCATAATCACTCTCAAATTTACCAAAGTTACGTAACATACAACCAAAGGGAAAGGCGGAATCTTCCACTCAGGAGCGACCCGATCTCATTGTTATACCAAATGATTCACAAGGAATCTACAAACAGCAAATTAATACAAAAGTACTAAAATCACCAACCAAATTAACAATGGGAGTAATGGAGATACTTACACTGCTCTGTTTCCCAGGCGCCTACCAAACTCCAGAAACCTCTGGTCTTGCCTGATTTGTAGGGACTCACGCTTTAACGTTCCGGGTATCACCGCAAACCGGATCGAGAGTTAGGACAGGCAAAAATGGCCTGGTGTACACTTTCCCTCCTCTGGTCGGTCTGTTGTGATCACGGAGTTGTCCAAAGGTGTCCCATCTGGAGGTGCCAGAATTGTTGCAAAAACTGCTTTACCTTTGGAGCCCAATCCCAATATACTTACAAAGGACAGGCATTTACTCAGATGATTTCTGGAAAACAAGATTTATTGCAAGCAATAGGAGTCAGAGGGGTTATTACCCAAACAACTGGCTCAGCTCCATGCAAGGCTGAGGCCTTTCTTATACTCAGGTGTGAATAAGGGAGGGGGGCTTTCAATACACTTACACAGGTGAGAACACTTAATGGCTATCACATCTATTGTTCGGTATTAATCCATACCATTTACATGTCTGGTAAACAGGAGGTCCAGGACCCTTAGGGGTACTCAGACACTATGACTCCTGCACAGCTGTGGCAGGGTAAACATGAGTTTAAGATGCATGCCAGGCTAGAGGTTGAGAGTTCATATACAAGGAGTGAAAGTACAGTTTGAGACAGTTTTTAAAATCATACTACACAACATTCATAATACAGTTGTTTCTAAATTAAATAAAAAAAAAATAAAATAAATGGAGATATACCAATCTCCTAGAACTGGAAAGACCGTGAAGGTCATCGAGTCCAGTCCCCTGCCTACACTAGCAGGATCTGCCTGCCTACACTAGCAGGATTGAGTACTGTCCCCTGACAGATTTTTTGCCCCAGATCCCTAAATGGCCCCCTCAAGGATTGAACTCACAACCCTGGGTTTAGCAGGCCAATGCTCAAACCACTGAGCTATCCCCCCACCCCCCATAGTGTTATTCCAACACTATGACCATATGTGTGTATCTATTTTGGAACTGAAGTTATGGATATTGGATAAAAGGTACCTGTACTTCAAACTTGGCTCCTTGGCTTGGCTCCTGTGAAGGCTCAGACACGCTGGTGCTAACTCGAGCCCATTAAGGGGCCATCAACTGCACAATGAACTGTGTCCACACCCGAGGAGAGGAGCCTCCCCAGGAATGGGACATGCCTGGGCAAAAACTGAATCATTGAGAGTCTGGTAATTGGACCATGTGGCTGTGAACCTTCAGTTTGCAGCCAGACTCTGCATAAGGAGGAGGAGGGTCTTCACCCACAGGAGGAAGTCTATAAAGCCTGGAAGAACATTCTCCATTTTCTTCTTCTACCTCCAGCCTTCAGCCTGCCTTGTTTTCCAGCTTTGGATGGAACTTTGCTACTCAGGGGAACTCTGGACAAAGTTATGCTTTCCAAAGACTTTGATTGAAACCTGCAGTTTATTCCACAGCTGCAAGACTGAACCAAGAGATGTGCCATTACTGCATGTAATTGATTTCTTTTAACCTTTCCTAACCCTCGCCTATACCTTTTTCCTTATACAGTAAACCTTTAGATTTAAATTCTAAAGGATTGGCAACAGCGTGATTTGTGGGAAGATCTGATTTATATATTGACCTGGGTCTGGGGCCTGATTCCTTGGAATTGGGGAGAACCGTTTTCTTTATTTGGGGGATTGGTTTTCATAACCATTGGTCCCCGGGACAGGAGGCTGCTGGTGGTGATACTGGGAATCTGGAGTGTCTTGAGGGGATTGCTTGTGTGACTTGTGGTTAGCCAGTGGGGCGAAAGCAAAGTCTTTTCTGTTTGGCTGGTTTGGTTTGCCTTAGTGTGGAAAAACCCCAGCTTTGGACTGTAGTTGCCCCTTTGGAAGCAATCTGTCCTGATCTGACACTCACAGTTGGATCCCACCCGGAACAGCACTGTCACAATCATAGAAAAGGATCAAACAGATTACCTCCCAGGTTATTGAATATTCCAGTGCTGTCCCAACTGCACGCTACAGCCAATTCTTATTAACTAAACTAAAATTTATTAAAAAACAAAAGCAAGAGTATGTTTAAAAAATCAATATACATACAGACATGAGTTCAATGCATTGAGGTTCGATTGATCGCAGAGATGGTGAGCTTTGTAGCTGCAAAGAGTTCTTTCAGAAAGAGTTCACAGCGTTCTAATGGTTCATAGACAGTGTCAGAAGTGGTGTGCCAAGTCTTCATTTATTCACTCTAATGTAAGGTTTCACGTGCCAGTAATACATTTAACATTTTTAGAAGGTCTCTTTCTGTAAGACTATAATATAGAACTAAACTATTTTATGTAAAGTAAATAAGGTTTTTAAAATGTTTAAGAAGCTTCATTTAAAATTAAATTAAAATGCAGAGCCCCCCAAGACCAGTGGCCAGGACCCAGGCAGTGAGAGTGCCACTGAAAATCAGCTCGTGTGCTGCCTTTGGCACGTGCCATGGGTTGCCTATAGTCATTGCAGGGTGTTCCATCTTAGGACGGGGATCTCAGGCCTTTGGCCTAAGCTGCCCCTGTATGACGCCTCAAGCAGATCTGAGATGACAGAATCAGGATCCAAGGATCTTTTATAGCATTTCATGGCCTCTTTGACAAGCTGGAGTTCCTCAGAGAACAAAAGGTGATGAGGATGACTTTGAAGGCGATCCATCACCGGTATTTAGCTATAGAATGAACACAAGGCAATTTGCTTGTTCCTCCACCATTGACAGATTATTTGCTATACATTTCAAAGCGAGATGAATACAGAGATATCCAGTGTTTACAGTTCAGTTAAATGCTGGGCTCTTCATTTGATCTCTGAATTATCAGAATACAGCCTAAACAGGGACTGGTGATCACACTATGGACCCAGCTCATGCCTATGTAAATACACAAAAACATGAACATTATCTCCCCACATGGCCTTTGAGGGTTATTTATTTTGCAAGCTTTTTAACTGTTTCCAGCCATATGTCACAACTCCCCAGAAGGAGGCAACCCGGGATCAGGAGGTCATTGGCATGACTTGGAAGGAAAAATGGCTTTTAGTGGTAGCATTTGATGGGAGGAGGGGTCTTTGCATTAATTTTTCTCTCTATTTGTAACCAAGTCTGGTCTTCCCTTTCTTCCCTGGAGGCTATTGAAGATGGTGCCCATTGTTTCTGATGGGAAACCCAGAACCACGTTACACTGCCCTGGGCTCTCTCCTTAGGTTCTTATTCAGGTATCTCTTCCCATCCGCTCTCCCCTGCTACAGGGCCTTTCCCCTGCGTGCTGCTGGACAGGAGCTCTCGCTTTCTTAACCTTTCTACTGAGCTACCTGTACGCCACTGTGACGGTGCTGTTCCTGGTGGGATCCAACTGTGAGTGTCAGATCAGGACAGATTGCTTCCAAAGGGGCAACTACAGCCCAAAGCTGGGGTTTTTCCACACTAAGGCAAACCCAACCAGCCAAACAGAAAAGACTTTGGTTTCGCCCCACTGGCTAACCACAAGTCACACAAGCAATTCCCTTAGACACTCCAGCTTCCCAGTATCACCACCAGCAGCCACCTGTCTTGGGGATCAATGGTTATGAAAACCAATCCCCCAAATAAAGAAAACGGTTCTCCCAATTCCAAAGAATCAGGCCCCAGACCCAGGTCAATATACAAATCAGATCTTACCACAAATCACGCTGTAGCCAATCCTTTAGAATCTAAAATCTAAAGGTTTATTATACAAGGAAAAAGGTCTAGGTGAGGGTTAAGAATGGTTAAAAGAAATCAATTACATGCAGTAATGGCACATCTCTTAGCTCAGGCTTGCAGCAAAGGTAGAATAAACTGCAGGTTCAAATCAAAGTCTTTGGATGCATCCCATTTGGGGGATCGGTCAGTACCAGTGTCCAGAGTTCCCTGAGTAGCAAAGTTCCATCCAAAGCTGGAAACAAGGCAGGCTGAAGACTGGAGGTGAAAGACAAAATGGAGAATGCTTCTTCCAGCTTTTATAGACTCTGTCTTCTGGGCCAAGACCCTTCTCCTTCTTTTGCAGAGTCCGGTTGCAAAATGGAGGTTTACAGTCACAAGGTCCAATCACCAGACTTCTCCAGGATTCAGTTTCTGACCAGGCAGTGACATTCCTAGAGCAGCTTGGGTGTGGACAGGCATATACAAAGTCCATTGTGTGGTTGATGTTCCTTAATGGGCCATCAGGCAGCCCAAGCCAAGCTGACGCCCAGTATTGAGGAATCTTCTCCCCCAGCAGAGCACAATATTTGGAAAGACAGACAGTCTAGAGCCAATATTATAGCTCTAACTACAAAATTGATACACACATACCAATGCCATATTTACAATTAGCAATCCATAACCTGGTCATAGACACCCATTATGACCCCCTGTACATAAGATTTGGTGCCACTACAGGACCCTGGTTGCAGCAATGATTTATAGGGTCCCAAATTATTTCAGTCACGTGACACTGCTACAGGGCCTTTCCCCTGCGTGCTGCTGGACAGGAGCTCTCGCTTTCTTAACCTTTCTACTGAGCTACCTGTACGCCAGTTACAATTGAACAGCCGCCGCCTGGCCCACCCTATACACTTCTCTGTATAGAAAGCGAGGAAGACTTGTAGCACCTTAGAGACTAACCAGTTGATTTCAGCATACGTTTTCATGGACTATAGCCCACTTCATTGGATGCAGCTATAGTGGACTATAGTCCACGAAAGCTTATGCTGAAATAAACTGGTTAGTCTGTAAGGTGCTACAAGTATTCCTCGCTTTCTTTATGGATACAGATCAACATGGTTGCTATTCTTGAACTTCTCTGTATGTTTCCTTAGGCCTTGCTTCAGTCAGTTCAGTGAGACAGTCTGTCTTTAATGGACAAGGCCTAAAGGGCAGACAGGCACATCCCAATCTCCTTCCAAGCGGGTTCACGTGTGTAGCAGGGAGTGTTATAAACACACTTCTATTCCTCTTCCAGGGGGTTACAGCACATACAACTAGAAGGTTTCCGAGTAGTAGCTGTGTTCGTCTGTATCTGCAAAAAGAACAAGGAGAACTTGTGACACCTTAGAGACTAACCAATTTATCTGGGCATAAGCTTTAGCATGGGCTAAAACCCACTTCATCGGCTGCATAGAATGGAACAGGCAGTAGGAAGCTGTATATACATACAGAGAACATGAAAAAGTGGAGGTTGCCATACCAACTTTAAGTGGCTTAATCAATTAAGGTGAGCTATTAACAGCAAGAGGAAAAATACCGTACCTTGAGGCATGTCTTCACTACCACTTTAAATCGATGTTAACGACGTTAGGTCGAAGTAAACGTGTACCTGTCTTCACATACATGCCCTTAACGTCGATGTAAAGGGCCTTAAAGATCGATCTTGGCACTCCAGCCTAACCAGTGGCATAAGGCTAATCTCGACGTTCCAAGCTCGACCGTGGGCTAGTGAAGACGGAACCCGACATTAATAGCCTCCAGAGGCTGTCCCACAATGCTCCATTCTGACTGCTCTGGACTGCCTCACTACTGCTCCACTGTGACCGCTCTGCACTGCACTCTGAACTCGCTGCTCTGGCCAGGTAGATAAGACCCGGGAACATTTGAATGCCATTTCCTGTTTGGTCAGCGTGGCCAGCTCACCTGAACTGATCAGTCGCCATTCAGAGCAATCAGCAGCACTAGCCGCCATGCAGAGCTCAGCATCACAGGAATCCATGATGAGCTCATCTACCCTGGAGACCAGCCAGAGGAGAAGAGCTCCAGCATGGTCCACTCGTGAGGTGCTGGATCTCATCGCTATCTGGGGAGAGGAATCCGTGATGTTGGAACTACGAAACAACAAACGGAATGCCAACACCTACGGAAGAGTCTCCAAGGCCATGCTGGAAAGGGGCCACAACAGGGACACCACACAGTGCCGCGTGAAAATTAAGGAGCTGCGGCAATCTTTCCAGAAAGCCAAGGAGGCAAACGGGCAATCAGGGGGCGCGCCACGGACATGCAGGTTCTACAATGAACTAAATGCCATAATGGGGGGCGCCCCCACCACCATCGCGCCGGTGTGCGTGGACTCCACCGATGGGATCATCGTCAGGGAGGAGACTGATTCCGAGGAGGACGAGCATGAAGAAGAAAATCTCACGGAGCAGCAGGAGCCCAGCGGAGAACCCTTGTACCCAGAGAGCCAGGAGCTGTTTGTCACCCTGGAGCCAGTACCCTCCCAAGCCTCCCAGGGGGGTAAGTGTTTCTTTTTTAAGGGATTACATGACGCGTGATTTTGTAAAGGAAGCATTTATTAATGAGTAACTTGCCCTAAGGACTTAGCGTGCTTTCATTGCTGGTCAATTTCTACTCAAAGAGTTTGTCAATATACTCCAGGATTGACCATAAGTCCTCCGCGGACATTTCAAGGAAGCTATCCAGGAGGTAGCGATGAATCCAGCGCAGCAGATTTCTGGGGAGAGCTGCCTTATCTGGTCCCCCGTGATAGGACACCAACCCACGCCACGAAAGTAGTAGGTTGTCTGGTATCATTGAGCAGGCTAGCATTGCGGCGTATGGACCAGGACTTTGCATGGAGTCAAGGAGCATGCGCTCCCTATCTCTCCGAGAAATTCTCAGCAAAGTGATGTCATTCAGGGTTGCCTGTTTGAGATACGGACTGCAATTAGTCGGGAGATAAAGAGTCCCAGCTGCAAAGTACTCTTTTCTGCTGAGGACCGACGAACCGAACCCGCCCCCCCCCCGCACGAACGCTGACCGCCGCCCCCCCCCCCAGCCCGTAGCGTTAGCTGGCAGGGAATCCGAGCCGTCTGCACGCAGTCTGAAGAGCCCCAAAAAGACCTTAGCCCTTAGGCATTTGCTTTGCAGTTTGCGGTTTCAGTGGGAGCCAGCCACGCGGTGGGGGGAAGGGGGCGGGGTTGCTCTACAGTATGCAGGCGCCACTTTTAACTTACCATGGCCGGCTGCACGGTGATTTCAGAAGCCGTCTTGGGCTGAGGCACGCATATGTGTCTGAGATGCTCTGACTTTTCTGTGAGCTCTCCTCTCCTTTTAGGTGTAGAACATGACCTTGTACAGAAATCATATCAGGCCTCTGAATACTGAGTTTGCAAATGGCATAGTACTCCCATTGTGTACCGTCCGAGACTGCATCTGCCTCCTAACCTTGAATGTATCTGTCTCATAACTTTCAAACTTTCTTTTCCCACATTCGCCCACAGATGAACAACAACAGTTGAACTCCCGCCCTGCACCGCAGAAAAGAAAGCGTAAAAAGAAAACGCGAACGCGCGATGAGATGTTCACTGAACTCCTGGAGAACTCGCGCGCTGAGGCAGCCCGCCAGACGGACTGGAGGGAAAAAATGATACAGGCAAGGGAACGAGACAGAGAGGAAAGGAATCGAGAGAGAGAGGAAAGGAGAGCCGCTGCAGAAAAGAGGGAAGCCGCTGCAGAAAAGAGGGTAGAACGTGAGGAAAGACGCATGGATGCTTTCCTCTGCATAATGGAGGACCAGAGCGACATGCTGCGATCTCTGGTGGAGCTGCAGCATGCCCAAAGACCACCTCTGCAGCCCCTGTGCAACCACCTCCCCCCCTCCCCAACTCCCATAGATTCCCCACCCAGACGCGGGGTGAGAACATGGGGGGGCAAGGCCCGTGGGCCGCTCCACTCCACCCCACAAGCCAGCAGAAGCAGCAGCAGCAGCAGGCTGACTTTCTCAGAAAACTTTTAAAAGCTGCTGTGTCTCACAGCCTTGCTGCCCAGAGCATTGCGCCAGCGGTGCAGTGAGCTGAGGCTGTGGGAGAGTGTGAAGGGCCGGGGGGGGGTGGGTGGGGGGGCAGCTTCCCGGGCCAGGCGCTCAGGGGCTGTGCAGGAGGGTCCCGTGGGCCAGATGTGGCCCGCGGGCCGTAGTTTGCCCACCTCTGATCGAGACTGTTCTCAGTGGTACCAGATGACAGTACAAGAAGTAATGGTCTCAAGTTGCAGTGGGGGTGGTTTAGGTTGGATATTAGGAAAAACTTTTTCACTAGGAGGGTGGTGAAGCACTGGAATGGGTTACGAGGGAGGTGGTGGAATCTCCTTCCTTAGAGGTTTTTAAGGTCAGGCTTGACAAAGCCCTGGCTGGGATGATTTAGTTGGGGTTGGTCCTGCTTTGAGCAGGAAGTTGAGGTCCCTCCAACCCTGATATTCTATGAAAATTGAACTGGTCTCTTTTTGCTGATGACAATACCTGGCAGAAAGGTTACATATGTAAGTAGGGGTTGAGTGAACTCTCCTCTGACATCTAGTGATGAGCTGGGGAAAAGACTTCAGGACCTGACTGAGTTTGCATAGGTAACAAAGAGTCCTGTGGCATCTTAAAGACTAATTAACGTATTGGAGCATAAGCTTTTGTGGGCTAATACTCACTTTGTCGGATGCAATCTTCAGATACATCCGAATACATACATACATTCGTCGGATACATCTTCGTCGGATGTTTGCATAGACACACCCACTCTGCCTAGGTGTGTAGCAGATGGAGCTGCTTTGCCAAAATGAACAATTTGTTTGGATTGCAAATCACTCTTCTATTTGAATGCAGGAATAATGAAATTGTTATTATCCTGTGTGTGTAAAGGGCAGGCTAAGCACCGTTCTGACTTTCACATTGGTTAGGTGGAAAGGACACTGCCCATCGCACTTGAGGACTGTTTGTTTCTGGTCACGTGGTTTTGAATGTGGTCACGGTGTTTTGCCAAATTAATGCTGGTTCCCTTTCACTTTTATTAAAGGTTTGAGTTTGTTCTACACAGCTTCCGGGTTGCCACTTAGAGGTGCCCGGGATGGTGACAGGTTTTACCAGGTTACTGAGTGGGGGATGAGACAGTTTTATTTCACTAATAAGCATAGCCAGACTGGGTCAGAACAATGGTGCATCTCTCCCAGTGTCCTGGTTTCCAACAGTGGCCAATGCCAGGTGGCACGAGGGAGTGAACAGAACAAGACATTCTCAAGTGATCCATGCCATCATCCAGTCCTAGCTTCTGGGAGTCAGAGGCGCAGGTTTTGCATCCCTGCCCATCCTGTCTAATAGCCATTGATGGACCTGTCCTCCATGAGCTTATCTGCCCCTCAAGGATACAACATTATCTAATTTTTTAAACCCTGTTATCGGCTTGGCTTTCACAACATCCTTGGCAAAGAGGTCCACAGGCAGACTTTGTGTTGTCTGAAGAAATATTTCCTTTTGTTTGTTTAAAACCCGCTCCATAGTAATTTAATTGGGTGACCCCAGGTTCTTGTGTTATGTGAAGGAGTCAATAACATTTCCTGATTCACTTTCTCCGCACCAGTCATGATTTTACAGACCTCTATCACATCCCCCCTTAGTCGTCTCTTTTCCAAGCTGAACAGTCAGTCTTTTTCCTCTCTCCCACATGCAAGCTGTTCCATACCTCCAGTCACTTATATTGCCCTTCTCTGTATCTTTTCCAATTCTAATACATCTTTTTGAGATGGGGAGACCAGATCTGCATGTAGTGTTCATGGTGTATGTGTACCATGGATTTATATAATGGCATTATGAGTTTTTCTAGCTTTTGCTGTTTCACCAGTTCAGACGATTTGCTATTTGAATAGCTGAGGCTAGAGTTATATCTCTCTTCAATTGTAGCTGCTCTGAAAGGTTTTTCTCCGTTAACCCAATAACCAGCCAGCCTCTGATATTTTCAATTCAATTTAAAATTACAGTTTCAGTCAATGTATGCAGAGCTCTTATAAAACATTCAACATTTCCCCTGGTTCTTGGATTCTCAGGCAAAAATATGTTTTTCATAAACTGCATTTCTGTGGAGTATAGAGTCTGTATCACATCTTCGTGACTCTCTTCAATAAAGTTGCAGAGTTTAAAAAAGCTATGCTCTGCTTGCTTCCCCACAGCATAAATTAAAGAAGATACCTGTATGTTTCCAGTTGCTTTGTGGCGTTTCTTTGCAATTCAAAATCTTGCAAAATACTGCTTCCAGTACGTCCATTCTGAAAGTTTGCTAAAGCTGAAGTTCCCTGGGGCACTGAAACGTGGCATGTTGATGAGATCCTGCTCCCTTTGTTGCTGTTTGACTCGTGTTTCTGTTTCTAGTTTACTCCTGACACCATGTCATGCTCCTGTCTCAGATATGGGCTGGCTACAGAATTTGCTTATTCATCCTAGATGTGTTCATCATAAGATCTGCGAATGCTCTGCCAGGTATGACTAAGGACCTGTCTTCACTACCACTTTAATTCGACTTTAACGACGTTAGGTCGAATTAAACGTGTACCTGTCTTCACATACATGCCCTTAACGTCGATTTAAAGGGTCCTCAAGATCGAATTTGTAACAGATGATTTAAACAAGGTGCTTTTGTATGCAGTGCCCCCAGTGGCTGAACAGTACCATACAGGTTAGCATTCCCTTGCTGCCGTTCTTTTAACCGAAACAACCTAGTTCGTTCTCGTGCTCACTTGCTGACCTTTGTATAAAGTTTAATATTACAGGCTGAGTTAGACTTTGCTGACCTGGCTTGGTACCTTCAATGAGCCTGACCTCTCAACACTGAAGAGTTTTGCCACCAGCCTTGAGACTGCAAGGACAGAGATTCCAGGCAACGGGTGGGAGAATTGCAGAAGACCCCAGAGAACCATGAGGGGCCATGTGCCCTTCCTGCCATGAGCTGCACAGGGTGCAAAATGGTTGCTATAGTCAGGCACTTGTGAAAACAAAGTGTAACTGTGAGGGTGCAAAGCCAGAGCCTGAATACAGCTGTGTGGATTTAATTGGGGTTGCCCCTAGGGCGACCAAACAGTTAGTGTGAAAAATTGTGATGGGGGTGGGGATGGGTACTAGGAGCCTATATAAGAAAAAGACCCCCAAAATCAGGACTATCCTTATAAAATAGGGACATCTGGTCACCCTAGTTCACGGTTTCTCAAACTGGGGGTCGTGCCCCCCCGGGGGTTCGCCGAGCGCTCCCCGGGGAGTTGCGAGCTCCTGCCACCGCAACTTGCGGCGGCGGGAACTGGGGCCGGCGCGCAGCCGGCAGCCCACCCGCGGTGGGGACGGGGGGCCCGGGTGCAGCTGGCAGCCCGCCTGCAGCGGGGACCGGGGGGAGGGGGGATCGCGCCGCAGCCGGCCGCCGGACCGGAGGGGTCGCGGCGCGCCAATGGCACAGGAAAAGGGGTCGCAGTCTCAATAAGTTTGAGAACCGCTGACCTAGTTGCTCCTGCTTTGAGCAGGGGATTGGACTAGATGACCTCCTAAGGTCTTTTCCAACCCTGATATCCTATGATCCTATGAAAAGCAGTCAGCCCACTCCCTGCAGTACTGCTCCTGGGACAGGTCATCTCTGCCTGGTGTCTGATACTCTCTGTGCTGTCACAGGGCTTGAGGAAGGAGAGGGCAGATTCCTGTGCTGAACCCCCACAGAGGCTGGCACAGCCTTTCAGTGGCTGAGGACAAATGGCAAATGTTGATGGAGGGTAATAATAACCCTTTGCTTCTGGCTCACTGGCTCTGTATCCAAAACTAGTGACCCAAAAGAACATGGAGAACAATCGCCATTGTTCACTTTAAGAGCCAGGGGATCCCACCTCTTCTCCAAATAATGCGTCTGTCACAAGGATGGGAGCGTATCCAAAGCACTCAGCACCCTCCGCTCCCCCCCCCCCCAGCTCAGAGGGACAGCATGTTCTCACCCTTCCCTCCTCCCCCAGACAGGGGAAGTGGCCTTCAGGGAAGCTCAGCCAGTCAATTAGCATTTGAAGTCCTCTGGCAGAGCACTGCACAGAGCACCCTGTGACCTAACAGGAAACCCTCCAGAGAAGAATTTCTGAGCACCCAAGGCCAGCGTTTTCTAGGCAGAGGGAAAAGAGCTTTTGCTCTACTCCAGACAGCTGGCCTGCACACACCGCCTGGCCTGCAAAATAACAGGAGCCAGATGTTCTGCAGCAAACTGATAAATAGGAACTAAGAGATGGCCCATGCACTCCCATGGCAGCGGGCTCCTTATGCCAAACGATGCATTGTGGTTACTGCACTAAAGCATCTGTGCAGCAGCACTGCAAGCTGGGCCCCACGAATCCAAAAATCATGAGACTGAACAAATAAAGCAGCAGTTATTTGGGGGTTGTGAGCTAGTTTTTGAGCCCCCCTAAAGTCCCCAGAGTTTGTGTGGGACAATTAGTGATGAGAATTAATCCTAAACTGCACACAAAATAAAAAATGCAGGTGCCTCTGTGCCTCCCGCCCTCCCTCCTGAATCCTTCCCTGGCTCCTCATTGGCAAGTTCCTACAGACTCCCACAGCTGTCCCTGGCTCCAGTCTGCAATGGAGGGCTTCCCCAGGGCTCCTGCCACCATCCGCTCCCCCGCACTGCCCTGTAATGGGGTGGAGGGGGTTTGTGGGTTTTGAGTGGAGAGGGGGGCAGCTCTGGCCTATGTAGTGTGAATAGCAATGTGCCATCTCCTGCACAGATGGGGTGAGGGCTCAGGTGGTGCCTGTGCAAATATTAAAAACAATGGGGGCATGTGTGGAGATCCAGGATAGGAAACACCACCCCTCCCCATGAATGATCAGGGAGCTGGATCATAGGACTAGGGACAAGTACCAAGCAGCACAGCTTCTGGTCCATGATCCATACAGGAGACACCAACTGGCTGAGAAACCACCACTGGGGCCAGTTTGCAGCAGAGCAGCTGAGTGCCCTGGGCCATTCCCTACCTTCCACCCTATGCAGCAGAGGTTAAAGTCAGGCCTTTGTCCACGGCCTGGATTGCGTCACCTCTGTCTCTCTCTCCCTGATCACACACAAAGGTTCCATTGCAGCGCTCCAGCCCTGCCTGCATCTCCGCCCAGCGTGCCACCTGCAACCTGTTGTGCTTCTTCCATGTGCTTGCAATTCCCTCCTCCTCCCAGCATGCCAAGCACCCAGCCTCTCTCCCCAGCCCACTCCTCTAAGTGAGTCTCTACCTCTGGATCCCCTGTGCATCTGGGCCGGCTGGCTCTGCCGACCAGGCCCCACTCAGAGCAGGAGCCATGTCTCTTGCTGGGGGCCTGCCCAGGTCCCAGCCATCATGCTAGCAGATATTAGCTGGTTGAGGTAAAGCACAGGCTCCTCCACAATCATTACCTTAACCTACCAAGTCATGTGAAAATTGCACTGGCCCTGTCTTCACTAGGATTTCACCACGTGTTAGTGGCCTTGCACAAGGTGACACTGTTACGGTGTCCCTTTTCTTCTCATGAAGTTACACCTGTAGAGCAACAGCATGGTGCAGCATTGGTGAGGTGTGGAACTCCGCCAGGGCAGTGGCTGACGCTAGCTCTGTAGGGCTGGGCTTTTTTGTCTAAGGATTTACTCCCTCTCTGGGCCTGATTCTCCTCCACCTTCCCTCAGTTTCACACCAGTGAGGTCTACTGTATGACACCAGCATGTGAGACCCGGGAGCCTGCTGTCCCTGGAGAGCCAGGCTGAGCCGGGAGCTTTCTGCACCCAGGCTGAACAGGATGTTGGGCAGAGGAGCCGCAGGCCTCAGGCAGGCCCATGAAGGATGAATGGGGCATGACGGGTGTGCGCTATGGTTGTATCACCAGATAAAGTGCCAGCAGATGGCGCTCAAGAGCACGGAGAAGAGTTCTTGGGTGTCCGGCCCAATACAATGTGCTGTGCCCTGCAGCCGGGGTACTCTGTGGGGCTCTGAACAGGAGCTGTGCCCTGCTGCCTGAATAGCAGCCAACCTCTCCCCTGGTTTTGTGAGCCAAGCTTACCAGAGCTTGTCCAGCAGTGCCTGCAAGGTGAGGAGTGAAAGGAAGGAAACGTGACCTGCCCCATTCAGGCCCGTCCCCTCCTGTGGCAAGAGCCAGTCATGCAGTTAGTCTTTCTATTCTTACTGCTCCTATGCTCTCCTGCCCTGAACCCAGCCTGACAGAGAGAGCCTGGGCTGCCCGGCTCCTCCCAGACTGCAGACACACGGATGCTGTCAAGGAAGGCGGATGTCTCGCTGGGAGCTGGTGCGACTGGCAACAGCTTGGCTACGATCAGGAAGAGAGAATTATTGTCCTTATGCTGTTGTTAAGTAGCAAATATTTGCTTATGTAGCTAGAGCCCAGCTGCTCCTTGTGGCCTGTGTTGTTCCCTCAGCCTCCTAACTTACCTGATGAACTTTCCTGCTACATCTCCTTCTGCCCATCCTCCTTTCATATGGATGCGCTGGGATTATAATTGCATTTTGGCATTCAAAAGGTATTCTAATGCTGATGGGGCAGTTAGGTGAATCCCCCTGGTGCCACCACGGTAAGCATGAATGGGGCAGTTGTCTGTGATGGTGTTGCAAAAACTGCTTTACCTTTGGAGCCCAATCCCAATATACTCTCAAAGGACAGACATTACTCAGTGATTTCTGGAAAACAAGATTTATTGCAAGCAATAGGAGTCAGAGGGGTTATTACCCAAACAACTGGCTCAGCTCCATGCAAGGCTGAGGCCTTTCTTATACTCAGGTGTGAATAAGGGAGGGGGGCTTTCAATACACTTACACAGGTGAGAACACTTAATGGCTATCACATCCATTGTTCGGTATTAATCCATACCATTTACATGTCTGGTAAACAGGAGGTCCAGGACCCTTAGGGGTACTCAGACACTATGACTCCTGCACAGCTGCGGCAGGGTAAACATGAGTTTAAGATGCATGCCAGGCTAGAGGTTGAGAGTTCATATACAGGGGGTGAAAGTACAGTTTGAGACAGTTTTTAAAATCATACTACACAACATTCATAATGCAGTTGTTTCTAAATTGCATTATTCCAACAATGGGTCACATGGTTTATACCACACCAGAGTCACGATCAAACACAATTTGATGTTCCATTTGTGAGGAGATGTCCACACCTCCGTGTGTTGTCCAAACACGGCTGAGTGTCGTGCGCTGCCTATGGGGAAGGCAGAATCCTGAGATTTCTTTTATTGGATCTTCAATCAGGTCTTTGTTTGGAACGTCACACGATTTGAGCCAGGAAGTGCTGGAGTCCTCTCCGAGGGCCTATAGTGCTGATGGTGGAGCCAGAAAGGCTTTCTGGGTTTGCGTTGGGAGAGTGGCAGTGAACTGAGGTCTTGGTGTATCGGCGGGTCCAGAGCAGCCAGGGTCATTTTGTACTCCTGGACCACAGCAGCATCTCACCTCATGTTGGCTGAAGTGATGCCCACCAACACTGGGAGCCAGGCTATTGGCATGGAACTGAGAGAGCCACTAACAATCTTTAGCGCATCATTGATTTCAGTGTCAAGGAGACTGGTGTGGAAGTATCACAGTCCCAGCATGTGCCAGTGAGCAGCTGCATGATTTTAACCCTTGTCTTTATCTTCTTTTTGGTGGTGATAGCTCAGCATCCAAGGTACCAAGGACTGTGGTCATGTGACAGAGGTAGACCACAAAAGTCCACTTTCAGTGGCATTTGGACCTCATGGTTGTTCAAGTGGAAGGCAGAGATGAGTGTTTTCAAAGTGCTGGGTTTCAGGCACCAAGTTCTGAGTTACATCTCAAGTGTTTGAAGATTATTCATGATCTTGTCTGTTGCCTTCAGAGAGGACGTTTGTATTGCTAGCACAATGTCATCTGCATAGATCAGAGGTGGGCAAAGTACAGCCCAAGGGCCACATCTGGCCTGCGGGACCGTCCTGGCCAGCCCCTGAGCTCCTGCCTGGGGAAGCTACCCCGGCTCCTCTACCGCAGCCATGAAACCACACAGGCAGTGCTCTGGGGTGGGGTGGGGGGGCTGCGCAGTCCTGTGGGGCAGCTGTCTGACTCCAGCTGTGCAACATGGCTGCTAGACACGCTGCTTTGAGAGGCATGGTAAGGGGGGGGGGGAATGGCACGATTGTATAAGGGGCCAGTCAGGGGACAGAGGGCAGGGGTTTGGATAGGGATTGGGGCAGTCGGGACTGGGAGCAGGGGTAGAGGGTGGGATCCTGGAGGAGCAGTTGGAGGGAGGGAGGCCGGGAGAGAGTTGTCAGTGTACAAGGAACAGGGGGGCTTAGATATGGGTGGTGTCCCCGGGGGATTTTTAGGGGTGGAGGGGGTCTCTGGAGGGGGCGGTCAGGGAACAAGGAGCAGCGGGAGTTGGATGGGAATGGGGATTCTGAGGGGGGGGTGGGAAGTGGGTGCGGGTAGGATAGGGGCGGGGCCAGGCTATTTGGGGTTGGCAAATGCCTGTTAAATGGCTTCATTACCAGTTTCAATGTTGTGTTAATAGGTCTGGCAAGCTGGAGGCTTTTTCACTTTTAACTACTAAATCCCCAGACTCACCAGGCTGCAGCAGCCGGCTGGGAGAGCGGCAGGAAGGGTCAGAACAGGAATAGAGAAGTCTGAAGGGTGGACACTAAGACCCAGGTGCCCTGGGTCTGTCTGCTGAAGGCTCCAGGGATGAGAGCAGGTCTACAGCTCTAGGTCAGCCCTGCCCTGTTGATTGTGGGTGGGAGGAAGAAAAAATCCCGGACATTTGCAGCTATTTAACAAGTCCTCCCGGACAGCCATTTAAACCCCAAACAAAATGCCGGACATGTCCAGGAAAAAACGGACCCATGGTAACCCTAGATGAGTGGCCATCACGGCCTGCAGTCTGCTCTGGTGAGCGGGGGTAGATGACTGGCAGTAGCCACTGAGGCAAGGTGGGGTTAGCGGGTTGGGGGTTCCCCTGGGGGGGAGACCCAGAGTGTGAGGTCATTGCCAGGGGCAGCCAGGGCCGGCTCCAGGCACCAGCCTAGGAAGCACATGCTTGGGCAGCACATTTTAAGGGGTGGCACATTCCGGCCAATCCAGGCTTTAGCAACTGACTATGACCAGCCTTCCTCCCCCACAACCCCATTTGCTGTGTCAAGTGGGACATTAGGGTGCGGTGCCCTTTGGGGGGCCTTCCATGCTCCTGGGAGTCAGGACAGCCCATGCAGCTGCCAGGGGAGCTGGCGGGACAGGCGGGGGAGACCTGCCGTTTGGAAGGACTGAGTTTGTGGTGACAGCCATGCACTCACTCCAGTGGAGGCTGAAGAAGGGAGAGGCCGATTGGGGGCATCTGATGTGCTGAGAGAGGAACAGCAGCAGAGCCCTGTGGTACAGCCCAGTTAAAGAGAAGGGGGCGTGAGGAGCCCTTATGGGGCACTGGCGGTGGGAGGAGAGAGACTCAGAAACCCAGAACAGAGGAAAGGTGCGGTGTGGGGGCCAACCAAGCAGTGACAGGGGAGGAGAGGGTCTCCCCTGGGGAGGTGCTGGCAGGAGTGGCGGTGCCCTCGGGTTGTTGGGGCTGAAGCCAACTTGGAGGGGTGGGGAGGAGATAGAGGCCACCGGGGGCCCAGCGCACCCAGCAGAGGGGTGGGGCGTGTTGTGTTGTGGGGGCGGGGAGGGGCCCAGCGCACCCAGCAGAGGGGTGGGGCGTGTTGTGTTGTGGGGGCGGGGAGGGGCGTGTTGTGGGGGCATGGGGTGTTGTGGGGGGCGGGGAGGGGCGTGTTGTGGGGGCGGGGAGGGGCGTGTTGTGGGGGCGGGGAGGGGCGTGTTGTTGTGGGGTGGGGGGGGCGTGTTGTGGGGGCGGGGAGGGGCGTGTTGGGGGGGCATGGGGTGTTGGGGGGGGCGGGGAAGGGCGTGTTGTTGTGGGGTGGGGGGGGCATGTTGTTGTGGGGTGGGGGGGGCGTGTTATGGGGGCAGGCTGTGGCTCCTGAGGAGGCTCCAAATGTGGGCTGAAGCAGGTGCTCTGGGTGCCAGGCACAGGCCAACCCTGTCTCTGCCGTCACGCTGCGTTTGGTCACTGGGTGCATGAGAGGGGCTGGCATCTGGCAGGCGAGCGAGGGGAGCTGTGACCCAGCATGCCAGGCTGCGTGGGACTCACCTGCCTTATCTTCCTGCCTGCACCAGCAGTGAGCAGCGTTCAGCCTGCTCCCCAGAGATCACTGCACCCTACAGAGCATGGAGCCCCAGGAAAGGAAGGGTTGGGCTGGGAGAGAACTGCCGTTCCCACTCCAGCACCTGCCACTGGGAGTGGCCCAACTGGTCTGGCAGCCTCACATCGGGTTGTATTCAGAGCACAGCGCAGGTGAGAGTTGCTGGTGCAGTTTCCAGTGAACACCACGACACAGGCTGGCACTGCCCCCAACCTGCCCAGCCCCCTCTGGTGCTGACATGCCACCCCCGCCGCAGTGTCCCTTTCCACGAATGGGCCTCCCACCCTCCACAGGACCCCTGGCCTCTTCTCCCCAAAAAGAGCTGTGCTCCAGCCCCAACAGGAAGCCTGCCCTTCATTCGGTACTGCAGTGGGTCATTCAGCAAAGTGTTCACTGTGAATTTCCTGGCTCTTATCATCTTGTGACAACTTCAGTGTGTAGGCGTGACGCTGCCTGAGTGACTCCAGCGTGGGCGTCCCAGCCTCAGGGCAGCCTGTCAGGAACGAGGGCACCCCGCCACCCCAAAACTAGCTGTGAGGTCTGTGCTTAGTGTGTCAAGTGTGATCTCTTCAGGCACCAGCACAGCCCCCCCCATGGGGTCACGGACAGGCCCCCGGGCACTCAGGTCTGTCTCACCTTGGTGAGGGCTGGTCCCTTCCACCAAGAATCACAGCAACAGCCGGGCTACTGCCAGTCCCAAAGGACCAGTCACTCACCCCAGGTCAGTCCCACCTCAGACCTCACCCCAAAGACGGCGCCTGCAGCCAATCCCGTCAGACGCTCGATGAAGCTTTATTAAACAGGCAGAGGAAACGAGAGGGTTATTGACAGGGTTAAGCAGGATCAGCAGAGATGCACACAAGTTACAATCTTCCGTTTCAAAAGGGAATCGAAGATTCGAAAATCAGCAAGATCCATATGTCCTTAGCGCTAAGCCAGCCTAAGCAGCTGGGGAATCTCTCGATCAGTGGTCAGCAACCTGTGAGTCGCAGGCCACATGCGGCCCGTCAGGCTAATCTGCAGTTTGTTTGCATTTGCATGGCCACCCACAACTCCCATTGGCTGTGGTTCACCATTCCCAAGCAGCATGGGCCACAGGGAACGGCAAACCACAGCCACTGGAGCTGTGGGGGCCATGCAAATGTAAACAAACTGTCTGGCGGCCCACCAGCAGATTACTCTGATGGGCTGCGGGTTGCTCACCACTGCTCGATTATGCTTAGACACCTTTCTCCCACAGTCCAAGCAGCATAGAGATATCTAGTTCCTTTAGTCTGTGGCTTTTATCCCCCTCCTGCCATGAGCTCTGAGTTGCAAACGCAGCTGATGGGAGGCATCCACTTGCATGACTCATCTTCATGGGGAGAGAACAGAAAAACAAGGTCTATTGTTCTCTTTAACATTCCAGATTAGTCTGCTGTGTCTGGATCTTTCTGGTTGTGTAGGCTGTAACACCTTCTGCTGACGCTCAGCACTTACTGTCTCTCTCCCTTCGGGTGACTTACACCATCACAGAGGCTCACAACACAACTCCTCAAGTATCCCCTTACATTATGGGACACACATGGTGTAAATGAGATTAATGCTGGCAGCAGCTCACAAGCATTCAGTTAAAGCCTAAACACATTTTTATCATTCTAATATCTGCTTTTACAATGGTAATGACCAGGTGAGCCAGGCTGATCCCAGCACTGGATTTAGCAGAGTTTAGCTGAGACATGGGGAGTTTGATCTGAGCTGGCACCTGGTCTGCCTGCATCACAGTTGGATTCTGCCATCCCTGCTCCCAGGGAGTGACTACCTCTTTCCATCCTTTGCAGCCAGTCCCAGGAGGTGGAGTTTTCAGACTTGAGGAAAGTCCTGAAACATCTCAGACTCCCAGTCAGACAGCTGCAGTGTGTAGGGAGGGGAGGAGGGCACAATGATTTAGGGTTATGAGATGCCTATGTAAAGCCAGTGAGTGAAGAACTTTAGCACTGGGCGGGAGCAGCTCACAAACATAGGTAAGAGCCAAATCAGTGTGTGAGTGAAAGTGTGCACATGACAAGTCTGACTGTGCATGTGTGTGTACATGCACAGGGGAGTGTGTATATTTATATGTGGGTAAGGGAGCAAGTGTGTGTGTGTGTGTGTGTGTGTGTGTGTGTGCACAGAGAGAAACTGTAAGGGTAGGTGGGTGGATTGGCTAGACCTGGGAAATTTATTGTGTTTTAAAAGTGCTAGTGAACGCTGGTTATTGACGTGTATTAGCCACGACTCAGCACCTGCTTATTTACAAATGTGTTGGCTGATTGTGGTCAACCCTAAGTCCATGGACTGGCCCCATGGTCCGAGTTCATGTTTGTAATGTGATGTGTTAGCAAAGTCCTAAGTGTTGTTACATTACAAGGGCAGAAGCAGATGAGCCGGATTTGGGGAGCTGATTCTATTACTGCCGGCCTCACTGGCTAGTCACTTAGAGCAGCGGTCGCTAACCAGTGGTCCACTGGTGGTCCGCGAGAAAATTTTGGTGGTCCCTGGAGAAATTTGGACATTATTTGCAATTTTTAGGAAGATAAGTCCCTAGTAAAGGCTTCTTATTTGATAGCACTTCAAATCACGAAAAGTAGAAAGTCATATACGATTGGAGAAGAATTAATTAAGCCTTGCTTGTTACAAGCCTGTGAAGAGGTTTTGGGGAAACAGGCTGTCCAGAAACTGAAAGTAATTCCTATGTCTGCTAACACTGTGAAGCACAGAATTGAAGACATGGCCGAAGATATTGAAAATCAAGTGATTGAAATGGTGAAAAATTCAACTTTTTATTCAATTCAACTCAACGAATCAACAGACATAACTAACAAGGCAGTTCTCCTTTGTTTTGTGAGGTTTGAGTGTCAAGGAGAGCTCAAGGAAGAACTCCTCTGTTTGCTCAACTTGCTGGGTAGAACAACCGGCTCTGAGGTATTGAATGGAAGAAATGTGTTGGGATATGCACAGACGGTGCCGCAAGCATGACCGGGCATCGTTTAGGAGTTGTTACAGAAGTGAAAGATGTTGGACACCCAGACATCTTGTTTACTCATTGTATTATACATCACGAGCAACTTGTGGCGAAAAGAATGTCTCCAGAACTGCACGAAGTACTCTCTGATGTAATTAAAATTGTAAATGAAATTCGGCACAAAGCGCTTAATTCTCGAATATTTGAGGCACTTTGTGAAGAAATGGGCTCTCAATATACTCATCTTCTTCTTCATGCTGAGGTGAGATGGCTGTCGAGGGGCAAAATACTAACCCGATTGTTCGACCTGCGCCAAGAAGTCAAGTTATTCTTCCAGCAGCAAAATAATTCGAAATTCCAAGATCTCTTGTTCAACGATGATTGGCTAGCCAAGCTTGCATACCTGGCAGATATTTTTTCACTGTTAAACGAGCTAAACACATCCTTGCAAGGACAGCTTACGGACGTGTTCACACTGCGAGGTAAAATGGATGCATTTCAAAAGAAAATATTGCTGTGGCAAATGTGGTTGGCTGAAGAAGATCTGCAAATGTTCCCGAATCTTGATGAGTATATGAAAGAGGAGGATGTCAACCGACAGGTAATAACCATTGTTCGACAGCACTTATGGTCGCTCACAGAATCTTTCGGCCGTTATTACCCAAAGGAAGAGGACCACAGACATGGCAATATGTGGGTAATGGATCCATTTTCGGCGAAAATTGAAGATAGCAATTTGAGCATGAAAGAAAAAGAAAGCCTAATCGATCTATCATCCGACGACAGTCTCAAAGCTAAATTCCACTCGTCCTCATCAAGACATCATTTTTGGCCCTCTGTAAAAAGTGAGTACCCAGTGCTGAGTGAAAAAGCCATCAAAATTTTGATTCCATTTGCAACAACCTATCTGTGTGAAAAGACATTCTCATCTGTTACGGCAATCAAAAACAAGTACCGCTGTTGGCTTGAAATACAAACGGCTCTCCGTGTTGCAGTGACGTCATTGGAGCCAAGAATCCATAAACTTATTTCAAACAAGCAGCAACAAATATCACACTAATAATTTTGTTATAATTAAACAAGCTTTAATAATTTGTTATAATTAAACAAGTGCATTTCATATTAATGAAATGGAACTTTTATGATCATTATTTTATAGATGTTTGTACCTTTTTAAAAAAAATTATGTTAGTGGTCCGCGGGATTCAAAATTGTGAGTTTAGTGGTCCGTGAGGTCCGAAAGGTTGGCGACCACTGACTTAGAGCCTTTTTTCTTAACACTTTCCACTGGCGGTGGCAGCTATGGGAGACCTGGTGTAGAGAGGGTGCTGCAACCCTCTCTAATCGTCTGTCATCTAACCCTGCTCAGAGCAAGCCTAGACAACATTGCAGTAAAAATGCCAGTGGCTGCTTGTGCCTTGAAAAGACACAGTAGCTAGGGGGTTCATGCTGTTAGAACTGCTGGAACTGCACCAGCACTAGTGCAAAAGTGGGGAAGGCTAGGAAGAGATGTGTGTAGTCCAGCCTAGACAGTCCCAGGACACAGCTCCACTAACAAACTGAGCTGTCAGCAAGCTGGTGAGAGTGCCTGGCCGTGAGAGTGTGTGCACTGGCCAGGCTGTTTGGGAGTTATTTTTGCCCCATGCCTTCTAGGCACCTATCCCATTTCCCAGCCTGTGTTGTGTACAGAGTCTTTCTGGGGTTATATTTTCACTGTGTTCATTTACTAATTTTATTATCGGTATTCCATAGAACCTAGGAATCCTGTCTGTCATGGACAGGAGTACTTTGAGGCAGGCGCCACACAAACAGAACTAAGACTTTCCTTGCCCCAAAGAGCTTAGTATCAGACAAGAGCGGAGTGTCTTGGGAATACGAGGAAGCAATGAGACAGTATGGGCGGCATGATAGGCAGTGTTCTCAGCCTAATTGCTGCCTGCTACAGTGGCATTTCTTTGACAGAATCAAGTTCATTCAGTGTTGTGTGTTTCCCCTAGAAATTTCCAGAGCCTTCCTATTCATTTTCTAATACAGTTTCTGATACGGTGAGGATTACCTGCATCCCAGGTCTATGCTCTCTTCAGTGGCGGGAGACACTGCAGTGGTTTTCTTGGAAGCTTCTTTTCTTAGTGTTTAGCACCCTTAAGGCTCTTCTTGTTCAGAGAACCAATCCCAGAACACCCAGATTTTCTGATCTACAGCAGTTAGCAGAGGAAATGTTCCCTTCCTACTCTGCAGCTGATATTGTATGGGCCAATTCTGTAATTACATGTAACCCTCTCAACAATACAAGGCAAACTGGCTCGAGCCCCCAGACAGTGACCTGGGAAAATCCTGCACACACCCCTAGGCGCCTCAATGAGGCAATACTTCCCCTCTTGCAAGCACAGAGCGGTGTATCAGAAGATCTTTATTAACATGAGGTAAATGACATCACTAAACTGGGAAAACACCACACCTAGGGTTCATACACCAACCCGCGAGCAAATTGCCCCTCCCCAGCAAGTTTGGGCTGTGTCCTCTCCGGTAGGTTCAGGAGTCCCACAACCAGGGCCGGCGACAGGAATTTTGGGGCCCCGTATGCAGATCGTGCGTCCCCCCCCCAGGTCTCCCGCCGCCCGCAGGCCCCCCCCTTAAGTCCGGGGCCCGGTACAGCTGTACCCATTGTACCCCCCTGTCGCCGACCCTGCAGCACTCCCCCAGCTCTGTGCACCTAGAGCAGAGAGAATACACACACACCAGCACCAGACAGAATCTTCTACGCTCTGGGTCCTAGTAGCACCTTCCCACTCACACAGTCTGGCATGTGAGGCAGACGCCTCAGTTCACTTCATGGTAAGGCCAGCAGCACTGATTAGAGCAGGATACGCCAGTGCTCAGTTTCTGCAAGGATGGGTGGCCATATAAAATGCTAGTGTAGCTAGCTCTCTGCCTACCCATCAGGCTACACTGTCCTGTAGGCATGTGGCCACGGTGAGTTGAAGGAGGATAAAAGGATGGCTTTATGGATTTGGACTGGGCGCTTTCCCTATTCATTAGTGCGGCACAGGAGAAAGAGCAAAAGTGCTTGTTGGGGGGGACTCTTTGGCATTTGCTGCTGGTGTCATTGCAGAGCAAAGGTGGCAGTCAATCTGGAGCTAAGATCAGCTCGATAGGGTGTGTCTGCTAACACGTAGCCTATACCCTGGTGCTGCTGCTCAGTGTGCCATCTGTCCGGATGTCTCACTCCTCGGGCAGCGCTGCTGAAGGAGTGCTCTTCTTGGGCAGGCATGCACCAGGGCAGGAGGTGGGGACACAAATTTGCTGGGAGTGACGGGACCACTTAAGTTGGGTGTTTTTAGCAAATACAACAGGCAAACGTCTGCACCCAACAGATACAAATGGGAATGAGACAGAACCAGCTGTTTAAAAAAAAAAAAAGCCAGTGCAAAGCGGGGCGCCTCAGCTCTGCCGTCGTCCCAACCCCTTTTTCTCAGTAGCGGTTCGCACGGGTTTAATTAGCAGATGTAGCCCGGAGATGTGGGGCCAGACTCAGATGGTACAAATCAGCGTCACGCCATTGAGAAGCTGGCCCATGGTCGGGTAGGGTGATGTGGACTGGATGTAAGAACCTGGACAGACTAGAACAGAGGCTTTGGGTTGTGGAGGGGGAGGGTGGACCCTCAGTGTCTGTCAGAACCTTTACTTCACAAACACCATGGTGCTCTCCCTTCTGCGAGGTAGAAGGTACGTCCACCCTAGACAGGTGCTGTCTTCATTGTTACTGCTTTCACCACACTGGCTTCTAGATCTATACCGTAAACGGTAAAGGCTGCTACCTGGAAGCTGAATGGACAACACTGATCTCTGATCATCCTTCTTCCAGTATGTGCAGCTGTACAGTGTCATAAAGAGCTGATACTTCATTTCACCTCTAGCCTGTCTGACAGAGCTCCACTAAGTAAGCAGAGCAGTGTAGCAGGAGGGCAGGGCAGGAGCAAGTTGTTTGCTGGGGCAGGAGGGTGGGGTGAGGGTGATGGGAAGTGCTTAGAAGAAAATCTTCCATTTGAGCTGTAGTTTGTGTTCCCGGAGAGCGTCCAAGGGCATAGGTGCTAACTTGGCTTGAAGTGGTTTGCATTCTGTGCAGGATTTACAGTTTGGACCAGTGACTCTCAGCACCCCCACTATACACATTGTTCCCGCTCCCCCATCCAAGCGGCTGCTTCTGTCTCTTGACCTTTTATCTCCCCTTTACTCTTCTGCCGACATGTATGTGAGAATTTTAGGTTGAAAAGTCAACCTTTAATGCACTCAAAATACATGCCTCTCCCTGGCTGCTCAGATTGGGGACTCCATTTACCCTCCCCTCACTCCTATTTAGGGGAACTCACCTCCCTTTCCTGTGATCTCTGGACATCACGAAGAACTGCTTCTTGAAGCAGCCAGTTCTGGAACCCACCATGGGAGAGGCAATTCTTGATGTAGTCCTAAGTACAGAACAGCATCTTATCCAAGAGGTGAATATAGCTGAACTGCTTGGTAATAGCAACCACAATAATTAATTTAACATCACTGTGGGGAGGGGATACCAAACAGTGGCCAATGCCAGGTGCCCCGGAGTGAGTGAACCTAACAGAGATCAAGTGATCTGTCTTCCACCATCCATCACCCCCTCTGACAAACAGAGGCCAGGGACACCATTCCTTACCCATGCTGGCTAATAGCCATTAATGGACTTAACCTCCATGAATTTATCCAGTTCTCTTTTAAATCCTGTTGTAGTCCTAGCCTTCGTAACCTCCTCACTCAAGGAGTTCCACAGGTTGACTGTGCGCTGTGTGTAAAAGAACTTCCTTTTATTTGTTTTAAACCTGCTGCCCACTAATTTCATTGGGTGGCCCCTAGTTCTTCTATTATGGGAACAAGTAAATAACTTTTCCTTATTCACTTCCTTCACACCACTCATAATTTTATATACCTCTATCATATCCCCCCTTAGTCTCCTCTTTTCCAAGCTAAAAAGTCTTAGCCTCTAATCTCTCCTCATATGGGACCTGTTCCAAACCCCTAATAATTTTAGTTGCCCTTCTCTGAATCTTTTCTAATGCCAGTATATCCTTTTTGAGATGGGGAAACCACATTTGTACGCAGTATTCAAGATGTGGGCACACCATGGATTTGTATAAGGGCAATAAGATATTCTCCGTCTTATTCTCTATCCCTTTTTTAATGATTCCTAACAACCTGTTTGCTTTTTTGACTGCCGCTGCACACTGCATGGACGTCTTCAGAGAACTATCCACGATGACTCCAAGATCTTTTTCCTGATTAGCTGTAGCTAAATTAGCCCCCATCATATTATATGTATAGTTGGGGTTATTTTTTCCAGTGTGCATTACTTTACATTTATCCACATTACATTTCATTTGTCATTTTGTTGCCCAATCATTTAGTTTCGTGAGATCTTTTCGAAATTCGTCGCAGTTTGCTTTGGTCCACGGCCGGCGACAGGGGGGTACTACGGGTAGAGCTGTACCGGGCCCCGCACTTTAGGGGGCCCCAGTAAAGCTCTACCCGTAGTCATCCGGCGCAGCTCTCCTCTGGACGAGCGCGCGTGTCCCCGACAGGAGCAGTGAGCCCGGCCGGCGGCAGCGGCGCAGTCTGGGGGGAGAAAGGGCGGGGAGGAGGGGGGAGCAGCAAGGGCGGCTCACGCCGCTCCCGGGCTCTCGCTCCCGCTGCGGCCAGCTGTCAGCCGGGGGGGAGCGCCGTCTGAGTGGGGGAGGGGGGCGGCTGGGCTTCCTCCCCCAGGCGCTGTCAGCTGGGGGGGGGGGGGGAGCGCTGGCTGGGCTGGGCTGGCTGGGGGGGCTGGCTGGGCTTCCTCCCCAAGCCGCTGTCAGCTGGGGGGGGAGCGCCGGCTGGGCTGGGGGGGCCCCCAGTCGCTGTCGGCTGGGCTGGGGGGGCCGGCTGGGCTGGGGGGGGCAACCGCTGTCGGCTGGGCTGGGCTGGGGGGGCCCCCAGCCGCAGTTGGCTGGGCTGGCTGAGAGGGTTTTTTTGAAAATCTAAGTACACTATGTCCACCGGATCCCCCTTCAAAGAACTCTAATAGATTAGTAAGACATGATTTCCCTTTACAGAAACCATGTTGACTTTTGCCCAACAATTTATGTTCTTTTATGTGCCTGACAATCTTATGTTTGACTTTTGTTGGCAGTAACTGTGTGATTTTGAATTGTTTTTCCAAGGTAGTGGCGTGTGTACATTTCTTGGGTGGTGACTCATCTTAGATGCTCCTGGAGTACAGCATCAAACTCAGCCATCAGCTTCACAATTTTAAGGAAGTTTCCATTGTTTGGCACATACAGATGATCTGACGTGTCATGCAGTGCTAGGTTTTGGGTGGCAAGCATTCTCACAATGGCAATGAGCCTTTTCAGAATGTTTTGCCAGTAAAGAGACTCTGATGCAATCTTCTCTTGGTGCTGATCATCTATCGTAGCCTTTAACCTCAGTCTCATCTTAAACTCTTTCCACCTATGGAATACTCTTTAGTGATTTGCTGCCTTCTCATGGTGTGCCAGATATCTAACCAGATTTTTCCAGTCCTTTGTTGCTGTAGAACCCAATGTGGCCGGAACATTAGACTGGAAGAGTTTGTAACAAAACCAGTATGCACCATTCTGGGTGTTTGAGTACATAAGCCATGGCCTCTCCACTTTGTCACCATTAGAGATTTCACCCCAGTAATGTGTTGGACGGAAACTTCTATTTTCATTGTCTTTGGGGAATATGAAGTTTTTCACTAGCTGTGGCCCATGCAGTACAAGGAAGTTCCTCAGGCCACTGCTCAAATGGGTCCATAGTCCTGGATCATCTAGACTTAAGGAACTAAACTCAGCAGCAGCTGTTTCTTGTGCCTCCACCACACACTTCTCCGATCTACACTTATCTTCAGGAATGTGCCTGGTTACATCCATTTGAGATGGAGATATGGATGCTGCAGTAGCTGCCAGGTCACTTGCACTCTGACTAACTGGAAGATCAGGCATCTCCTCACCACTCACATCCTCACTGGGGGCGGAAGGCTCACTGTGAACAGTTCTGTCTATGTCTCTCGGGAGAGCTCCTTCCTCAGAGAGAAAAGCTTCCTTTGCTTTCTCTCTTTTCCTGAATGCTGCCCAGGGGCGTTTTCTTCTTTCACTCACAAGGGTGAGTGAAATATGAATTATGGTTTGTAGTCTATTGCTGAGATCAGCCTGTGGACCAGATGACTGGAAGGTTGCTGATGTAATGTGGATTTTTAAAAAAGGCTTCTGAGGCAATCCTGGCAATTACAGGTGGCAAGCCTGACTTTAGTAGCAGGCAGATTGATTGAAATTATACTAAAGAACAGACTTATCAGACACAGAGATGAACATGATATTTTGGGGAAGAGTCAATGTGGTTTTGGAAAGGGAAATCATGCCTTGTCAATACATTACAATTCCTTGAGGGTGTCAACAAAGCATGTGAACAATGGGGATCAGTGGATCTAGTGTACTCAGACTTTCAGAAAGCCTTTGACATGGTCCCTCACCAAAGGCTCTTAAGCAGAGTAAGCTGTCATGGGATAAGAGAGAAGGCTTCTCTCATGGATCAGTAACTGGTTAAGACAGTGAAAAAAGGGCTTAGCAATCTATCTATATATATAAAAGTCAAGTGGTGTATGTATGAGTGTATGTATGTACGTATGACTGCGAAGTCCTCCCGCACCGTTTGAGCCAGAGACTTGAATTTTGGTACAGTGAGGGGTCTTGGGGTCTAGATGCTGGTAAGGGTCGAAAAATTTTCGGATCTCACCTCTGACGCCCCCCAGGGGTGAAAGTCTTTCAGGGCCAATCACATCAGCTTGGCAGTTAGGTGGTGATGATGTCATAATACCCCCCTCCAACAGACACCTCACTCGCTCAGCTCACCCCTCCCTCCTCCAACGAAACCCCGGAGATCCCTCAGTTCTCTGCCCCTCCCACCTCCCCAACAGAACCCCGGAGATCCCTCAGTTCTCTGCCCCTCCCACCTCCCCAACGGAACCCCGGAGATCCCTCAGTTCTCTGCCCCTCCCACCTCCCCAACGGAACCCCGGAGATCCCTCAGTTCTCTGCCCCTCCCACCTCCCCAACGGAACCACGGACTACATCAGCTCTGTGCCCCCCCCCCACCTGCGAAGGTCCCCGGAATCCCTCGGCTCTGGGCCCCCTCCCCTCCTGCGACGGATCTGAGTTGGGTTTGGTGGGACGGTAAGTGAGGTGGGGGTGTCGGATTCGGTCGTGGGGGTTTCGGGTTTGCTTCGGGGGGTGGGAAGGTGTCGGGGTGGGTGAGGGGTGAGGGGTGGGTGTTGGGGTTGGTCAGGGGGTGTCAGCTGTCTGCCACCTCCCCACCTCCGACTGACCCGAGCAGCGCCGGGCACTTATGCTAGTAAATGATAAACTTTCACAGTGGAAAGAGGTAAATAGCAGGTGTGAGGGAATGGGAATGTTCTTAATGATTCCTCTGATCATTGTGTGGGGATGGGAAACTCCCCTTTCTGGATGAGACCTGAGGCTGTAACGGGTTGGGGGAGGTGACACCTTCTTTCCAAGAGAGGAAGAAAGAGACGGGGCTGGAGAGTGAGTCTGGATCTGGCTGGGAACAGGCGTTGAACTAGAGACCTGCTGTCTGGTTCACTGCCCCGCAAAATGGACCCAGCGACGGGGTCGTGTTTGCTGTACCTACAAGCTCTGTGTTAGATCATATTCCTGTCATCTAATAAACCTATGTTTTATTGGCTGGCTGAGAGTCACGTCTGACTGTGGAGTTGAGCTACTCCCTAGCTAAACTAATGTAAAAGCCCGTGTACACGGGCCAACGGTAAGGGCTCGCGTCCCCCCCCTCGCCCAGCTCCCTCCCTCCCCCCAGCGCCCCCCCTCGCCCAACTCCCTCCCTCCCCCCCAGCGCCCCCCCTCGCCCAGCTCCCTCCCTCCCCCCCAGCGCCCCCCTCGCCCAGCTCTCTCCCTCCCCCCCAGCACCCCCCCTCGCCCAGCTCTCTCCCTCCCCCCCAGCACCCCCCCTCGCCCAGCTCTCTCCCTCTCCCCCAGCGCCCCCCCTCGCCCAGCTTTCTCCCTCCCCCCCAACGCCCCCTCTCGCCCAGCTCCCTCCCTCCCAACAGCCCCCCTCGCCCAGCTCTCTCCCTCTCCCCCAGCGCCCCCCCTCGCCCAGCTCTCTCCCTCTCCCCCAGCGCCCCCCCTCGCCCAGCTCTCTCCCTCTCCCCCAGTGCCCCCTCTTGCCCAGCTCCCTCCCTCCCAACAGCCCCCCTCGCCCAGCTCCCCTCCCCAACCCACGCCCCCTCCCATCTCCTCTTGCGGAGCTGGAGTACCTGAGTCGAAGGGAGCGCTCTCGGGGATCGATTTATCGCTTCCAGGAGAGACACGATAAATCGAACTCCGATACATTGAACACTACCCACTGGAGGGGCGGGTAGTATAGATGTACCCCTAGAGCAGTGTTTCCCAAACTTTTTTGGCCACAGAACACTTTTTAGTCTGCTATATATTTATGGAACACTTATATTATTATTTTGTAGTCGTTTCGTTTTCAAATAAAAATTGCGTTATTTATGCTCAAATATATTTTATAAAACAAAGCAAAAATACAAATTTAAAATAACTTGAACTAACAATTTCTAACTGGAAAGTGCATATAAAGTAGTACAAAAATCAAGTGCAAGAGTCAAAATTCTCTTTACGCCATGATATTCAATATGAGATCTATACTAAATTATAGTAAATCAAAAAGAATTGTAAACTACGCTTCTAATATGCCAAATTTAAAATTTTAAAAATTTAAAGACCCTTTTTAAAAATTATGATTCTTTCACAGAACACCTATTCACATCGTGCAGAACACCAGTGTTCCGCAGAACACAGTTTGGGAAACACTGCCCTAGAGAAAGCCTTGAGGATGGGTGAGGTCCCAGAAAACCAAGGGTGCACATAGGGGAACAAAGAGGGTGACTGCTGGCCACATGGGCTATTGTTGCCAGGCAAGAAGACATGAGGAGCCTTCACAATTTAACTTGACTGAATGTATGAATGTCTTAAGGGGGTGGGTGGTGGTGGTCAGACTACGGTCTTTGGAAATAATCAAACAGATTTCTGGATGAACATAGTCCATGTCTGGGATCCCTGACTGCTAGGTGCTGAGAGCCCACCCTGACAGTGGGAACAGCCTCTGCTCAGTTGCTCTGAGGGGGTCGCCAACCCTCCAGGATTGTCCTGGAATCTTAAAGATTAATCTTTAGTTAAAGATAATGTCATGTGATGAAAGCTCCAGGAATTCATCCAACCAAAGCTGGCAACCCTACACTCCAACCATCAGGCCTGGTGTGTGAGGCATCTGTGCTAAGGCTGTGTGAGGGGCTGACATGCAAGTCAGCTCTTTGGCACCTTTCCCATCAACATTTATTGTTGGAGGAATATTTTATAAACTTTCACCTACTTTCCAATACCTGAGCTCACAATGGGGGAAAGCCCGCTAGCCCCAGGTGTTATAACAGGTCAATTTTAGCTGTTAACTGCCCAAAGAATTCAAAATACAGCTGCCTTCCCAAAACGTGGCACTAACATGCTGTATGTCAACCCTGACTCTTCATGTGCTGGATCCCTTTGTCCCACCCCGTGTCTGCCTCCTCTGCTTAGTCTGCTCCTGCAAGGGGCAGGGGCTGTTTCTAGCTCTGTGTCTGTGCAGCACCGAGCACACTGATGTTCTTGATGGGCCCCGGGCCCCACATACCACATGTTATCACCAATAGTGGCACATGAGACGCTGTCACCACTGGGATTATCCAGCATGTGTAAGGCTTTGAAGCTAACATGATGCTTGGTGTGTGTGAGAGGCTCAGCCAAGACTGTGAACCCCAAACAATTAGACAATGTTTGTACAGCACTAAAAATGTTAGATACCCAATCGTAATACTCAGCCCTTCTAATTATAGTGTAAGACGAGCCCAGAGCAGGAAAGAGGCCTGGGCTGTGGGGGATGGAGGCCTGTGATCCAGTAAGAGGTAAATCAATCATAACAATTTACAGAATACTGGGCATCAAGACAGGTGCAAATGGAGCAGGGGCGGCTCCACATGTTTTGCTGCCCCAAGTGTGGCAGTCGGCAGTGTTTCTGCGTGTGGTCCATCGGTCCCGGGCTTCGGTTTATCCGCCGCCAAATTGCCGCCGAATCTGTGGGACCGGCAGACCTCCCGCAGAAACGCGGGTGCCTGGAGCCCCACTGGCCCGGAGGGTGAAGGCCAGGCCCTTTCTCCAGCCTGATTAAAAGGTTTGCGTGACTCAATCTGGACCGTGCCTTCAGTTCTGGAAGTGGATGGGGTGGGGCGGGGGCAGAGGCTGGGGCTGCCTGGTCCCTGTGAGCTGCATCTAGAACTGCCAAGATGCTGAGTGCAGAAATATTGACTTTGTTAGTTGATACTGTGGGCAGGCAGCCTGGACTCTGTTCTCAGTCCCCCCTGCCTCCAGCACACACAAGGTACATCTACAGCACAAATTAAAGTGTAACAGTAGCATGGCTAGTCATATCCACGCTCACGTTCCTCTAGCGAGCATGGGTAACAATACTAGTGAAGTTGTAGCTGCAAGGACTTAAGCATGGGCTAGCTGCTCAGCACAAGCCTGCCGGGTACCCTGGGCAGGGCCGGCGACAGGGGGGTACAACGGTTACAGCTGTACCGGGCCCCGGACTTAAGGGGGGGCCCTGAAGTCCGGGGCCGGTACAGCTGTAACCGTTGTCACCGGGGCTGTGAGCGAGGCGCGGCTCGGGCAGCCGCTGCCGCGTTCACCAGCCCCTCCCCCGGCCCCCAGCAGCCTCCCCCCCCCTTTTTGCTTCACGCGGCCGCAGCACATGCGGGAGGTAGGAGACGAACGGGAGATCGGCCGGGAGGGGGGGGGGGTCGGGAGATCGGCCAGGGGGGGTCGGGAGATCGGCCGGGGGGGGGGGGGTCGGGAGATCGGCCCCGGGGGGGGGGGGGAGCGTGGGGAGATCGGCCCCGGGGGGGGGGGGGAGCGTGGGGAGATCGGCCCCGGGGGGGGGGGAGCGTGGGGAGATCGGCCCCGGGGGGGGGGAGCGTGGGGAGATCGGCCCCGGAGGGGGTGGAGCGTCGGGAGATCGGCCCCGGGGGGGGGAGCGTCGGGAGATCGGCCCCGTGGGGGGGGAGCGTCGGGAGATCGGCCGGGGGGGGGGGAGCGTGGGGAGATCGTCCTCGGGGGGGGGGGGGCGAGCGTGGGGAGATCGGCCCCGGGGAGGGGGGGGCGAGATCAGCCCGGGGGGGGGGGAGCGTGGGGAGATCGGCCCCGGGGGGGGAGGGGCGGGAGATCGGCGGGGGGGGACGGCGGGAGATCGGCGGGGGGGGGGGACGGCGGGAGATCGGTCAGGGGCGTCGGGAGATCGGCCGGGGGGGATGGCGGGAGATCGGCGGGGGGAGATCGGGGGGGGGGGGCACGGGAGACTGGCAGGGGGGCCCTGCGGGCGGCGGGAGACCGGCGGGGGGGGGGCGCGGGTGGCGGGAGACCGGCGGGACGGCCCGCGGGTGGCGGGAGACCAGCGGGGGGGGGGGGGGCCCGCGGGCGGCGGGAGACGGAGGGGGCCCTGCGGGCGGCGGGAGACCAGCGGGGGGGGGAGGGGCCGCGGCTGGCGGGAGCCTGGCGGGAGGGCCCGCGGGCGGCGGGAGACTGGCGGGGGGGGTCCGCGGGCGGCCGGAGACGGAGGGGGCCCCGCGGGCGGCGGGAGACTGGCGGGGGGGGGGGGCGTACGATCTGCCATACGGGGCCCCAAAATTCCTGTCGCCAGCCCTGACCCTGGGTCTGTACTTGGGTTGCTAGCCACACTTAAGCCTGTGCAGTCATGTCTTCACTACCATTGTCAACCATGCTAGCTAGATTAAAGATAGCAGGGGAAGGCCTACCCAGGTACCAATCACATCTTAATTTGCTGTTTAGACTCATCCTAAGTCCTTCAGAAGAGTGGGAAGTGGCAGGCCTCTCAACGCAGGTAAGGAGCACAGAAGTGCTATGATCTCCTTCAGTGCCCAACCACAATATGGTGGGAAGTTAAGGACAACCCTCAGCCTCTTAAGCCAGGGCCTTTCTCCCCCCTGACTGCTGTGCAGGAACACTCCGCTTCTGACGGACATAATGCCAGCTCCCAGCAGATTATTATTAAGTTGGGCCTGGACTCTGAAAAGCAGCTACTTGGCAAGAACAATGCACTTTTACTGAAGTGTAACTGGAGCCCATGCCAGCTTGGCTCCTGCAGAAGGAACTGTGCTCATCACATCATGGATGCAAGTCCTGTTTCAGAAGGAGCTCAAAGAGAGAAAATGCAGCCTCTTTGCAGCCCCATACCCTGAGACCAGTGCTAAACCCAGTGGCATAATATACAAAAAGGAAAAAATGTGCAAGATGCTCTGTTTTGTGACTTAGTTACACCTCTGGAGAAGTGGCAGGTGAGACTCTGGGCTCATGTACTTGCCTGTCAATCAGTGTTTAAGCCACGGATGGGTGGGCAATATCTTCCAGCTCTGGACAAATTATTCTCCCCTCACTGTGTTTCCTGCAAAATCCAATCCTTGCATGGATGCAGGAGTGAACATTTTCACCAGTGCCACTGGGGCCTTCCAAACTTTGGTCACTTCAACCAGCTAGCGAGTCAGTGCTAAGTCAGTGCTTGAAAGCAGGGGACAGCTTTAGGGCAGTGCCCAAGCACATGGTCAGTCTAACTTGGCTGGAGAGCTGAATGGTGCAAGCACCTGTCTGCAGAGCCGGTAGCCATACCAGTTCTTTGTCCAAGAGTGAGGGTAATTAACCTTTGGAACAACTTACTGAGGGTCATGGCGGTTTCTTCATCACTGAGCATTTTTAAACCAAGACTGGGTATTCTCCTAAGAGATCTGCAGGAATTATCCTGGGGTATCTCTCTGGCCAACGCTACACAGCAGGCCAGACTGGGTGATCACAGTGCTCCCTTCTGGCCGTGGAATCGCTGCACCTAAGCAGAACAGTCAGATCCGTGCCTGACGGGAGACCTCTAGGAAAAGCCAGATGCTGCACTGGAATGGGTTCCCTAGGGAGGTGGTGGAATCTCCTTCCTTAGAGGTTTTTAAGGTCAGGCTTGACAAAGCCCTGGCTGGGATGACTCAGTTGGGGATTGGTCCTGCTTTGAGCAGCGGGTTGAACTAGAACCTCCTGAGGTCCCTTCAACCCTGATGTTCTGTGATTTATGGAGCATGTGGGTGACTCAGTAGGGGCTGCTCTCCACTCTAAGCCATCATGACACCAATGCCCCACTGTGGCAGTAAGGGCATTGTGCTGCAGGGAGCCCGTGGCTGGCTCAGAGGGGGCACTGTCCCCTCCTAGTCAGTTCTGGCACCAATGCTGCAGTGTGGAGTTAGAGGCACTGGGCTGCAGGTGGCTCAAAGGGGTAGTAGAGAGACAAGCTGGGTGAGGTAATACCTTTTACTGGAACAACTTCAGCTTCAACATAGAGCTCTTCTCTGTGTAAGCCTGTCTCTCCCCCCAACAGAAGCTGGTCCAATAAAGGATATTCCCTCACCTCCCTTGTGTCTCTAATGTCTGGGGATTGACACCGACACGTCTACAACAGTCAGAGACGAGGTGTCCTCAATGTCCCTCAATGTGTTAGGCCCCACAGTGGCTAGGATCTGAAAGTCTTCCTCACTTCCTGTCCTAGCTTGTAGTGCAGTGCTGTTGTGAACTGTACGGGGGGGGGGGGGGGGACACCACCCTAGCTGTGGAACAGTCTCTTTCTGTTCGGTCTGCCACTCCTCTCCTCAGTCGTATCAGGAGAGGAGACTATTGCTGCACCGTGGTGAACAGCTGTCACGTTTCACCTCAGAGGTGGCTAGATTTCATTAGTGGGGCAAGTGATCCCTGCATGTGTCTCAAGCCTGATTCATTTTCCATTTAAATCAATGCTCCATCTGGAGGCAAGGGTAGGTCCATAGCACATGGAGTGTCTGGGGATGCTTGAGGACAAAGAGAAACATAAAACGCTGTTATCAAAGCCAGACGCTCACAGGGAAAGAAGCTGCAAAGAGACCATTGGCTTAAACCCAGCTGAGTTTTTCTGTGAACACTCCAGATGGAAAATCTGGAGCCATGTATAGAATGCTAAATCTCCTGTACACAGTTGTTTTCAGCACTTTATGTCCCATGTACCTTTGCTTTGTTTGCACACTTTTCATTGTTTGCACACTTTTCATTGCCTGCTAACCATGTTATTACTGAGGGATTGCTCAGAATCATACCTTCACTGCACAGGTACTCACCCAAATTTCTCCATCTCTAAGACTAAGGTCTGTTAACCAAAGCCTGCATCCACCTCATGCAAGTAGGCCCCTCTATACCCACTCCTCTTTGGTCATCATTGGGGCAGCCTCTACAGAAAGTACATGTCCTCACTGATATCAGCTCAGCTCGTAGATTCATCAGTGTGCTTGTTTCCATAAGACTTAGGTTGACCCTCACCTCTGAGGTATATGGAGTAGGACCCAAGGAGACATTTTTTCTGGAAAACACTGAAGGATCTGGTTGAGCAGGGGAGACATTTGGATTTTCATGTTTCATTTTGGAAGCTTCACCTCTGTTATGTGCTAGAAGGAACGCATTAAGAATGTTAACATAGGGGACAAACCTCCTCCAACACAAACCACTGGGACGCGTCAGCATGTGGCGCGTGCCGGGGGCCTTTTCGCAGGTTGTGTAGTCTTCTAACACAGTGGTTTTCAAACTTTTTATCTGGTGCCCCAGTTGAAGAATTTTTTTGTCTGTGGTCTGATGGAGCTGGGGATGAGGGGTTTGGGGTGCGGGAGGGGCTCAGGGCTGCGGCAGGGGGTTGGGGTACAGGGATGAGGGCTGCAGGGTGCGTCTAGGAATGAGGGGTTCAGGGTGTGGGAGGGGACTGGCCTGGGGAAGGGTGCTGGGGTGCAGGAGGGAGTTAAGTGCTCTGGGCTGGAGATACAGGCTCTGGTGTGGGGCCAAGGATGAGGGGTTTGGGGTTCAGGAGGTGACTTTGGATTTGGGGGGGCTCAGGGAAGAGGTGTAGGGGTGCAGGAGGGAGTCAGGGCTCTGAGCTGGGGGTGCAGGTTCTGGGGTGGTGCTGGGGATGAGGAGTTTGGGGTGAAGGAAGGGGCTCTGGGTTTGGGGGGGCTCTTGGCTGGGAAAGGGGGTTGGGGTGAGAGGTTGTGGTACAGATTTACCTTGGGCAGCTCCCAGTCAGCGGCACAGCGGGGGTGCAGAGGCAGGCTTCTTGTCTGTCCTGGCACTGCAGATTACGCTGCGCCCTGGAAGCAGACAGCAGCAGGTCCAGCTCCAAGGCAGACGTATGCAACTCTGCACAGCTCTCGCCCTCAGGTACTGTCTCCCCCAGCTTCCATTGGTTCCCGGCCAATGGGAGTGCAGAGCTGGTGCTCAGGATGAGGGCAGCGCATGGAGCCCCCTGGGCCCCTGCCTAGGAGCCGGACCTGCTGCTGTCTGCTTCCAGAGCACAGCGCGGTATCAGAAAAGGTAGGGACTAGCCTGCCTTAGCTGAGCAGCACCGCCGACAGGACTTCTAATGGCCCCGTCGGCAGTGCTGACCAGAGGTTCCGCGACTCAGCCCTTTGCATTCCGTGACCCACTACTGGGTTGCGACCCACAGTTTGAAAACCACTGTCCTAAGATGTGCTAGCTTGTTCATCACGTCTTATATGCTGACGCCTAGGGCTCTGAAAGAGGGACTATCTCACTAACAGAAAGGAACTGTGTCACTATCAGGACTTGTCTACACAACAAAGCTGCACTGGTTTAATCTCCACTGTGACGTTTGAACTTAGTTCAATGGGTGCACAAGGCTGTGGATGCTCATCGTTCTGTTTAGCTAAAGTTGATTCCTTCTTGGGTCTTGCTAAATGAGACGAGCCTGCTTTACACTTCACTACGAGTGCCCCCACAGCCCTGTACACTGGTTTAATTAAACAGGTTTTAAGTCACCCCCAGGGTGCCCCTTTCTCATGTAAATAAAGCCTCATTTTAGGGTGCAGCTTTGGGTGCGGTGGGTCCTTCTCAAGGGAGCCCTTGCTCCTCCACCCGGAGAGCCCTGCCTAGCAGCTGGGGCAGCCATTTCAAGGCAGGAGCTGATTATGAAGAGTTTCTGGTTTCCTCGTCCCCGCAGATCACTGGGAAGAGGAAACACACACACACTACCCTCCCAGCTCCTCTGTAAGGTCAGCAGATAGGGTAGTGTGTGCAAAGGTGCCAAATTACCCGTGAGAATGGGCCTGCCACTCAGGTTACAGGAAGGGGTCCCACTGTTGCTCAGGGTAGGGGGGATAGCTGCGGACTGATCCCTGTCACTCAGGATAGGGGGGTAAATTGAGGGACTGACCTCACGGATAGCGAGCAGCAGAAGGGGTGATGCTTGTCACTCAAGGCTGGGAGAGGGGCAGGAGCGGACCCTGTTGCTCAGTTTTATGTGGAAGTGACAGCAGTGGTGGAGAACTCGCCCACCACGACGGGATTGTCGTCTTGTTCTCTGTGTCTGCAATGCCTTCCTTCATTAGATCACACTGCCCAACTGGGGTCTCCGGATCGTATTGCAATAACAACCACCATCAAGTCAGTACCATTAAAAACAGAACATACCAGGAGGCACTAGCCAGGATGTAGCTAGGAGCTCCCCATTCCAGCTGTGATGCAGATGCTTTGCACCATGCAGCTGTCTGAGCCTCACCACAAGCTTCCTTTCTGTCCAGGCTTCTCTCTCTCTCCCACCAGCTGGGAAATTCAATCCAGGGCAAGGTTGAAAAAATGGACAAGTCCCCATCAAGGGAAGTACTTTGGCTCCTCAGGGGCTGCATAAATCCCTTCTTGATAAGGAAAAGGAAAAAAGTGATTTCCCTTTCTCTGGAGAAGGGTTAGGAGCAAGGGTGCCACTGGGACTTACAGCACAGAAACGGCAGAGCTAGGTGGGTATATATAGCATTCAATCCTACTGTCTCCTAGTACGTGGGCTCACAAACAGGCCCACAGCCCCTTTTATCTGCTTTCACCAGGGACCATTCAAATTTGCTGACAGAATGTCACTGTTGGCAAGGCAGCGCTCGGTTTCCCCAGAACTGGGGTGCTGTGGTTTTCTCTGAAGCCCAGTCCTGGCTTTCCACGGTGTTTGTTAACCCAACGATCTGAATGCACTCTCTCTCTCTCTCTCTCTCTCTCTCTCTCTCTCTCCCCCCCCTCCTCAGGCTCTCGGCCACCATGTTGAAGTCAAACAAGACAATAGTGATAATGGTCCTGGCCGTTCAGTCCATTGTTTTCATCTGCTTCCTCTCTCAGCTTCGCAGCAGCTATTCCCCCCAGGAAGAGAAGCCAGCTCAAGTGCACATCCTCATTCTCTCCTCCTGGCGGTCAGGCTCTTCCTTCACTGGCCAGCTCTTCAGCCAGCACCCTGATGTCTTCTACCTGATGGAGCCTGCTTGGCATGTGTGGGCAGCCATGTACCAGAACAGGGCCAAAACCTTACAGATGGCAGCACGTGACCTCATCAGGTCTGTCTTCCTCTGCGACATGTCTGTATTTGATGCCTACATGTCTACGCAGAGGAATAAATCTGATTTATTTCAGTGGGAGGCCAGCCGGGCCCTGTGTTCCCCCCCTGCATGTGACGTCTTCCAGCGCAACCACATCATTTCCAAATCTGCCTGCAAGACCCTCTGCAGCGGGTACCCATTCAGCAAGGTGGAGGAGGCTTGCAAGACCTATAGCCATAGAGTCCTCAAGGAGGTCCGGTTCTTTGATCTGACAGTTCTCTATCCCCTTCTCACTGACCCCTCCCTGAATCTCAAAATCATTCACTTGGTTCGTGACCCCAGGGCTGTGTTCCGTTCTCGTGAGAAAACAGTGGCTGCTCTGAAGCGTGACAGTAACATTGTGGTGGGGCCCCAGAAGAACCAAGGGGAGAGGGGGCCCTACAATGTGATGCAGGAAATCTGTAAAAGTCATATCCAGATTTACACTGAAGGCAGCCAGGTCCTTCCCAGCTTCCTCAAAGGCCGCTACATGCTGGTGCGCTACGAAGATATTGTCAACGATCCCCTCACAAAGGCTGCAGAGATGTACAAGTTTGCAAAGCTCCACTTCACACCCAAACTTCAAGTGTGGGTGTACAACATCACTCATGGTAAAGGCCTGGGGACGCAGGCCTTTGACATCAGCTCCAGAGATGCAGTGAATGTGTCCCAGGCCTGGAGGAAGAACGTGCCCTTCCAGAAAATAGCAAAGTTGCAAAATGTGTGCAAGGATGCCATGGACCTGTTGGGTTATCGACTAGTGATGTCCGAGGAAGAACAGAAAGATACGGCACTGAACCTGTTATTTCCCCAGGGCCCCCTGCAAGGTGACACAGGGAGCTGAATGCAGAAAATTTGCCTCCTGTTCATCAGCTGAAGGCTGCAGAATTCAGAACTGTGTGCACAAGTGAAAATGTGTGTGTACACACGTGTTTACAGAGCATGTGTATTGAGTGATAATAGCACCTGAAACAGAGCACAGTTGGAGGAGTGAGATCACTGCTATCTTTCTTCCCTGCCTAACCGTACAAGTACATTAAAGCAATCCATAAATTACATTAGGTTGGAAGCATCCTTCAAGGCCCAGCAGCAAAGCAAAGCTTGTTTTTTCTGAAAAAGTCCATAGTTTAGGTGGGACAGTAAAAGGAGAAACCTCTGCTGAGAGGGAACAGAACATCCAATGAACAGGATCCAAAAGAGTCATAAACCTCCCAGAATCCAATTTAATTAGACACCAACAAAACCACAATTAGCAGGTGTACTCCTGGAGACCAGGCGGTACAGTGAGTGTCAGACACATAGGTCCCTAGCTGTACAAATTCCATGAAGTAGTAAATGATGCCAGAAGAGAAAGGGATTTGGTCAAAATTGAGTTTTGGTAGCTCCTTTTCTGAGATAGCTTTCCTTTCTAGTCCAGCTTTCTTTATCTCCACTTCTGTGCCTGAGCATCCAACACTGGTTAACAGTGTTGGTGAGTATTGTGTTTGTTTTCAGTATAACACCGGTGTGAAGCAGGGGACAAGAACAGCCATTGCTGAACCTGAAAAAGGGAAATCTGTTCTCTCTGGGTTGGAATCATCTGATCCATTTCTGGGAATATGTAAACCCATTTGTCCTAATAAAATAATTATTTATCTTCGGATCTTCAGAAATAATAATTGCGCCCCCAAGGGATCTCAAAGACAATGTCCAAGACTGAGACCCCAGCCCTGTTTGATCAGTTATAGCCAAAGAAATTAAATACAAAAAAGTGTGTTTACACAATGTTAAGACTGAGAATTTAAACACAGGAGGATATTCAAAAGGTGCTCAGATTACACAGCGCTAAGCATGGTGAAAAACGGGAATGGAATAGTTAAAGTTCCTGCTGCACTTCACTTGTCCATGGTTACAGACACTAGTGTAGAACAAGTATAGCTTGTGCTGGATTTACTTCACGCAGCAGAGGCTGGATGGAGCTGTGGGAGCACTTCCAGGCAGGAGCAGAGGGAGAAGAGAAGGGCTGCCAATGCTCATGGCAGTGGAGGGGGTAGGAGGACAGCATAGATCAGGCAACTTCGCCTTTTAGCTTATTTATGTGCTGGGTGATTTCCAGGTCTACACTGCATTAAAATTGCATTTAACAGAATTAGCTGTTCTCCACAATCCAAAAAATGGGAAATTGGGCAGCAACCTTTACAACTGAATTTCATAATGTTTATGCATTTAAATCCTCTCTCTTTATGGTGCAGTAGAAATATTTTGTAGTTAGTGTATGTTATCTTGGGAAGCACTCTAGGATGAAAGGTGCTATGTAAATCCCAGAGCTCATGCATTTTTACCCAGGGATCTAGTGGATTATCCAGAACTTGAAGTTTTGAAATCAAGCTTACTGTCTTTTTAGAAGAGATGCTCTGTCTAGTTCAATCATAAATGATGGACTTGTTGCAGGAATCACTTGATGAAATTCTCTGTCCTGTATTATGCAGGAGGGCAGCCTGGATGGACAAAATGCTCCCTTCTGGCCTTAAACATCTAGGAATCCTTGCAAATATGAAGAGTCCAGGAACAGGTTTAAAACTCGGGTAACCCAAGTATCCTGAGTACACCCAGTTAGTTTTCATATCACTGTCAAACTACATGTAAACAGGGAATGGTCCTGCTATTGTCAGGAATTTGCTGACTTCTGTTCTGCTCCAGGGGGAATTGGAGGTGTTAGGGTCTGATAAGGCCATGGTTACACTTACAGGATTATAGCGCTTTTGGTTATAGCACGTCCCATATACAGCAATAAGTATTGCACTAGAGCGTGTGCACACTTTGACCCGCCAGCGCTAGAGCATGGCCACATTTGCGGCGCTTCAGGCGGCATTAGGAGCAGCGCATTAAGGCAGGTATCCCACAGAGCACCTCTTCCCAATCTGGCGCAATGCCTTGTGGGAAAGGGGGCGTCACTTGTGGCCATTCTGCATCCTGTTCCAACTCCCCGTGATGCTTTGTGTCATATCCCAGCATTCTCTGTATAGGTGTTCATGCTGGAAGATATCTCACTGCTGCGGGTGATGGAGCAAGAAAGGGAGGGCATTCTAATGAGATGCAGCTTTCGGCCAAGCCCATATGTAGCTTGCCTCTGTGCAGCAATGTTCCCTCCACCCCTCGTAGAACAGTGGCGGGGACTAGTGACCGTGGCCAGGACAGGGACCACGCCGGCTCTCCCGAGAAACCTGCGCAGGCACATTGCAAGAGCTCTTATTGAGACCTTTGAAGAAATCACTGATGACGATTACCGCGATGTGATAGACGACACCAATGCACTATTCCACATGTAGACAAGCATCCCTTTCCAGTCTCGCCCAAGCTGCCCGCCTTCCCTATAGAAAAGTAGCTGTACCTGCGCAATCCGCTGCTGTTGCCCTTCCCCCTGCAACCGCTGGACTCTGTGGCTGGCTCTGGCTGCCCTCCGCGCTTGAGAAGAGTTCCTGGCTGCATGTGTCCTGTGACTCCTCCGTGCCCTGGGTCACGGCCACGGACGCTGCCTCCTCCTCCTCCTCCTCCTCTGCTTCTCCGTCCTGCTCCTCTCCGTCCTCCTCTCCCCCCCTTCACTGGTGGGCTGGGAGTGGGAGGGGGGAGGAGGTTAGGTTCGGTGGAATGGGCCGGGCAAACAGGCAGGGGTGGGGGAGGGAAGGCGGTTAGATGGGGGGAGGCTGGGCGGGGGTAAAGGAAGATCACCCCCAACAGCGGGGTGGGCCAGGCAGGGATGGGTGGGGAGGGGAGGAGATTTGGCTGGGGGAGGAGATTAGGTTGGGTGGGCCGGGTCAGGCAGGGGGGGAAGGAGAATAGGCTGGGGGGGAGGTGGGCCAGGCAGGGGTGGTGTATGTGTCCTACCTGAGGTTTGCAAAGCCCAGGAGACACGTGTTGCAGGCCCGAGCCTGGCAGACAGGGGAGACAGACCAGCTGACTCAGTGAGCGGGAGGGAAGCTGGTGTGGGAGAAGGCCTGGTCCCCCACATCTGACCCCCAGCTCCTCTTCCCTAAGCACTTTGGCCTGTGTCCACGGGCTTTTACACTAGTAGCAACATAAATTTGTCTAAAGCGGCAGCGGGCGGAGAAGCGGCAAGCTGAGTGCTCAGCCCGCTGCGGCTTTAGAGTTTCCCCGGGGCAGGCGGCAGGACCCCGGCTGGCAAGGGGCCAGCGGGGGAAACCCCAAAGCAGTGCAGGGCTAATCACTCCGCCTGCCACTGCTTTGGGGTTTCCCCCGCTGGCCCCTTGCCAGCTGGGGTCTCAGCTCCTGTTGCCAGCCTGGGCTTCCTCGAGGGGGGGGGGGGAGCGGCCAGCCAATGACATTGAGGTGCTGTTGACTTTACCAGAGGGCCCCACAAACGATCAGAGTAACGGGCCCCAAAATTTCTGTCGTCAGGCCTGATGCTTACATGATCCTCCCCCAGCAGAAGGCTGGACTTGATGATTTCTCGAGGTCACTTCCAGCCCTACATTTCTATGATTCTACAATATCCCCAAACTAAACTCTGCCCAGCTTCTTAATACAATTACAAATTTTAATGTCCTGAAAGAGGAAAAAATAATAATGAAAATGGTGGAGGAGTTGGGGGTGCAGACAGCCCTGGCATGGAGGGGGAAAGGGTGCACACAGAATCCCAAGTGGGAGCAGGGGGAATGCAAAACCTGGTATAGGGAGAATGGGGGTGCAAACTGAGCTCATGGCTTGGTGTGTGTGTCATACAAATTGCCCCTGACATGATGTGATGGGCAGAAGAGGGGACCCGTCATTGGGCAGGAAAGGGAAATGAGGTTGACTGGAGCGACTCATTAGCATACCTATTGACTGTTCAGCCTACAGTCATTACAGTTAACTGCTCTAGTCTGAGAAACATGCTTTCATCTCCCCCATTCCTCCCTCACCAGTGGTTGTGTGCTCACCTTTCTTTCCTTCTGTCTCTTGCCAGAGTCTGTGTATTCCCCTTCCCCATTGTGCCAGAGTCCTAGTCTCCCACCTTGCCATGGGCTGTGTGCCCCTGCCTTCCCTCCAAGTTTTTAGGGGCACTGAGGTTTTGAGAACAGAAAACAACCAGCATCAGGACAGAGGAAAGAACGGTTACTTACCCCGTAACTGTTGTTCTTCGAGATGTGTTGCTCATGTCCATTCCAAGATGTGTGCGCGCACCGCGCATGCACGGTCCCGGAAGCTTTTCCTAGTGGTACCCGTAGAGTTGGCAGGGGAGACCCCTAGAGTGGCACCTTCATGGTGCAGTATATATGACCCTGCCGACCCGCCCCTCGCTCAGTTCCTTCTTGCCGGAACTCCGACAGAGGGGAAGCGGGGTGTGTGTGTGTGTGTGTGTGTGTGTGTTTGTAATGGACATGAGCAACACATCTCGAAGAACAAGTTACGATGTAAGTAACCGTTCTTTCTTCTTTGAGTGATTGCTCATGTGCATTCCAAGATGTGACTTGCGAGCAGTTACCTTGGCGGAGGGTCCGGAGTACTGCCACCCCGAAACTGGCGTCCTCTCTCGCCTGCTGGGTGATAGCGTAGTGCGCGGTAAACATGTGCACGGAAGACCACGTTGCTGCCCGGCAGATCTCGAGAAGTGGGACCCGAGCCAGGAAGGCGGCGGACGTTGCCTGTGCTCTGGTGGAATGTGCGAACAAAGGTGGTGCCGGAACCTTTGCCAGTTCCTAACAAAGCTTGCTGCACGAGGTGAGCCAGGAGGACAATCTCTAACGTCCAGGGTATGGAGAGCACGTTCCTTGTTTGTGGCGTGTGGCTTGGGACAGAAGACCGGTAAGAAAATGTCCTGGTTGATGTGGAAAGCAGAGACCACCTTGGGTAAGAAGGACGGGTGTGGGCGCAGGTGCACCTTGTCCTTATAAAAAACTGTGTAGGGGGGTTCAGACGTAAGGGCCCTTAGCTCAGACACCCTTCTTGCTGAGGTAATTGCAATGAGGAAGAGTACCTTCCACGACAGGTAAGTGAGGGGGCAGGTTGCTAGGGGCTCAAAGGGGTGTCGCATGAGGGATGATAGAACTAGAATAAGATCCCATGGGGATGCTGGCAGACGTATCTGAGGGTACAGCCTCTCTACCCCTTTGAGGAACCTACCCACTATAGGGTTACTAGAGAGAGATCTTCCCTGTACCCCTGGGTGAAAAGCAGAAATAGCTGCTAGATGAACCCTCAGGGAGGACACGGCCGGGCCCTGCTGTTTGAGGGAGAGTAAGTAGTCCAGTACCAAGGGTACCGGGGCTGATAGGGGCGCAGTGCCTTGCTGGGTTGCCCAAAGAGAGAAGCGCTTCCACTTGGCCATGTAGGTGGCCCGCGAGGAAGGCTTCCTGCTGCCCAAGAGGACCTTCCTTACTGAGGAAGAGCACTGACGTTCAAGGGGGTTTAGCCATGGAGCTTCCATACCGTCAGGTGCAGGGAGCGGAAGTTGGGGTGTTGTAAGCGCCCGTGCTCCTGGGATAACAACATTGGAAATATTGGCAGTGTGATGGGTGGGGCCACAGAGAGGGTGGGCAGAAGTGCTGGCGGGGCCAGGAAGGGGCGATGAGGATCAGGGAGGCTTTGTCCCTGCAAACCTTTAGGAGGACCCTGTGGAGGAGGAGGAAAGGCAGAAATGCGTAAAGCAGGGCCCTGGTCCACGGAAGGTGAAAGGCGTCCCCTATCGACCCGGGGGAGTGGCTCAGGAGAGAACAGAATCGGTGGCATTTCCTGTTGGCCCGCGTGGCAAACAGATCTATCAGGGGAGCTCCCCAGTGAAGGAAAATCATATGTGCGATGCGTGAGATGAGGGACCACTCGTGGGAGAGGAAGGAGTGGCTGAGTCTGTCCGCTAACCCATTCTGGGGCCCCGGGAGGTAGGAGGCCTATAGGACTATCGAGTTTGTGATGCACAGCTCCAGGGCTTCTCGACAGAGGGGAGAGGAACAAGCTCCACCCTGTTTGTTGATATAAAACATCGTCTCTGTATTGTCTGTTAAGACTGATATGTACTTGCCCCGCAGGCTAGTTAGGAATGTCTGGCATGCCAGGCGGACCGCCCTGAGCTCTCTCACATTGATATGTAGGGTGAGTTCCGATTGGGGCCAGGGGCCCTGCGTCCTGAGGTCAGCGCCCCAGCCCATGGCTGCCGCGTCCGTTACAAGGACCAGAGTAGGCTCTGGCCTATAATGGAACCCCCCCACACACGTTTTGTGGGTTGAGCCACCAGTGAAGGGAGGTGAGGACCTGATGGGGGAGAGTGACCATCATGTCCAGGGGATCCCTGCATGGTTTGTGCGTGTGAGCGAGCCACGACTGTAGGGGGCGCATGTGCATTCTGGTGAACTGTACCATGTGTACACAAGCTGCCATGTGACCTAGCAGCACCATGCAGTTTCTGGCCATTGTAGTCTGAAACTGCAACAGGGATGTGACAATGTGCACTAGTGTTTGGAAGAGTGGCAACGGGAGGGACACTATCCCGGCTGTGACATCGAGCGCCGCTCTGATGAACTCTATGGTTTGGGTGGGAATGAGAGTGAATTTCTGCTCGTTGACTACAAGGCCAAGCCTGAGGAAGGTGTCCTTGACGAGCGCTACATGCTCGGTCGCTAAAGATTGTGACTTTGCTTTTATGAGCCAGTCGTCGAGGTAGGGGTACACTTGCACTTGGTGTTTGCGTAGGAATGCCGCCACCACTGCCATGCACTTGGTAAAGACTCTCGGGGCAGTGGAGAGGCCAAAGGGGAGCACTCTGAATTGGTAGTGCACAGCCCCGACTATGAATCTGAGAAACCTTCTGTGGGATGGGAGTACGGAGATGTGGAAGTAGGCATCCTTTAAATCGAGGGCGGCATACCAGTCCCCCGGATCCATGGAGGGGATAATACTGGCCAAGGAGATCATACGGAATCGGAACTTCCGTATGTACACGTTCAGGTTTCGTAGATCTATCCCCTTGGTTTTGGGGATAAGGAAATAACGGGAGTAGAACCCCTTCCCCCTGAATTGAGGGGGGGACCTCGTCTATAGCCCCTAACAGAAGCAGGGACTGAACCTCCTGCATGAGGATTTGCTCATGAGAGGGGTCCCTGAAGAGGAGCGGGGAAGGGGGGTGGCGGGGCAGGAGTGAGGAAAATTGGATAGAGTATCCTGCTTCTATCATGCTGAGGACCCAGCGATCGGACGTGATCTAGACCCACGCCCAATAGAAGCGGGATAGCCAGCCGGAGATTGACTATCTAAGTTTAGGTATGTAAGGTTACTATCTATTTACACTATTTACAGGTATTTAACTACAATAAAGAACATTAACTAAATACATAGATAATTCGAGTACCACTAAGGGTATGTCTTCACTACAGGAGTAGGTCGATTTCCCTTAATTCGATTTTCTAAAGTCTACTTTAGAAAATCGAATCAGTGTGTCCCACCAAGGACAGCAGGTCGACAGTGGTCGACACTGTCTGTCCTTAAACTTTTGCAGGGGTCGACATAGCCCGCATTACACTGTGGGTAGGTAGCTTGGTTAACTGGGCACAAACAGTATGTACTTTAATCTGGTGGGTAGTGAAGACATACCCAAGGATGAAAGTTGATAAATTGAAGAGGGTATAGAAAAGAGTCAAGGATTAGAAAACATGACTTCAATCCAAGTAGCTTAACAAAGAAAGGGGTGTTGATTACAATGTGTAACTAAATACATAGGGAAGAAATATTTAGTTGGCCTTCAGGCTAGCAGAAAAGGGTCTAACACCATCCAATGGCTGGAAGTTGAAGCAAGACAAATTCAGACGGGAAATAAGGCATACATTTTTAACAAGGAGAGTAATTAACCATCACTGACAATTTTATAATCCAGATGGGACAATTTTCTAAGAGACCTGCTTTAAGAACTATTTTGGGGAAGTTCTGTGGCCTGTGTTGTACAGATCCGACTAGATGATCACAAAGATCCCTTCTGGCCTTAGAATCCATAAACCACACAGGAAGCTTTAGGCAGGAGACAACACAAGAGGTATGCTTTCATGGAGAAAAGAGATTAGCTGCAGGGCCAACCAAAATCAGGGGGAAAACAAGCTAACCTTGAGGGAGAGAAACTCCACAGTTCAGACATCAAGACATGAGCTGCAGCAGATCTGGACCCCATCTTCAAAGAGAGCTCCAGAGCGGTGAGGAAACTGAGTCAGGAAATGTTCAAGAATAGCAGCCGTGTTAGTCTGTATCCGTAAAGAAAGCCAGGAATACTTGTAGCACCTTAGAGACTAACTACTTTATTTCAGCATAAGCTTTCGTGGGCTATAGCTCACTTCATCGGATGCACAGAATGGAACAGAAGTAAGATGCATTTATACACACACACACACACAAAGAAAGAAAAGAAAAAAAGTACATTACATACCAATTCTAAGAGGGCTGTTAAATGTAGATGGGTCATTATCAGTAGGAGAAAAAAAAACCTTTTGAAATGGATTTCTGTGTCAGGGAAATTAACTCAAGAAATGCAATCAATTACTGTAATGAGCGAACCATTCGCAAGTCCTATTTAGCCCCTGGTTAATTGTATCCAATTTGAAAATTAATTCCAGTTCCTCAGTTTCTTGTTGGAGTCTGTTTTGGAAGTTTTTCTGTTTCAAAACTGAAACCATCAAATCTTTAATGGAATGGCCAGGAAGATTGAAGTGTTCTCCTACTGGTTTTTGAATGTTCTGATTCCTGATGTCAGATTTGTGTCCATTTATTCTTTTGCGTAGAGACTGGCCAGTTTGGCCAACGTACATAGTGGAGGGGCATTGCTGGCACATGATGGCATATATCACATTGGTCGATGTGCAGGTGAATGAGCCTCTGAGGGTGTGGCTGATGTGATTAGGTCTGTAGCAGGGTGATGACTCACCCCTGCGGTGCCACCTGCCGGTCCATCCGGGAATTAGCTCACCAGCCTCTGGAGCACCCTCTGCTGGCCGATGTCCCGCTTGTTGCTCTTGTCATGTGTCTCTCCTGGATGCCGGTGCCCTCTTACTAAGGGCACTGCACCACTGCAGTACCCCCACTGGTCTTAGGGTCTCCCCTCCTTGGGGGAACTCTCCACCTCCTATCCCCACCTTACCTCAGTCTAGGCAACTGCCAGTCACCACTTGCCTCCATTCACTGAGGCAGACTGCATTATAATCACCACTCATCACTGGCAAGGAGGGTTTGGCCTGCTGCCTCTGCCTCTAGAGCCATGGGCTGCCCCCTGCAACCCCAGTACCCTTCGTGGGGCCTTCTCCTAGGCCCTGCAGCCTGGGGGGTTTCCAGGCCAGAGCTTCCCCAGCTCCTCCTGCCTTGCCCCAGCCCTACTTCCCTCTAGGTCCCTACTCAAGCTCCTAGCAGCCAGGCCTGTCCACCTCTGCAAACAGAGGAGACTTCCTCTAGACCCCTGCCTCTCAGCCTTTATACAGGCCTGCGAGTGTTTGGGGCGTGGCCACCTAGCTGAGCTGAGCCTATTTCCCAATCAGGCTGGTAATTTTGGTGGCTCCTGGCCACAACCCCTTCCTGGACTGTTCCAAGCCCTTCGGGCTGGGAGCAGGTGGTCACCCCGCTACAAGGTCCTATGATGGTGTCAGTTGAATGGATACGAGGACAGAGTTGGCATCGGGCTTTGTTACAAGGATAGGTACCTGGGTTAGTGTTTTTGTTGTGTGGTGTGCGGTTGCTGGTGAGTATTTGTTTCAGTTTGGGGGGGCTGAACAACTCTGACATCATAATCAAAAAGGCTGACAAAGGAGGTGCTGTTGTCATCATGAATAAGTTGGACTATGAACAAGAGGCTGCTAGACAGCTCTCTAACTCCACATTCTACAGGCCATTATCCTCTGATCCCACTGAGAATTACCAAAAGAAACGACACCATCTGCTCAAGAAACTCCCTGGAAAAGCACAGGAACAGATCTATACACACACATGCCTAGAACCCCACCCAGGGACATTCTATTTACTACCCAAGATCCACAAACCTGGAAACCCTGGACGCCCCATCGTCTCACGCATTGGCACCTTAACAGCAGGATTGTCTGGCTATGTGGACTCTCTCCTCAGGCCCTAGGCTACCAGCACTCCCAGCTATCTTTGAGACACCACTGATTTCCTGAGGAAACTACAATCCATCGGTGATCTTCCAGAAAACACCATCCTGGCCACTATGGATGTAGAAGCCCTCTACACCAACATTCCATACAAAGATGGACTACAAGCCATCAAGAACATTATTCCCGACACTGTCATGGCAAACCTGGTGGCTGAACTTGGTGACTTTGTCCTCACCCACAACTATTTCACATTTGGAGACAATATAGACCTTCAAGTCAGCGGAACTTCTATGGGTACCCGTATGGCCCCACAGTATGCCAACATTTTTATGGCAGACTTAGAACAACACTTCCTTAATTCTCGTCCCCTAATGCCCCTACTCTACTTGCGGTATATTGATGACATCTTCATTATCTGGACCCATGGAAAAGAAGCCCTTGAGGAATTCCACCATGATTTTAACAATTTCCATCCCACCATCACCCTCAGCCTAGACCAATCCACACAAGTGGTCCATTTCCTAGACACAACCGTGCTAATAAATGATGGGCACATATACACCACCCTATACCGGAAACCTACTGACCGCTACACTTACCTACATGCCTCCAGCTTCCATCCAAGACACACCACTCGATCCATTGTCTACAGCCAAAGCTCTAAGATACAACCACATTTGCTCCAGTCCCTCAGACAGAGACAAACACCTTCAAGATCTCTACCAAGCATTTTTAAAACTACAATACCCACCTGGGGAAGTGAAAAAACAGATTGACAGAGCAAGAAGAGTATCCAGAAGCCACCTACTATAGGACAGACCCAACAAAGACAAAAACAGAACACCATTAGTCGTCACCTTCAGCCCCCAACTTAAGCCTCTCCAATGCATCATCAAAGACCTACAACCTATCATGAAAGATGATCCCACACTCTCACAGACCTTGGGAGACAGACCAGTCCTCGCTTACAGACAGCCCCCCCAACCCGAAACAAATACTCACCAGAAACCGCACACCACACAACCAAAACACTAACCCAGGTACCTATCCTTGTAGCAAAGCCTGATGCCAACTCTGTCCTCATATCCATCCAACTGACACCATCATAGCCATACCATCAGAGGCTCATTCACCTGCACATCGACCAATGTGATATATATGTTATCATGTGCCAGCAATGCCCCTCTGCTATGTACACTGGACAAACTGGCCAGTCTCTACGCAAAAGAATAAATGGACACAAATCTGACATCAGGAATCAGAACATTCAAAAACCAGTAGAGAACACTTCAGTCTTCCTGGCCATTCCACTAAAGATTTGATGGTTTCAGTTTTGAAACAGAAAAACTTCCAAAACAGACCCAACAAGAAACTGGAATTAATTTTCAAATTGGATACAATTAACCAGGGGCTAAATAGGACTTGCGAATGGTTCGCTCATTACAGTAATTGATTGCATTTCTTGAGTTAATTTCCCTGACACAGAAATCCATTTCAAAAGGTTTTTTTTTTCTCCTACTGATAATGACCCATCTACATTTAACAGCCCTCTTAGAATTGGTATGTAATGTACTTTTTTTCTTTTCTTTCTTTGTGTGTGTGTGTATAAATGCATCTTACTTCTGTTCCATTCTGTGCATCCGATGAAGTGAGCTATAGCCCACGAAAGCTTATGCTGAAATAAACTAGTTTCTAAGGTGCTACAAGTATTCCTCGCTGTTAGGAAAATGCATTTAGGATTTATTATTTCTTGCACAGAGCTGAGCATTTATCTTGTTCTTAAAGAGCTATTGGATGTTAGAATGCTGTACCAAGTTTTTCTGCTTGCTTATAGCTATTGTGCCTTGAAGAGGTAACAGTAAACCAGAAAGCTCACACCTTTGGGTGGCATTCTGGGAGAAGGTATAGATAGGAGAGAGTCTAAAGAAGTAGCACTGGTGCCAGTGACTGGACAGTCAGACTGTGGGGCCTCACCTCTCATGATGGGGGATTTTTACATAGCACTTGAATAATTTGTACACACTTATATTTAACATAACTTGTGATAACTTATATGAAGTATATTATAACATTAAATCTCAATGCGTCTGACTAAATATTATAGGTGAAGTGAAGGAAGTTCTTGGCTGCACTGAGTGATTGAACTTACTGTAGTTTTGATACTCAATAGTCCTTGAAACTTAAACCTACAGGATAATTACTGCTGCTATTCATGTAAAAAGCATTTAATCCTCTTTAATCTTACTACATTATTTGCCTCAATAGCTTGGGATCTCTAGCTAAACACTTGCCTCTTCCATAAAAATCCTGAAGAACCCGTTTGAAAGGCTTCCACTGAGCATCCACATCATCGCACTCTTGTCATTTTGTTAGGCAATAGGGCTTACAGCACTTTGTAAAGGTAAACACACGCTACTGGCATTTTAGTGGGTGCATGTATAACATTTCTCTAGCAAGGTCTGCTCATGTAACAGTGTTCATCACATAAGCCTGTTTACTTTGCCCTAGAAGGGAGAGGAGATTGTCTGCCTCTGATCACAGGGAAGCCTTACAGGTGCAAGAGGCTGGTGCTGCTTTTGTTTGTATAATGAGGCACACCTTCCCACCTTAATACAGATTAAAGTATGTTGAAACGCATGTTCATGTATCATCCCATCTCAATGGACCGATGAGCAGATTCCTCCCCCCACCACTGTGTATAGGACAAAAGCAGATTTCCTCTGCTCAGCCACTTGGGTCTGAAGAGATTAAGGAGCTCTCATCTTCACCCAATATTTGTATTAGATTTATCAGCAGGATACTCAGCATGTACCAAAAAAAAAAAAAATTTAATATATAAAGCAAGGCCTTGCATAAACATGGAAACTCATGGGAAAAGGTAACAGAAAATGATGGAAAGGACAAAGTGTTTTAGCACAGATGTCTTAATTTCAAGGCCAGATTTTTCTGTATGAAATGAGATTGCAGGCAGCTATCCTAGAGGCTTCAGAACATCTACAAATTCTCATCCTTTCTTCCATGAAGGTCAGAGATGCAAGTCTCATCTCCTGGTCACCGCGTGAGGGTCCCAGTCCATGAACCACCCTTCACAAGTTACCATCTAACTCTTCCTGAACGCAACCCGCTTTACCACATTCTGAGCTCCAAATTTTGCTATTAATTTGCCTCTGACATTTTCATCTGGTTTTTGCAAATCTAAATCATCCTGTCTGCTCCATACAGGGTATCCATCCAAGCGCTGGCTGTTCTGTAAGAAGTAGGAAGTGGCCTCCACTTCACCACTGTTTTTCAGAAAGACTTGTGTAATAGTTGAGAGGTCCATGCTGAATTCCTCCATGAAGTGCTGTACTGTCTTCACTGCATCTGCCACCTGTGTGGGGGAAGGGCAAGATCTTGTAGGATTTTCCTCGTCTTGAGGCTGAATTTCAGTAATAGCAGAGTCCTCAGCAGTTACCAATTCCTTCAGTTCCATTTTCTGATTGGAGGCTATTTTTTCAGGGGACTGCAGCTCTTCATCTTTTGCAGGATTTTCTTCCTGAAGGTCAGAAGTCTCATTTTCTGACTAGAAACAAAAGTTAGAATGAGTAACATTCCACTTTAATTCAGTCAAACAAAACTGCTAAATTAGGAGTCCAGAGCAGTGCTGTCCCCTTTGCTCCTCCCATATCAATCCTTCTAAAGCATACTGAGGTGTTGTACATGGTACCTGTGCACAATAAAATCCAATAATCCAAGTACAGCAATGCACACCACCAAGGATACACTGGAATGTGGAAAGGCAGGAGACAAGGGACACGATTTAAATTAAATCTAATCAGAATCAGAAATTAAGTTTTGTCATTGTGAATTGTGTAAATCTGCTCAAGGATCACACATTGCTTGTGACAGCAAGGCCTCGTCTACACTGCCACTGTACAGCGCTGAAAGTTTCTCACTCGGGTATGAAAAAACACCCAAGCGATGCACGTTTCAATGCTATAAAAGGGCAGTGTAGACAGTGCACCAGCGCCGGCAGCTGCACTCCCAGCGCCGGTGCTATGACTATGCAGCCATGTGAAAGGGTGCCACGGCAGTGCTTTAATGTTGGAAGGGAAGACATAACCATAATGCAGGGATTGGCAACCTTGGCACGCGGCCCCTCAAGGTAAGCACCCTTGACGGGCCCAGACGGTTTGTTTATGTGCTGCGTCCACACGTTCGGCTGATCGCGGCTCCCACTGGTCGCAGTTCGCCATTCCGGTCCAATGAGGGCTGCGGGAACCTGCACTGGACCGGAATGGCGAACCGTGGCCAGTGGGAGCCGCGATTGGCCGAACCTGCAGACACAGCATGTAAACAAACTGGCTGGGCCTGCCAAGGTTGCTTACCTTGGGGGGCCATGTGCCAAGGTTGCCAATCCCTGCCTTAGTGAATCACTCTCTGCTTGCCAATGGAGCCTTAACTCTTGCAACTTAACTCAAAGTGATGGTGATATGCAGTTGACCATTCTCTATCAATCATTTTTGGTCTCATCTAACATCAAGTTTCTGGACATGGGTCAAATTGGAAAAAAAAAAAGTTATAGCTCTTTTTACTTGATATACCACAATGACACACCATTCATAGTAAGTTCTATAGTTTATATCCTTCCTCATTACATACTTTAGCTAGCAGTGTAAAAGTTTAAAATGTTGACACTTTAGTCATCTGAGTTAACACCTAGAAAATGTCTTAATTCATTAAATATCTGGGAATCAATTGACTAGTTGTAATTTAATGAAAAACTTACAATAGATTTTGGAAAACACATTTATTGCTGCTGAAGCTATTTTTGCTTCTTCATTATTAACAATGTAAGGCTTTGGTATAAAAAAGGATGCTGTATCCATATTAAGCTATAATTGCCCAACTAGGGAACAAATCTGCACCTGTGAACTAGAGAAATACACTTCACAGGATGGTATGCTCCAGATGCTTACAGTCTTACACAAAGGCATTTGAACCATACTTTTGTTGTTGTTTTGATTTCAGTCAGTTCTGGGTAATCCTAGAAAGCAGTTTGTAAATTATAACCATGATTGTCTGATGGTCATTCTCCAGGGAGATGTCTGGTGTAACCCGTGTTTATAACTTTCTATATGCACATACCCCATCCTTTCCAATATTGCCAATACTATCCTCTCTTTGCCGTCACTACAAGACTCAACTTCCTCTCTGCTACCTTGATGTACCAACTTGTTCTGACTAACCCCTGAATTGTTCTCCCCCAGACACTGGTCCCATTATTTTTCATAATACAGAGATTGCACCCAGCTGATTTACCACTACTGTCAATTCCTCATTCAATGGTCAAGCTGAAAAGTATCAAAAGTGGGAAGCAGTCTTGGCAATGGTAAAGGTTTTTATCAGCAGGCTGGGCAAGTCTTGGTGTAAGCAGGGTCCTCAATATGGCCTGCTGCTGAAACCTCCTTTATCCCTGAACTAGCACACCCTAATTAATGTTACTACAAAGTCATAGGAAGAATCAACATCCTGGTGTTAGTCACACAGAAACAGTCATATTTAAGATTAAAGTTACTTATGAAGGTTTAAGTAGTAAATTTCAGGTTTCACTAGGTTGGGATTTTAATCTATACACATCATAAAACATTTAAGTGATCACATTATGCAGATACAGCTGTCAAACTATGAATACCTCACTGTCTTCAAATTCTTTGTTAGCCAGCTGGAAAAGGCTACCCCCTTTTATTAATTGGTCTTGATCCACTCCTTGGGGTATATCAGCTACTTCCTTCCTCGAAGACTCTGTTAGAGAGAGAGAATATGGCCATTTGCTGTGCAACTGCAATGCTATTACCCTCAAATCATAACTTCTGATTACATTTCACATCTTACTGACTGCTATGAATAATCAGTTTGGTAGTATTCTAATCACTCTGAAAGGCTAAGAAGAAACTCGTATTCTGACAGACTTGGTGGTTTCTGTCCAGATGAAATAGAGTGAGGATGTAGTGGGTCTATGACAACCATGGTAACAAAGTCCTGTGGCACCTTAAAGACTAACTATAAAGTTTTGAAGCATAAGCTTTCGTGGGCTAATACCCACTTCGTCGGATGCAAGCAGTCATCGATGAAGTGGGTATTAGCCCATGAAAGCTTATGCTTCAAAACTTTATAGTTAGTCTTTAAGGTGCCACAGGACTTTGTTACCTCTGCTATTCCAGACTAACACGGCTACCTCTCTGATTCTATGACAACCATCTATGTTCAGTTTTAATAAAGATTCTAGGAGTGATCCAAAGAATTAAACCAGTAAATGTTACACCTGTCCAAAAACATCACACACCAACCAACCCTGATTCATTCCCAGAGCATCATCCACGCTGTGCACTGAAGCTATCATGTCATTAAGACAACATGCATCTGCACAAGGGAGCCAAATGAAAGCCACCTGTATGCCTTGAAAACTGGCACTTCCTAAGTTTTAAGATTGCAAAGTCAAGAACTCAGTGCTCCTTAGATGATTTACACAACAGACAAACTATAAGAAGGGAAAAACATGATCTAGTCTGATGTCTTGCACACTGCAGGCCACAAAACCTCACCCACCCATTCCTGAACAAGACCCCTAGCCGCAGGTTGAGTTACTAAAGTCTTCAAATCATGGTTTAAAGACTTCAAGTTACAAAGAATGCACCATTTACACTTGTTTGAACCTGCAAGTGCCCTGTGCCCCATGCTACAGAGGAAAGCAAAAAGTATGTCAGTGTAGGTATCTTCCTGAGAAGTGGTAGTTACTTCAATGGGAGAAAACCTCCTGTTGACATAGTGCTATCTAGGCTGGGGGTTAGGTTGGTATAATTACATCCATACCCCTGAGAGACATTGTTACTTACCTAAATTCCTAGTGTAGACCAAACCTCAATAGCTTGTGGCAATGAATTAACAGCTTAACTGTTGGGGTAAATATTTCCCTTGATCAATTTAAAATTTGCCATCTTTCATTTCTTTGTATTATGAGATAGGAAAATTAACATAACCCAGTTTATCTGTACTACACCATTTATTTTGTATAAATATCTATTGTACCTTCCTACTCAACTCCTCTCTAAACAGTCATAATGTTTTCACTCTCCACACATGAAAGCCTTTCCACACTAATTTCACTGTCCATCTGATCTTTATGCTGTTTCAAGACAAATCTACCAGAATTGAACAAAGGATTCCTGCTGATATCATGCCATTACATGTGTATAATGGCCTTACCAGTTAATTCTGTTCATCTTAAATTATAATGAAAGGCTTCCAGATATGCCTATTTAAACTGTGGAACAGTTTCTCTAAGGAATGTGGGGGTAACTCTGGGTTTGGGGCATTTCCAGCCAGACTTAAAATAATAAAAAAAAAATGCTTCCCAAAGCATTCCCAAAGCTTCCCAAAGCATTGTATGGAAAAGCATAGGGGAGAAAACACTAGATCTGAAGAAGGGACGAATGAGGGGGGCATGGATAGCTGCTTTCAACTACTTGAAAGGGGGTTCTAAAGAGGATGGATCTAGACTGTTCTCAGTGGTACCAGATGACAGAACAAGGAGTAATTGTCTCAAGTTGCAGTGGGGAAGGTTTAGATTGGATATTAGGAAAAACTTTTTCACTAGGAGGGTGGTGAAGCACTGGAATGGGTTCCCTAGGGAGGTGGTGGAATCACCTTCCTTAGAGGTTTTTAAGACCAGGCTTGACAAAGCCCTGGCTGGGATGACTCAGTTGGGGGTTGGTCCTGCTTTGAGCAGGGGGTTGGACTAGACACCTCCTGAGGTCCCTTCCACCCTGATCTTCTCTGATCTAGGGCAGCTGAGGTTTCTAGGATTTCATGACTGCGGGTCACTGAGGTGTCTTTAGAGCTGGGTGCCTGCCGGTGGCGGAAGGGATGCTGGTCTACATGGGCGCCCAGGGTCTGAGGGCAGGGTGGGTGGCACTTATCCCCAGGGCACACACAGGTGGAGAGAGGACACAGGGCAGCGGAAAGCGGGGAACAAAGCGCAGCAAGTGCAAGTCTCCGCTTCCGAAGGGCCCGCCCCCGCCGATCCGCACCGTTGTCCGCCGGTTGCCGGGCGCTCCCAGCGAGGCTGCGGGGCGGCGCGGGGCCGCGTCCGCCCCCGCCCAGCAGGTACTTGTGCTCCTGGCCCCGCAGGTGCCGCAGGTAGCGGTCCCGCATGGCCTGCCAGGAGTGCGGCGTGAGGCGGGCCCGCTCCATCTCCTTCCACAGCGCGGTGCCGGCGACGCTGCCCCGCGCCCGGCCCCGCACGTGCCGCAGGATGGCCTCGTCCTCCGCGCCCGTGAAGGCCGAGCGGCCGGCCGGGGACGCGGCGTGGCGGGGGGCCGGGGACGCCGCCAGCCGGAAGGGCTCCAGCGGCAGCTGCTCGTTCCTCTCCACGCAGCGCCGCACGTACTCGGTGGAGACGAAGGGGGCCGAGGCCCCGCGCTCGCCGGGCTGCGCCAGCAGCACCGCGCCCGGCTCCTGCACGCGGCAGAGGCGCCCGCCGCCCGCCAGGATCAGCGGCGCGAGCTGCAGCTTGGCGGGCCCGGGCCGCACGTAGAAGCGCATGGGGCTGCCATCGTCCTGCAGGAACAGCGCCCGCGAGCCGGCGGGGCCCGCGCGCGCCGAGGCCATGGTCGGGCGCGGCCAACACGCGCTTGGACCCTTCCCGCCACTCGGCATGCGCGCGCCCGTGATCCCACCCCTTCCTGTCCGCGCACGCGCATAAACTAGGAGGCTGCCAGGCCCCTCCTAAATGGTCCCTGACCCGGAAGTGCTCCTTTCGGCCCGCCCGGGAAGATGGCGGCGGCGACCGGGGCTGCTCCGGCCGGTGATGCGGCGGAGGCTGAGGCCCCTCCTAGCAAAAAGTGAGAGCGCGGGGTCGGGGGCCTGTGCCGGGACCCGGCGGGAGGCCCCGGGCGGCGAGCGGCCTGGGCGGGCCCCGGGAGGCGCCCCCGTGGCTGGTCCGGTGTCTGTTTCCGGCCAGGTGACGGTCTCCAGAGGCGGGTGCTCGCGCCATGTTGAGCCCAGCAGCCGCTCGGCTCCTCGGGAGCCGCTTTGGCTGGGCCTGGCGGGCTCGGCCCCCCCGCGCCGCCTGCGCCGCTCTCCGGAGGCTCCAGGCACTTCATGACCAACGAAGGTTGGTGATTTGTTGATCTCGTCTCGAGTGTCGCCACCTGCTGGCTCATGAAGTCCCTGCCCCGGGGGCGGGCGAGCGTCTTGCGGAGTCAGTGACCGTCCCGGAGGCGTCCCCCTCTCGGGGAATCCCCCCTGTGCCTGGAGGCCCTGGGGTACCACAGAGATCTTTGTGCTTTGGCCCTTGTCTGTGGAGCACGTGGTAGAGTGGAGGTCCTGGAGCGATTAAGGGCATGTCTTCACTAGGACTTAACGTCGACTTTAACGACGTTAAGTCGAATTAAACGTGTACCTGTCTTCACCTGCATGCCCTTAAAGTCGATTTAAAGGGCACTCAAAATCGACTTTGTAACTCCTGCTTGACGAGAGAAGTAAGGCTAAAATCGACTTCTCTACGTCTATTGTCAGTAAGTGAAGAGGCATCTGACTTTATGCCTCCGACCTCCAAGCAGCCCCACGGACCCCCCCGCCTGCCCAAGCAGCCCCGCGCTGGACCCCCGCCTGCCCAAACAGCTGCGCGAACCCCCCCCCCCCCGCTTGCCCAAGCAGCCCCGCGCCGGACACCCGCCTGCCCAAAGAGCCTCTTAAGGACCTTGGAAGCTTTCCTGCTTGACTTGAGATTGAGCCCTGCTTGGGCGAGCGGGGGGGTTCGTGGGGCTTTTTGGGCAGGCGGGGGTCCGGCGCGGGGCAGCTAGGGTGGGTGGGGGGGTTCGCAGGGCTCTTTGGGCAGGCGGGGGGGGGGGGGGGGGGATCCGGCACGCATTGCACTGTGGGCTACCTATCCACAGTGAAATGCAGGCTATGTCGACCCCTAAAGTTCTAGGACAGACAGTGTCGACCACTGTCGACCTGCTGTCCTGGTGGGGACACACTGATTCGATTTTCTAAAGTCGAGTTTAGAAAATCGAATTAAGGGAAATCGACCTAGTCCTGTAGTGAAGACATACCCTAAGGCCCAGATCCTCAAAGGTGTTTAGCCTGTTTCTATCTTTCATCCACTTGAGTGGAGGTTGGGAGCAAGATCCTTTTGAGAATCTGGGCCCAAGTGGGTTACAGATATGCATGGTGATTGTTATAGACTAGACAAGTCTCCAGTTTAGAGTCTCCAAATCTTTTGTGCCCAGGGACAACACACTTTAGTTGCTTCAAACTGTACTGTACTTACTCTTGGTGCTTCTCTCACTGAAGACTTTTAACTTATTTTGATTGTCTATTATGTAAAGTTTCTAGGGCAATAACATGGCAGATGAAATTTAATAATGATAAATGTAAAGTAATGCACATTGGCAATCATTCTCTCTCTCTCTCTCTCTCTCTCTCTCTCTCTCTCTCTGAGATAGATATATACACACATACATACAGTGATGGGGTCTAAATTAGCTGTTACCACTCAAGAAAGAGATCTTGGAGGCATTGTGGGTAGTTCTCTGAAATCATCCACTCAATGTGCAGTGGCCGTCAAAAAAACAAACAGAATATTGGGAATCATCAAGAAAGGGGTAGATGATTGCAAAATTGTATGGAGGGCCAGGTGGGAAGACTGTGACTCCTCAGATAGCCTGGCCCCACCTCCTATCAGACTCACACCCACTTCTTGTCCTGATGGGGTTCAAAAGGGAGCTAGATAAATTCATGGAAGATAGGTCCATCAGTGGCTGTTAGCGAGGATGGGCAGGAATGGTGTCCCTAGCCTCTGTTTGCCAGAAGTTGGGATTGAGTGACAGGGCATGGATCACTTGATGATAACCTGTCTACTCATTCACTTTGGGGCACCTGCCATTGGCGACTGTCAGAAGACCGGATACTGGGTTTGATGAACCTTTGGTCTGACCCAGTGTGGCTGTTCTTATGTTCTAGGGCTGTAAAGGGTGAACAGTGTAGGATCAAGGAAAAAACGTACATTTCCATTATAGGTAGGCTGACCATGCGTCCCGTTTTGAACGGGACAGTCCCGTTTTTTACATATTTTCTGACCGTTCCGTCTTTTTAATATAAACTTCAATTTTGTCCCGTTTTTGGTTTAAAAAAAAAAAAAAAAAAAAAAAAAAAGGGACGCGGCTTATTTCAGGGACCCACGGCCGGGTCCCGCCTCCTCCCGCAGCCCTTAGTCCCTTCCCCTCACGGCCTGCTCCCCGCTCACAGCTGAGCAGCAGCGCAATTGGCTGAGCCGCCCCCACATGTCGCATGCCCAGCTGAGCAGGCAGTTCCAGTTTCTCCCAGCCGCAGACACCATGGCCCGGCCCTGCTGCCTGCTGTGGGGCCTCCTGCTCCTGGCTCTGATCACTCGCCCCTCACCGTGCGCCCCAGCCGCTGCTCCCACCCAGCGCCCCGCCGTGCCTGCACTCCCCCCCCCCCCCCCGCCCCCCACCGCGCAGGGGCTCCCCGGGTCTCGTCTCTGCCCCCCCGCCGGGGCCCGGCCCCATCGCGGCTGCACCGGTCACCTGCCAGGCTGAGCCCCCGGGCAGGACCCTTCTTCCCCCAGCCAGTCAGAGGAGCGGGTCCCCCAACCGCTCCCTCCAGTGGGCTGCAGAGTTGGGGGGTGCAGGGGGAGAGGTAGCGGGGTTGGGGGGCTGGGTGTTTGGGAGGTGCCGGGGGAGAGGTAGCGGGGTGGGGGGCTGGGTGTTTGGGGGCTGCAGGGGGAGAGGTAGCGGGGTGGGGGGCTGGGTGTTTGGGGAGGGCAGGGGAAGCGGTAGGTGTGTAGGATTAGGGGCTGGGTGTTTGGGGAGGGCTAGCTGTCGGGAGGGCAGAGGAGGGCAGTTGTGTGAGGTGAGGGGCTGGGTGTGGGGAGGGAGGAGGTGTATGGGGGAGCTGGGTGTGGTAACTGTAGACTGGGGGTTGGGTCTGTGGGGGGTAGGAGACTGGGTTTGTGGGGTGCAGGAGAACCAGTATCTGTGTTGGGGGGGCTGGGTGTGTGGGGAGGGCAGGGGGACAGCGACTGTGTTGGGTGGGGGGGCTGGGTGTGTGGGGAGGACAGGGGGAGAGTGGCTGTGTTGGGTGGGGGGCTGGGTGTGTGGGGAGGGCAGGGGGAGGGGTAGCTGTGTATGGTGAGGGGCTGGGTTTGGGGGCTGATGGCTCAGCCTCTCCCCTCCATTAACTTTGGAGCTGGCTCTGGGTGGGGTTCGGGGCCCCTTGTTTGAGTGCCCCCCCCCCTTTAATGGGTTGAAAGCCGTGGGGAATGGAGAGGGGTCTGGGAGGGTGAAAGGGAATTTAGTGCGATCTCCCACCCTTGTGCCCCTTCAGCTGCCTGCCTCCCCTTCCCCCCACGTCTCCTCCCACACTGCAAACCTTCCTCATCCCCTCCCCACCTGCCTTCTGTTTGAACAATATTACTTCTTATTTCGTATAGTCCCCTTCCCCGTCCCGTTTTTACCCCCAAAGAATTATGGAGTGTGAGAAGTTTTATGATAAGGTGTTGAAAGATCGAAATTTGCTGCGTAAGATTACTTCATCGGAGAAATATTCATGGTACGATTGTGGTAAAATACAGCCCCCCTCTATGTCTACCTAAATTTTTGTATAGGTTCTTTCACTGATGAATAATCAGAATAATGGTAACCTATGTATGCACATATGTGTAATATGCAATATGTTTATATAATTAATTTTTATTGTCTGTCTTTTCCAGAAATAAAAAATATTACATAAGTTATAAATACAGAACATTATTAAATTATGTAACACAGTGATGCACAACCTTTTTCAGCAGGTGGGACAATTTATCCATTTCCAATTGTTCGCGGGCCTCAAGTTGACCGCCGAGACAGAGTTCTCTAAAAAACCGGCAATCGCCAATCGAATTCTCTAAAAAAAGCGCCAACCGCCAACCGTTGGCGGGCCGCGGGTTGTGTATCACTTGTAAAATAACCCCGTCCTGTTTTTGCCATCCCAATGTCCCGTTTTTGTCACAAGGAAATATGGTCAGCCTAATTATATGAGACAACCCCCAGCTAGTACTGCTTTCTCTGGATACTGCTGACTGTAAGGTGAGGGATTGGAGCACCCCAGAACAGAATTGGGGTGCTTATCACTTCCTGTGAGGTGGAGCAAGTCCTCTTGGGGAGAGGAGAGAGTGTTAAGTGTAGGATGACCCTTGGACAGAATATCTCGATCAAGTGTTTCTTTCTGTAAGTTTCAAAGTGGCTTCTCTATCTGGTTTCTTCTCTTTTTCCAGTGAGCTGAAGAGACGTTTGAAGGCAGAGAGAAAGGTAGCTGAGAAAGAGGCAAAGCAAAAAGAGCAAAGTGAGAAGCATCTGAGCAAATCTGCCTTGACCCTGGAATCTGAGAACTGCAATGGAGCTGAAGAAGAAAGCCTGGACCCCAATGTGAGCAGTTTGGCCAATGCCTGTTATGATCATGAGAATGTCTTACTGCTTCCTGTTTGATTGCTAATCAATGCTGAGCTGCAGAGTTAGAATGGAAGTGAACTATTGCCTGAGCCAGCTCTGGACTGCACCTTTCCAGGAACATTAAATGGGAGGCTATTTCAGATGCGTGTTCGGTTTATGTGCTTGCTTGGCTACTCATTGAGGAAGGCAGTAACTGTCTGCAAGAGGAATTTTGCCTGTACTACCTTATACTTAAAATATGGACAAAATTATGCACAATATAAAGATGAACAAAAAAATCCAGTTTATTAATACAACTAATTTCAGCTAAATAAGAAATCTGCTCCTACATTAGATATTGTGTTAGATAGGAGTATATATGGTCTATCGTATAGAATGACTGAGATATGGGATTTATCCTGCAAAAGGATAACCTTAGTGAAATGTTGCTATGTTCAAACCTTCCAATACAATTATGACTGCTGTGGAGAAAATAGATAAGGAAGTGTTATTTATTCCTTCTCATAACACAAGAACTAGGGGATCACCAAATGAAATTAATAGGCAGCAGTTTTAAAGCAAACAAAAGGAAGTATTTTTTCACTTGGGGGTTGTGAGTTCAATCCTTGAGGGCCATTTAGGGATATGGGGCAAAAATGGGATTGGTCCTGCTTTGGGCAGGGGGTTGGACTAGATGCTCTCCTGAGGTCCCTTCCAACTTTGAGATTCTATGATTCTATAACCTGTAGAACTCTCTGCCAGAAGATGTGAAGGCCAGGACTATAACCGGGTTCAAGAAAGAACTAGAGAAGTCCATGGAGGATAGGTCTAGCAATAGGTATTAGTCCAGATGGACAGAGGTTGTGTCCCTAGCTTCTATTTGCCAGAAACTGGGAATGGGTGACAGAGGATGGATCACTTGAAGATTGCCTGTTCTGTTCATTTCCTCTGAAGTGCCTGGCACTGGCCACTGTCTGAAGACAGGATACTGGGCTACATTGAGCTTTGGCCTGGCCCAGTGCAACTGTTCTTAATCTTAGCTGGACAGTGAGGTTGCAAGCAAGGATTACTAATATTTCCCTCCAAAAAAACTGAGGGAGAAGATATATCTAAGGTTTGAATAGTAATGGCTTAAAGCAATGACTCTCTTCTTCTTGCATCATCACTGCATTCATTTAGCCTCTTCTTAGTCCAGCTTCTTAAGTGTCCTCTGCCTTTTTTTGTACTTTCTGTCAGGGGAGCTGGCTCTTCTGAGGTGAGGAAGCCTTAGTCACTCAGGTGTTGTCTAACTTCTGTAGTCAAATATTCACAAGTCAAATCAACTCTGCTTTAACTTGTGAGGTGTACAATCCCTTTGGTATTTACCTAAATGTTCTTGTTTATGACTACTGACAGCAATATTACAAGATCCGCAGTCAGGCAATCCAGCAGCTGAAAGGCACCAATGAAGATCCTTACCCTCACAAGTTCCACGTAGACCTTTCCCTCACAGACTTCATAGAGAGGTACAGCCACCTGCAAGCAGGAGATCACCTGAGAGACATTACTGTGAGAGTGGCAGGTAAAGACTCACCTGGGACTTGGGAAAGATAGTCTGCCACTTTGCGAAGACACACACTTGCCACTCTTGGAGGGAGATAGATGGGAATGCCTCCACAAGTCTGTGGACCTTGCTTGGCAATTCCTCATAGTGCTAGAGCTGTAGCAAGGTTGGGCTAAGTTTGGGTTGGGACCTTGACAAGCAAGGGAGCAGGTCTGATGAGAGGACTACAAGGCCCTGTGTTCATAATTAGCATGATGGGATTAATTCTGAGACTTTCATTACCTTGCCAACCAATAATAGGATGGAGGTTGGTGATACATTGCCTGGGTGTAGTGTAGAAGTGACTCTGTGCCTTGGCTCGGGCATGGAGATGTATCTTTGTTTTGGGAAAATGGAAAGATTTCTGACTTTGACTTGCTGTAACCATTGGACCATCTAATTTTGGGTGCCTAGGTCGAATCCACGCAAAACGTGCCTCTGGAGGGAAACTGATCTTCTATGATCTTCGTGGAGAGGGAGTCAAATTGCAAGTCATGGCAAACTCCAGGTAACTAGGGATAGCTATAGCAGCATTCTAAATCAAACTGTACTTTCCGTGAAGGGCAGATTAGAAGATGGACATCTTATTCTTCTCTATGCCTCTGAGCTTCAGCTTAGATTCCTAGTCTATAGCCAGGTGGTGGTGAACACAATACAGTACCTTGAGGCTCCTTATAAGTGAATATTAAGTAACGAGGAGTCTGGTGGCACCTTAAAGACTAACAGATTTGGGCATAAGCTTTTGTGGGTAAAAAACCCACTTCTTCAAAAGCTTATGCCCAATAAATCTGTTACTTTAAGGTTCCAGTGGACTCCTCATAGTCTGTAGCCACAGAAAGAATCACAGCTACCCCTTTGATACTTGAATATTAAATGTTTTGGGTGGGAAGAGACTGAGCAAATGTTGATCTGTGGACGAACAGTGCTTAAAACGTGCATATTTTTCGACTTGCAGGAGCTACAAATCAGAGGAAGAATATAGCCACATTAACAACAAGCTGCGTCGGGGGGATATTATTGGGGTTCAGGGGAATCCTGGAAAGACAAAGAAAGGGGAGCTGAGCATTATTCCATGGGAAATCACTCTGCTTTCTCCATGCCTGCACATGTTGCCCCACCTTCACTTTGGGCTCAAAGACAAGGTAACAACCACTCCTGGTGTTGAAGCTGGCTGCTTTTGTATATGTGGTGTCATTGGTACCAAATGAAGATCCTCCCCTCCCCCCCCCCCCCCCCCCCCCCCGGCAATAAGTACAATTGTTCTAAAATTATCCACCTTTTTTAGGAAACTAGATTTCGTCAGAGATACTTGGATTTAATTCTTAATGACTATGTGAGACAGAAGTTTATAATCCGTGCAAAGATGATCACATATCTCCGGAGCTTCCTGGATGAGTTGGGCTTTCTTGAGGTAAGGTTTGGTACTTTTTTTTTTTTTCTCGGTGTGCTGCTCTTCACATTTCTTCAGGTCCGAGGAGAGACCACCCCACCTCATGTACAAAATGTACATGGGAGTGGGAGAAGGATATACAGTGGAGCCCCGGTATAACGCGCCCCGTTATAACACGAGTTCTGTTGCAGCTGCAGCCTCCCCTGCCAGGGACAGAGAACTCAGGACTGCAGGTGGGGGCTGTGGCTTCTCTTCCCCGCTACCCAGCATGGGGGAGAAACTGCAGACATCACCTGTCTGGGACAGAGAACGCCGGGACTGCAGCTCGGGAGTTCCCTGTGGAAGCCACGGTTGCACCTGCCAGGACAGGGGACTCTGGGGCTGCAGCCCCCTATCCCGGCAGGTGTGGGGCTGTGGCTTCCCTGGAAGCTGTTGCCGCTGTGCCTGCCGGGACAGGGGAACTCTGGGGCTGCCGGAGTCTCCTGGTCCTGGTAGGCGCAGAGCCGCGGTTTCCCTGGAAGCTGCTGCCCCCGCCCCACCAGGATAGGCGGACTCCGGGGCTACCCGAGTCCCCCTGTCCTGGCAGGTGTGGGCAGTGGCTTCCAACAGTCTTCTCTGGAAGCCACTGCCCCCGCGCCTGCTGGGGGCAGGGACCACCAGCGCCTGCAGCCCCGGTGTCCCCTGTCCCGGCAAGCGCCAGCCGCAGCTTCTCCCCCAGCTTCACCGTTGGGAGAGAAGACACGGCCCCACGACTGCCGGGACAGGGGACACCGGGGCTGCAGGCACCGGTGGTCCCTGCCCCTGGCAGGCGCGGGGGCAGTGGCCCGGAGTTCTCTGTTCCCAGCAAGCACACAGCCGCAGCTTCTCTCCCCTGCTGGGCAGTGGGGAGAGAATCTGCAGCCCCCCGCCTGCCAGGAATGGAACCCCACATTTAGCCAATGGAATTTTTTTGGCTCTCATCCGTTTCGTTATAGTGGGGTTCCACTGTATATTGACTTTGGCTCAGTATATACATGTTCTATCACAGTGGTTCTCAGACCTTTTGTAGTGGTGACCCCTTTCCCACACCGGGCCTCTAAGCGCGACCTCCCCCAGGGGTCAGGCGGGGGGGCGATCCTGCAGCCCACTGTGGCAGGGGTCGGGATTGAGGGGGGAGTTCCAGCAGCCAACCTGAGGCCAGTGAGGGGGGGTTCCAGCAGCCCCACGGAGGTGCCGGCAGCCGACCGTGGCAGGGGCCGGGCTCACGGGGGCACCGGAAGCCCACCTCAGCAGGGACTGGGTCGGGCACATGGCAGTGCTGGCAGCCTGCCACAGCAGGAGCCAGGGCCCGGACCGGGCTCGCGAGGCCACCAGCAGCCTGCCGCGGCAGGAGCTGCGGCCGGGACTGGCCTTATGGGGGCGCCGGCAGCCTGCCACGGCAGGGGCACAGGCCGCCTGCAGCGGCTGGGGCCGGATACCAGCAGCCCACGGCAGCGGCAATGTTCAGGGTCGGCTGCTGGCAGCAGGGGCTCGTGGCCCCCACAGAACTGGCTCGCGACCCCCAGAGGGGTCCCGACCCCCACTTTGAGAACCAATGTTCTATCAATTGTGTGCCATGGAGCCACAAAGCACAATAAGTGCAATAGAGTTAATTGTTATCTCTTTATCTGCTCTCCTTCAGGTGACAGGGCAATGTTTGAGGGTTGCTCTTCTTTGATTGAACAAACCTCAAGTTAGCAATTCAAGTTATTAATTATCTTTGTTCCCAAGTTGTTTTCTTCCATAATTGAAGTTAGTTAACTAACACCCTTGAGAATGAGGGGACAAAAAAAAGAGTAGAGACAATCTAACTTCCATGGAACTTAGGTAGTACAGTAACTCCTTGCTTAACTTTATAGTTATGTTCCTGAAAAATGCAACTTTAAGCGAATCCAATTTCCCCATACGAATTAATGTAAATTGGGGCAGGGGAGGTGGTTAAAATATTTTTCACCAGAAAAAAACCTCTATTTTATTTTATTTATATATATATAATATATACACACACAGTATAAGTTTTAAACAAACAGTTTAATATTGTGCACAGCGTTGATGACTGTGAAGCTTGATTGAGGTGGTGAATTTAGAGAGTGGAATATTTCCCAGGGGATGTCTTCCTGCTAAATGATGAACTAGCTTTTGGCTGAGCCCTCAGGGGTTAACACGTTAATGTAACCTCACACTACAAGGCTGCAGGAATGGAGGGAGTGGAGATGGTATGTGGGAGGGGGAGAGATGTGCACTGCCCCTTTAAATAAGCTGACCCCACTCTTAATTACATTGTCCTCTTAAGTGGATCAGGAAGTTGAGACAGCTTGGGGCAGCAGCTGCTCTCTGTCTCTCTCCCTCTGTGTCCACACTCTGCTCTATGTGGAGAAGGGGTAAGTGAGGTACAGGAGCAAGGGGGAGGGGGACACCAGCCCTCTTTCCCCGGCCCTGCACAGCAAGCAGGAAGTTCCTGGGAGCAGCTCCAAGGCAGAGGGCAGTAGTAGCATATGGCAGTCGGGGGAGGAACAGCTGAACTGCTGGCAATTGATAGCCTGCTGGGCAGCAGCTTCACAGGGAACTTAGGGGGCTGCTGGTCCACCATGGTTCCAAGCCCCGACCAGCTAGCTGCAACAGGCTGCTCTTCCTGCAAGCAGTGAACAAAGCAGGCAGCTGCTAAACATTAGAAGGGACCATTGCACAACTTTAAACGAGCGTGTTCCCTGATTGATCAGCAACGTAACAACATTAACTGGGATGACTTTAAGTGAGGAGTTACTGTATTTATTGTAAGATACAACATATCAGAACAAAAGACCTGTTTACTTCTAGATAACTCCTGTTTCCACTTCCACTCTCATTGTATGACTCTCTTTGCTACCCACTTCTTGGCAGTTTTTAACCACTTTGTCTACTGGATCCGCAAAAGCTGCTAGTGGAGTTCTGTATGAAATAACTAATATCTGAGAACCACAATATATCCAACACAGTAGATTTGTGCTGTGTCAAGATGCCATTACTTCATGAATGTATATTTCCTATTTTCCTGAAATTAATCACTTGTAAACTATCATTTAAATAGAGCATTTAGGCTTGGTGATCATGCTGGGAATTAACTACAGTGCAGGAGAAACAGCCAGTGTCTTTAATACAAAGTGACTTGGGAAGGTATTGCAATGCAAACTCTACAAAAAATTACTCTTTCCCTTAAGATTATAGATCAGTTCTGAATCTTCCTTCAACAGAGACTCCCATTTCGCTTCCATTTCCTATGCTGTGAACAGACCTTTTTTCTTCCTTTGGAACACCGAGCCTCTGTCTGAATCAGTATGAGAAACTCCTCTTCCTTGTTTTTTCCTGTTTTAAATGGTTGCAGTTGGAATAAAAAATGTTTGTTTTGTAGAGTCCCTAAATGAGTAGCAGAGCTGGATTAATTCCTGCTAATGCAGCCCAAGCTCCGGACCCCTTGTGGTGGTATTCTACCTAATGCACAATGGGACAAGCAGCCTGCAAACCCCTACTTTACTTGTGTGGAGGCCGGAGCTGACTGGTCAGCACAACCATGACAGTGGGTAGAACAAGGCAGATTCTTGTGGAGCCGAACCAAATTATAAAATTGCCTATATCTTGGGGAGCCCTTTTAAAAGAGGAGCACGTATCATTGGCATTGCCACCTGACTTCCCATTTGGGTGAATTGCCATGCCACATCACCTTCTTCCCATCACTGATGACTGTTTTCAGAAAATGTTTAGTTTTGTCTATAGACCTGGCAGCTCCTTCCGCTCACTGGCATTCTACTCTTTATTTGGACCTAGTGATGTATAGTACTCTTGAATAGACTTGAGTTGTGAGTCATGTGGTTATACTCCATTACCCATGCACCTTTAAACATCTGAAAAATGCAGCTTCCGTGGAAGTTAGGTTGGCATCAACGGGAGTGCTGCAGCCCAGAGAGAGAAAAATCACATGTTGATTTTTGCCTGCCTACATGCTCTTAACTACAAGAGGCTTTTTTTGAAAATAATTGTGTACCATAGATCTTTTGGGCTCCAGAACTCTGTCTCTCCACACAGATACATACAGACAGACCCCTCTTGTCAGTAGCTACCAGCGTGGTGCTCTGCTCTTGTTCGATGATATCAGTTGGGTGCGTGCGTGCGTGTTCCCTCTGTGTGCTGTCCCAGCTCTGTGCAGATAGCTGACACAGCAGACCCCAAGAGAACCCACAAAGACCACAGACTCTAGTAAGGTACGAAGGCACCCGGGCCATGTTTATTGCCAAACGAAGCACAGAGATAGTTTCCTGTAGACTCTACAAGACATACTATGAATTTGTGCCCCCTGACAATGGACTGGCTCAGTCAGTGGCGGGAGTTCCATTGCCTCCTCGGCCAGACAAAGATGTGGACTCCGAGACCTACTTTTGTACTGTGCAGGACAGATTACTCATCCTTACTGACATATTGAGGTACAGTCCCTTGACGCATTACTGCCTTTCTCCTGGCACATGTACCCAACATGTGCCTTTAGCAGCCCTCTTCTTGCTAATTTCTGCAAGCAGGGCATGCCTCTGGCTCACAGCCCAGCTTTGCTTAGCAATGCCTTGTCTTACTTTGGTTCAGGCTTCAGGTCTCATGCTAGCCCTCTGATACAAGAGTTTGTTTCAGGGCCTCATCTTACTACAACTCCCTTCCCCCACTAATTTTAAATTAACAAAGCTAGTCGCATAGTGTCCTTATGGTCCTGGAAACTTTTTCCGATGCAATATTTTATATCTTAATTTTCAATAATTAACCCCCCCATCTTTTACCAAAGCAATTGCATTTAAAGTAGTGTAGTTTTTGCCTTTGAGCACATGAACACTTTGCATTCTGCTTCTTTCAGTGTTTATCTGTTGGTTGCTATCAGTTGGTGTCCCAAGGAACTTAGTGTAAATGATGAAATGGAGCAGATGGGACACATTGAGAAGGATTGATTAACATTGTTTCCATGTACATAGTTTCACTTCACTTCTTGTCAGTGTAGTTTTACAAGGTCTAGACTTCCTCTGCTGGAGGTTGGGGATATCACTGCAAATGTCTTCAATAGCTTGGCCCGGTCCCTGTCCCTTCCCCTACTCCACATTTCCTTAATTGTGCAGAATATGGTTGTTCCTGCTATGCTCTTGATAGAGAAGATGGCTTAAATCAGGGATCTCAAATGACCATGAGGGCCACATGAGGACTAGTACATTGGCCCAAGCGCCACATCAGACACCCCCACCCCTCGCTGGCCCCCGGCCCCACTCCACCCCTTCCATGAGGCCCCGCCGCTGTTCCGCCTCTTCCCACTCCTACCCTGCCCCTATTTCAGCCCCTTCCCCGAAGTCCCCACACCAACTCCGCCTCCTCCCTGCCCCCAGGGAGTGGAGGAGGGGTGCGGGGTGTGGTGGGGGCCCAGGGCAGGGATGCAGGAGAGGTGCAGGGTGTGGCAGGGGCTCAGGGCAGAGGATTGGGCTGCAGGAGGGGTTTGGGGTGTGGGCTCTGGCCTGGCACCGCTTACCGAGAGCAACTCTGGGATGGCAGCGGCGCACGCCAGGGTTAGGGCAGGCTGCCTGCACTGGCCTTGTGCCAGTCTGGGAAGTGGCTGGAACCACGTCCCTGTGGCCGCTGAGCGGCGGGGGACACACACACGACACAGGGCTCTGTGCACTCCTCAAGGTATTTCCCCCGAAGCTCTCATTGGCTGCAGTTCCCCGATGGGAGCCAATGGGAGCTGTGGGGTGGGGGTGGGGTGTCTGGAAGTGAAGGTAACGCACAGAGCCCTTTGCCCCCACCCCACCAGGGGCCACAGAGATGTGATACCAGCCGCTTCAGGGAGCGGCGCAGGGCTTGTGGCACCACGGGGCAATGCGGCAGGCTGGATCCGAAGCCCTGAGTGGCCGGATCTGGCCCGTGGGCCGTAGTTTGCCCACCCCTGGCCTTGAGGTAAGCAGAGGTACAGGGACGTGGTGTACTGGAGGGGCAGTGAGGTGCGGGGAGCTTGGCGGGCCGCAGGAAATAACCCCACAGCCTGCATGTTTGAGACCCCTGGCTTAAATAGACTCCTTGTTGACTACATAGGAGGAAATCTTTTGTTTCAGAATAATTTCTCTGTTCGTGATGGTGAATGAATAAATAGAATGTTAAGATTTAACATCTGAGCCAGGTTCTCACTCTTTAACTGAAGTATTTATTGAACACACATTATCAAAATAGCTGTAGCATAGGGAATGGAGGGAGGGTATAATTGAGTTCGGGGCATAAGAATATTTGAGCTAAGGTTTAACACATTTTTTCATCAGATTGAAACTCCCATGATGAATATTATTCCAGGCGGGGCTGTGGCTAAACCTTTCATTACTTATCACAACGAACTGGACATGAACTTGTACATGAGAATTGCTCCAGAACTCTATCACAAGGTGAGAGGTCATCTCCCAGTGGGTTAAGATTCACACTTTTCTGACTCTTTATCTGCCTTCCCAAAATGTGAAGCATAAGTTTGAAGTAACAATTAAACTACAGGCCAGCGGATTAATTGGGCTGACAAAAGCAATCTTGCTGGGGTAGAGCGTGGCCAAAGAGGTGAGGAGGAAAGAGGCCCATGTTAATTGGATGTCAGGATAATTGAACCAGAATTCTTTATTAGGTTTGTCTAGTGCTGCTTTTATTTCTGTGTTTTTCTGATAATCTTGGGAATGTAGATTGGGTGCAATTTTATGCTAGTCAGAACTTGCTTGACTTCATTTCGGAAGGCTAATGTGAGCAGCTGGATTTTTTTTGTTTTTGTTTAGATGTTGGTGGTTGGAGGCATGGACAGGGTGTACGAAATTGGACGCCAGTTCCGGAATGAAGGCATTGATTTGACTCATAATCCTGAATTCACAACCTGTGAGTTTTACATGGCTTATGCAGACTATCATGACCTGATGGAGATCACAGAAAAGCTGCTTTCAGGTGACCTAACCTAATATTAATTAAAGGAGAATAAGAATCCTTGTGAAGATAGCATGTATTACAGCATGGCATTGATTTTAAGTGCAGTTTTATCTTGTAGGAATGGTGAAGCACATTACTGGAAGTTACAAGGTCACTTATCACCCAGATGGTCCTGAGGGCCATGCCTACGAGATAGATTTCACCCCACCCTTCAGGAAAATCAGCATGGTGTGTGAACTGGAGAGAATCCTGGGAGTGAAACTTCCAGCAACTGATCACTTTGAGACTGAAGGTCAGATGAGGAGTTTCTGTGCTCTCACCTCCCCCTTGCTATTATGGGGCAAAGACCTCTAGCCCATAGTCCATGTTGATCTATAAGCTGCCTTCAATACTGTTTATTACAAAGTGGTGGTCTGCTCAATGTACATGTGAGCTGAGTAGATGGGGTTGCCCGACTATGGTTTTATTTGATTAACTACAGGATTTCAGAGTGTAGCCTTGATGCATTGCAGGTCTTGTAAGGGTCAGCAAGGGTCTGCTTTATTGCCTTTAAGTCTTCATAATGTGTACAGGACACTGTTGGGAGATCTTGTCTTTCTTGAAATGTTTCCACTACATTGACACCCAGCGTTTTGTCTGTTTTTTGTCTGTCTCTTAAGGAGCAGAAAAGACCCTCTGTATCTGGTAGTGATTAGAGCACGGAAGGCAAATAAGTTGGGGTAGCAGCTGGAAGATTGTGTGGCCCTTTGGTTGAAAATGCATCTGCCATTTGTCCCTTGAGTTGACAGTTGTGGAGAGCTGCTTTTAGGTGATCACATAGCAGTAATGATGTGCTTGGGTAGTTATGCTCTTTTCCCTCAGATGTGAGCCTTGCTACCTCTAGACGAGGCTATAATGCACTATCCCTCAGTCAACACCAGTGGTTTTCAAACCTTTTTTCTGGTGGTGCCCGAGACCTGGGGCAGAGGGTTAGGGTGAAGGCTGCAGGGTGGGGCTGGGAATGAGGGGTTCAGGGTCTGGGAAGCGGCTCTGGGCTGGGGCAGAGGGTTGGGGTGCAGGAGGAGATCAAGACTGGGCTGGAGCTGGCAATGAGGGGCTTGGGATGCAGGAGGGGATCATGGTTCTGGGGTGGGGCCAAGGATGAAGGGCTTGGGTTGGGCCTAGGGCTGGGGCAGGGGATTGAGATGCGTGCTTACCTGGGACAGCTCCCGGTCAGTGGCTCAGCGGGGGTGCTAAGGCAGACTTCCGGACCGTCCTGGTACGATGTACTGCACCCTGGAAGTGGCCAACAGCAAGTCTAGTTCCTAAGTCTCTCTCCCTCCTGCCTCTGCTCCCATTGGCTGGGAACTGGCCAATGGGAGTGTGGAGCCAGTGCTCAGGGTGGGGGCAGTGCCCAGAGCTGTGACCCTCACCCCGGAGCTGGATGGACTTACTGCTGGCCGCTTCCAGGTCACAGTGCCGTATCAGAACAGGTAGGGACTAGCCTTCCTTAGCCGGGCAGCACCACCAACTGGACTTCTAATGGCTGCCGTGACCCAGTGCCTTGCATTTTGTGACCCAGTACTAGGTTGCAACCTGTAGTTTGAAAACCACTGGTCTACACTATAAATATATCTGAAAACTAAAAGTAGTGAACAATATGGTGGTTCTCTTAAGTGGGAAAATCTCATCATGAGCACGTGACACTAGTGCATTAGGATCTGCATGGATTTTTCAGTTCTTGATTGAGTTTTGTTAGCCCTAAAATAGCTCTGGGACCTGCCTATTTGAGAGACTGTCCCCCTTTTTGTGTGATACTGATGCTACTGCAATCAGAAGTGCTTAACATGGGAGCCGCTTGATTTATGAGAGTGAAGGCTCCTGGCAGATATGCTCTTTGAGAACCTGTCAACTTTGGAGTGCGCTCCCACTACCTCCTTGATCTGAAATATTCTAAATCTGTTGACTATTAGGGCATTCTTCAAAGCTCCTCAATTTGAGCAGGTATTGGGGAAAAATGATAGATTTATCTACCTAGATTTGTATTTATTTAAATGCTGAGACTGGCTTTTCATCCACAGTGGCACTTACTGTGTGGGATTGTGTTTATAACTGTTGTCAGAGCATCTAGAGTCTGGGATTAGGAATCTTATGTTTGAGTTTAAATTGGCAGCAATTAATACTGCCCTTCATGCTTTGTGGAAGGCTGAAACTGTATTCCTGAGCTGGTATGTCCCACTGTGTATTATGACAGAAAATATCAAAAGCTATTCCAGTCTTTCTCCATTGTGACTGGATCATTCTGCAGATGGGGAGGAGGGGGAGAAGAATTGATTATATAAACAGCTTCTTTAATATTTTGCATTATGAAAACAGAAACTCGCAAGTTCTTTGATGCTATTTGTGCGGAGAAGGACGTTGAGTGTCCACCTCCCAGAACCACGGCCAGGCTTCTTGATAAGGTAAGTGGAGGTGGCTTTTTCATAATCGTTACATCTGGCCCTAAGAAGCAATGGGGCCCCATTTGAAGCAACAGGTTCCTTGCTGACTGGTTCGCTTAATGGAGCATTCAGAAAATTTAAAACTAATAAAAGGAAGTATTTGAATGCACAATCTGCAGGAAACCTGCAGAACTCCGAGAAAGCGGCAAATAAGCAGTTTTCTTTGCACCATTCAAGTCAATAAGAAATTTGCCACTGATTTAAGAAGAACAGAAGAACTGCCATACTGGGCAGACAATGGTCCATCTAGCCCAGTATCTTATCTCTGGTTGTGGCCAGTACTGGCGCTTTCGGGAAGTGTACATAATAGGGCAGTTGGAGTGATCAATCCCTCTGGCTTCTGACAGTCGGACAATGCGTGTTGCCTCATTCATGGGGTTGCATCTCTGACCGTCTTGGCTAATAGCCATTGATGGACCTTGTGACGGGTTCCCCATGGTGCCCCCTGATGTAATGGAGTACCGCTGAGCCCACATGTACCCCCTTGGGCTCCCTTACACTGTCGTGCTAAGCCAGGCCCTCGAGACTCCTTCAGCACACACACACCCCTCTTGAAAAATGTTGTATCTGCAAACATTGTCACTTCACTGTTCACACTCTCTCTTCTGAATTATTAATGAATATGTTGAACAGAACAGATCCCAGGCCAGATCCTTGGGAGACCCCACTATTTACCTCTTTCCTTTGTGAAAACTGGATATTTATTCCTACCTTTTGGTGTCCTGTCTTTTAACCGGTTACTGATCCATGAGAGGACCTTCACTGTTGTTCTATGACTAGTTTCCTTAAGAGACTTTGGTGAGAGACCTTGTCAAAGACTTTCTGAAAATCCAAGTACACTATATTGATTGGATCACCTTGTCCACATGCTTGTTGATCCCTGTAACGGGGTCACCACTCACCCCTGCGGCGCCTCCCGCTGGTCGTCTGGGGAATCAGCTCCTTCAGCGTCCAGAGCGCCCTCCGCAGGTGGATGCCCCGCTCCTTTGCTGGCCCCGTGTCCATCCCGGACCCCGGTGACCTCCAACTGTGGGTGCTGCACCCCTGCAGTACCCCCTTTGGTGTGAGGGTCTCCCCTCCCCAGGGGAACCCTCTACCCCCTATCCCCACCTCGCCTCAGAGTGTGCCACTGTCAGTCACCACTTGCCCCCGCTCACTGGGGCGGACTGCAGTATCATGGCTTCTCATCACAGGCAAGGAGGGTTGGCCTGCTGTTGCTATCTCCAGCCCTAGGCTGCTCCCTGCAACCCTGGTAGTCCTGGGTTAGACCTTGTATCAGGCCCGGAGGCCTGGGGCTCGTGGCTAGAGCCTGCCCAGCTCCTTCTGCCCTGCCCCAGCTCTGCCCTAACCCAGGTACCTGGCTCAGCTCCTACAGCTAGGCCTGTCTCCCTCTGGCTGCAGAGGAGACTGCCTCCTTCTAGATGCAGAGGAAGACTGCTTCTCCCTCTCTGCCTCCCAGCCCTTATATCCTGGCTGGGAGTGTTTGGGGCGTGGCCACCCAGCTGGGCCTCATGCCCAATCAGGCCTGAAAAGCCTGCTGGCTCCCAGCTTCAAACCCCTTTTGGGGCTTTTCCAAGCCCCTTCCGGTAGGGGGCGGGTGGTCACCCCGCCACAAGCCCCTCAAAGAATTCTAATAGATTGGTTATGCTCGATTTCCCTTTACAAAAGCTGTACTGACTCATGTTCATTGGTGTGTCTGATAATTCTGTTCTTTGGTATAGTTTGTCCCGTACTGGAGGTAGACTTAGTGGCTTGTGTTTGCCAGAATCCCCTCTGGAGCCCTTTTTAAAAGTCTGCATTATCTTAACTATTTTACAGAGGCTTGTTCTAGCTGTAGATTACATATAGGGAGTAGGATCCGGCCCTCTGTTCAGATTCCATAGTGGTTCCAGGTGAAAAAAGGAAATGGCTTGCAATCTTGCTTGCCTTTACCAGTCCTGATTTTGGTGGTGCTGGCTTTGTGGAGATGTCAGGGGGAGGGGACAGCAGCATCTATAGAATGATCGAGTAACAGAGATGTATGTGAGACTTTCAGTGAATCATGATGTTTGGCTACATCTAGGAAAACACACTGGAATTTAATTCAGCCCTTTTCCTGATACCCCAGAGATGATCTGTGTCTCTTTATAACCGAACACGTTGTACTGGTGGCAGAGTGATACAGGTCTAGAGAGGATTCTGGATTGATACCTGGCCTGTTGGTTCCTGGGATAGTAGGATAAAAGAGAGCTGTTTTAGTACAGTGGATGGTCCCAGATAGGAAGAAATATCTTATAACAAGGATGGCCAAACCATGGCTTGCGAGCCGCATGCAGCTCTTTTACAGTTAAAGTGTGGCTCACCCCAGGCCCTCTCCCATTCTTCACCTACCAAACTGTGAGGGAGCAGGGACTTGGGGCTTCTGCCCTGTGGGGAGAGGCACTTTAGCAGGAGCAGGGATGTAGCCCTGGCAGGTGCCTCCCACGGGGCTGAACAAACCTCTCTCCCCCTGCAGGACTGCAGTGCTGAGCCCTGCCAGGAGCAGTCTGGCTCTCAAACTTCTGAAGATTGTCATATGTGGCTTAGAGAGTCAGTAAGTTTCGTCAGCACTGCCTTATAACCTTGCAGTGACACTTCCTCCCAGTCAATAGGAAGCAGCATAGACCAAATCTGAAAGCTATTTCAATTGTTATCTGAGTGTAATGGCCTTGAGAAATACAGGATCAACAGTGTTTTGTGGAGGACCCCTTGTTGCACAAATGGCTTTGTTCCTTTGGAGGCTGTCCCAATTTACCTTCAAAGACAGGCAGACACAGAAGACCTTGAATACAAGTTTATTTGCTAGCAAATTGAAGCCACAGCGTCAGCGCTCAAATTATGGCTTCCTTTCTATGCATTTCTATGAGCCTTTTATATACTTCTTTACATAAAGGAGGAGGCAAGAGGGGCCCCATGCAAATTGACAAGTTTGACAAGGGGAAAAGTTTTATGATGTTGTTCCTTATCTAGTTATTTTACTATTTATCTGGAACCTTTTAAGAACAGGACATACAGAAGCAAAGTTCCTGTCTTGAGATGGTACATACGGGGTAAGAATACATGCAAATAAGAGTTAAACTATATGAGGTAAGACAAAAGTATGAAATGTACAGGACAAGATAGGAGTTTGAACTCTGTGAGGCCCAGTGGTGCCTCCAGGAATGTATAACACAAGATAAGAACTTGAAGCAACCCAGAGCTAGTTACACAGCTTCAGTAAGACATTTTCTTATAATCTAACTTTTTCTTACACCCTCCCTCCACACATTCTGCATGAGTGGAGAGAAGAGTGTAATTACATTTTGGAGGGACATGTGAATCTAAGGTACAGTGAAACCTCGATATAACGGACTAATTCGGGCGGGGGGGGTGTCCGTTAAAACCGAAAGTCCGTTATTTAATAATTTTTTAAAATCATTAAATAACGGACTTTCGGGTGACAACGGACACCCCCCCGCCCGAATTAGTCCGTTATTAAATTAGTCAGCCCACCCCACCCCCTCCCGGCTCCTCGCTGCGGGGAGCCGGGCGGGGGGTTGACAGCTCCCGCCTGGCTTCCAGCTGGGGGGAGCAGAGCGGGATCTGTCAAACCCCCCGCCCGGCTTCCCGCTGCGGGGAGCCGAGCGGAGGCTCTCAAACCCCCCCCCCCGCCCGGCTCTCCGTTGCGGGGAGCCGGGCGGGGGGGTTGACAGCTCCCGCCCGGCTCCCCCCAGCGGGAAGCCCGGCGGGAGCTTTCAAACCCCCCGCCCAGCTTCCCGTTGTGGGGAGCCGGGCGGGGGGGTTTGACAGCTCCCGCTCGGCTCCCCCCAGCGGGGAGCCGGGCGGGAGCTCTCAAACCCCCCCTCCCCCGCCCGGCTTCCCGCTGCAGGGAGCCAAGCGGGGGCTCTCAAACGCCCCCCCCCCGCCTGGCTCCCCGTTGCGGGGAGCCGGGCGGGGGGGTTGACAGCTCCCGCCCGGCTTCCAGCTGGGAGGAGCCGAGCGGGAGCTGTCAAACCCCCCGCCCGGCTTCCCGCTGCGGGGAGCCGAGCGGAGGCTCTCAAACCCCCCCCCCCGCCCGGCTCCCCGTTCCGGGGAGCCGGGCGGGGGGGTTGACAGCTCCCGCCCGGCTTCCAGCTGGGAGGAGCCGAGCGGGAGCTGTCAAACCCCCCTCCCCGCCCGGCTTCCCGCTGCGGGGAGCCGAGCGGGGGCTCTCAAACCCCCCCCCCCGCCCGGCTCCCCATTGCGGAGAGCCGGGCGGGGGGGTTGACAGCTCCCGCCCGGCTTCCAGCTGGGAGGAGCCGAGCGGGAGCTGTCAAACCCCCCCGCCCGGCTTCCCGCTGCGGGGAGCCGAGCGGAGGCTCTCAAACCCCCCCCCCCCGCCCGGCTCCCCGTTCCGGGGAGCCGGGCGGGGGGGTTGACAGCTCCCGCCCGGCTTCCAGCTGGGAGGAGCCGAGCGGGAGCTGTCAAACCCCCCTCCCCGCCCGGCTTCCCGCTGCGGGGAGCCGAGCGGGGGCTCTCAAACCCCCCCCCCGCCCGGCTCCCCATTGCGGAGAGCCGGGCGGGGGGGTTGACAGCTCCCGCCCGGCTTCCAGCTGGGAGGAGCCGAGCGGGAGCTGTCAAACCCCCCCCGCCCGGCTTCCCGCTGCGGGGAGCCGAGCGGAGGCTCTCAAACCCCCCCCCCCGCCCGGCTCCCCGTTCCGGGGAGCCGGGCGGGGGGGTTGACAGCTCCCGCCCGGCTTCCAGCTGGGAGGAGCCGAGCGGGAGCTGTCAAACCCCCCTCCCCGCCCGGCTTCCCGCTGCGGGGAGCCGAGCGGGGGCTCTCAAACCCCCCCCCCGCCCGGCTCCCCATTGCGGAGAGCCGGGCGGGGGGGTTGACAGCTCCCGCCCGGCTTCCAGCTGGGAGGAGCCGAGCGGGAGCTGTCAAACCCCCCCCGCCCGGCTTCCCGCTGCGGGGAGCCAAGCGGAGGCTCTCAAACCCCCCCCCCCCGCCCGGCTCCCCGCTGCGGGGAGCCGAGCGGGGGCTCTCAAACGCCCCCCCCCCGCCCGGCTCCCCGTTGCGGGGAGCCGGGCGGGGGGGTTGACAGCTCCCGCCCGGCTTCCAGCTGGGAGGAGCCGAGCGGGAGCTGTCAAACCCCCCCCGCCCGGCTTCCCGCTGCGGGGAGCCGAGCGGGGGCTCTCAAACGCCCCCCCCCCCGCTCGGCTCCCCGTTGCGGGGAGCCGGTGGTGGTGGGGGGGGGTTTGACAGCTCCCGCAGGGGTCCCCGCTGCAGGGAGCCGGGCGGGAGCTGTCAACCCAGCCGGCTCCCTGGGGCAGGAGCCGGCAGCCCCCAAAACGGATTTCGGATGCATCGGAAATTTTGTCCGTTGCATCCGAAGTCCGTTAAATCGGGGTCCGTAAAATCGAGGGTTTACTGTAAATGTATAATACTCATACAGGCCCTGTGCTTTGTTTTCCTCTTTTCTGCCCCTTCTCACCCCACCTATTGCCTGATTGTGTTTTTTTCTTGTTGCTTTGTCTAGTAGCTTGTGCCACAGATGTCAACACTGGAATTAAGCTCCAATACCACCCTGAGACAGTGTAGGTCACAGTGATGGGTTTATGTTCTGACACTGGAGTTTTTGGAAAACTGGATGAACTTTAGACAATAATCTTGTGTTTTATACAGTCCTGGGCTAGATCAGATTTTAACCTCTCCAAGCAGGATGCTTGGCCTGTCTTGCACAGACCCATCACTGTTAATGAAGATGTTACCCTAATTAGACTTTTGAAGAAGTGAGTCATCTCAGTCTTATGGCACCTCCCTTATTTATGAGATGTTCTAACTTGAAAGTTCTGTCCTGCAACTGTTTTTCAGCTTGTTGGTGAGTTTCTGGAAGTCACCTGTATCAATCCAACATTCATTTGTGATCATCCCCAGATCATGAGCCCTTTGGCCAAATGGTAAGAGTATGAGATTTTATATAAAGTCATGAAATCATGATGACTTTTTTTTATCCCCATGAGAAAAATTGTCCGTGAAAAGAAAAGATTTGGTGCCATGTGGCGTTTTGGAAATCTGACACTGGCCCAGGTCTTTGTTCCTGAGCTAGGGATCCCATTTCATAGGGCATAAAATCCAGGGGGAAAATGTCTGTACTGAGGTGTTCAAGAATAGCAGCCGTGTTCATCTGTATCCGTAAAGAAAGCCAGGAATACTTGTAGCAGCTTAGAGACTAACTAGTTTATTTCAGCATAAGCTTTCGTGAGCTATAGCTCACTTCGTCGGATGCATAGAATGGAACAGAAGTAAAATGCATTTATACACACAGAAAGGAAAATAAAATAAAATAAAATAGTACATTAGCATACCATAACAGCCCTCTTAGAATTGGTATGCTAATGTACAATTTTTTTAAATTTTTTTTTATTTTCTTTTTCTTTCTGGGTGTTTAAATGCATTTTACTTCTGTTCCATTCTATGCATCCGACGAAGTGAGCTATACACGAAAGGTTATGCTGAAATAAACTAGTTAGTCTCTAAGGTGCTACAAGTATTCCTGGCTTTCTGTACTGAGGTGGTGACTGTCAGAGTGGACATCTCATCTGAACCAGTGAACTTGTTTTTCTTGAGGAAGCTGTGTTACTTTCTGAGCTGCCTGCTGACTTCTTTCCTCTGCACAGGCATCGCTCTCAGCAGGGACTGACAGAACGCTTTGAACTCTTTGTGATGAAGAAAGAAATATGCAATGCATATACAGAGCTCAACGACCCCTTACGGCAGCGGCAGTTTTTTGAAGATCAAGCGAAGGTAGAGATTAGAAACCGAAAACAGTTATGATTGGGGTGAATGCCAGAATGTGTGTTTCCAGTTTACACAGACTTCTCTCTCCTCTTTCTGGGCCCCCTACTGGTCGAGTTGAAACTCTCTCCTCGACTTACCTTCAAAGAGTCTTGTAGCACCTTATAGACCAGGGGTGGGCAAACTACGGCCCGCGGGCCACATCCGGCCCGCGGTGCCATTGCATCCGGCCCCCCCGGCTGAGGAGGCTTCCCCCGCCCCTCCCCCAGAAGCAGCTGCACGGACAGCATTCTGGGGGGCTGGGGCAGTGCACTACCCCCTCCCCCAGAGCCGCGCCGCGTGGCCAGCACTGGGGGAGTGGGGGAGAGACGTGGTTGCGCTCCCGTCCTCCTCCGGAGCCGCGCCGCTGCGAGCAGCGCTCGGGGGGGGGGGCGGGGTGTGGCTTCCCCCTCCCCCTGAGCCGCGCCGCACGGCCAGCGTTGGGGGAGTGGGGGAGAGACGTGGTTGCGCTCCCATCCTCCTCCGGAGCCGCGCCGCTGCGAGCAGCGCTCGGGGGGGGGCTTCCCCCTCCCCCTGAGTCGCGCCGCGTGGCCAACACTGGGGGGGGGGGGGCGGCTGAGCACTCCACCCTCCCCCAGAGCCGCACTGCGCGCAGAGCTCTGGGGGCCGGGGCGCGCTCGCGCCTCTCCCAGAGCCATGTGGGGAGCACTGGGGGGCCGGGGCTGCGTGCTCCCCGCTCCCCCAGATCCATGCCAGGAGGGGAGTGCTCTGGGGGCTGGGGCAGCATGCTAACCCCCTCCACCGGAACCCCACTGAGCAGCTATGGTAAGGGGGGGGGCGCGTAGGCAGGGTTCTGGGGTGGTGGTTGGGGGGGATTTGGAGAGGGGCGGTCAGGGAGTGGGGTGAGTTGGATAGGGGGTGGGGTTCCAGGGTGGTGATTAGGGGGTGGGAGGGTGGATAGGAGTCGGGGCAGTCAGAGGACAGGGAGCAGGGGAATTGGGTAGGATCCTGGGGGGTGGTTAGGGGTCTCTAGAAGGGGAAATCGGGACAAGGTCGGGCGGGGCTGGATGGGTTGGAGATTCTCAGGGGGTAGTCAGGGGGCGGGAAGTGGGAGGGGACCAGATTGGGGGCGGGGTCTTCCCTACCCGGCCCTCAATATAATTTGGCAAACCCGATGTGGCCCTCGAGCCAAAAAGTTTGCCCACCTCTGTTATAGACTCTGTTATTCTATAAGGTGCTACAAGACTCTTCGTCGCTTTTGCAGATCCAGACTAACACGGCTACCCCTCTGATACTTAACTTACCTTAAATCTTCTCATCGGGGTAGTGTACAGGGGTCAACTGGAGAGCAATCTGCTGTTGATTTGGTGGGTTTTCACTAGACCCACTAAATCAACTGCCGGTGTATCGATCTCAGAGCGTCAGTCGTAGCTATAGTGGAGAGACAGCCTGTGATGTGGCCTTCAGAATATTTCTCCAGACACTAACACCTTGGGATGAGGGGTAAGATATCTCTCTCTCCCCCCCCCCCCCCCCCCGCCCGTTCATTTCTTCTGCTGATTTTAGAAATAGGCAGACCGTACTGGAACACAGCCCCGTAGGCTCTAGGAGTGTAGTAGCATCCCGTTTGTGGTGACATAGGAATTAGCAGGAGTGTTGACATTTCCTGCACTATGGGCAGTGGGAACTTCTTCTCATTGGTCCATTGGTCATTTAGGCAAAAGCAGCAGGTGATGATGAAGCCATGTTCATCGATGACAACTTTTGCACTGCATTGGAATATGGACTTCCACCGACAGCTGGATGGGGCATGGGCATTGATCGACTCACCATGTTCCTTACAGACTCCAATAATATTAAGGTAATGGACCACCTGGAGGAAATAGGCAGTACAAAATTCTGCAAAGTACTCTCCAGTTGTAAAAACAAAAGGCTACTTGTGTAATATGACAGTCTGATTGAAACACCTGTCTCCTTCCACATTCTGTCCTAAGGGCCAGGAAATTCAGGGTTATAGCTGAAATCCAAACTCAGTAGACATTGTGGGGAATTAAATGGAGCAATGGTAAAAATGAAAATTGACATTTTTCTGAAGTAGTCATTTCTGGGGTTTTCTCTCTGATACTTCCAGTTTCATGGTGTCCATTATGGGACCTGGGGAAATCCATCTTGAGCACTGAGGAAGTAAATAGGTTTTTGTAATATTTAAGCAGGGGTGGGCAAACATTTTGGCCCGAGACCCATTTTGGGTTTGCAAAATTGTATGGAGGGCTGCGTAGGGAAGCTATGCTCCCCAAACAGCCTGGTCTCACCTCCTATCCAGCCCCCTTCCCACTTCCCACCCACTGACTGCCCTCCTCAGAATCCCTGACCCATCCAATCCCCGCTGCTCTTTGTCCCCTGACCACCTCCTCCAGAGACCCCCCTGACCCTAACCATACCCCTGGGACACCACCTCCCACTCAACCCTCCCTGTCCTGCCCCCTGAAAGATCCCTGGGACTCCCACACCCTATACAAACTCCCTGCTCCTTGTCCCCTGATTGCCCCCCCCCGAACCTCCACCCCTCTGCCCTCTTATCCAACCACGTCCATCCGTGTCCCTGCTCTTGTCCCCTGATTGTCGTGTGTCCCCCCCCCCCCCCCCGTTCAATGCTGCTCAGAGCAAGATGTCTAGCAGCTGTGTGGCCTGGCCGGAGCCAGATACACTGCCCCACAGGAGCGTGCAGCCCTGCTTCCTCCCCAACCCTAACCCCCCACCACCACCCGAGCGCTGCCTGTGTGGCATCATGGCTGCGGTGGAGGGGCCAGGGGTAGCCTCCCCAGCCGGGAGCTCAGGGGCCAGCCAGGATGGTCCCGCTGGCTGGATGTGGCCTATGGGCCATACTTTGCCCACCCCTGATTTAAGTATGCATGAATCAGGTACTTACAATTTGCTGATTATGAGGCTCTTATTTTTATGCAAAAAGGAATGTGAATAGAGAGTGTGTGTGTGTGGGGGGGAAGCTGATGGTGTTTGGTTCCCTCCACAGGAAGTGCTGCTGTTTCCTGCTATGAAACCTGAAGATAATAAGAAGGTTGAGTCTAGTCCTTCTGTTGAAGGTACCTCAGTGTGAGGGGCTGTTGATCCTTGCCTATGTCCAGTTGGGAGGCAGATGTTTGCTTGTCTTCAATAATGAAGGATTGTGGCCAAAGGTTGCTCCTGCCTTGAGGAGACCAGTGAAAGCTGCTGTATTATGGTTCCTGTAAATGAATAAAAGACAGCACTACCCTGCCTCCTCTTGCTTGGTGTTTGTGTGCAAGGTGGTGAGGTGGCAGCAGCTGTGACTAATCCAGGGTTTTACCTGCCTATGTGCAGCCAGGTTTGGATTTTGTGGGGTGGAGCATGTGGTTTGAAGGGGTTCCTCCCACCTGTCACAGGTCTGCTAGAGATGCAGATCCCTGTCCTGCCGAATCAGTTGGGAGCTCAAGTTCAGTTCTTGCCTGGCAGAGCTGCAGTTTTTTCTCCATTCTCCCACCCGTGGCTCGCTAGGAACCAGCACTGGACTGGGAGGTACAGGGCCGGATTAACCTTTTGTTGGCCCAATGCCAAACACATCTATAGGTCTGCACCTAGTTGTGGGCCCCTTCTGAGGTGGGCCTAGTGGCAGTGCCACTAGCACCATAGTAAACCTGGTACTGAATCTGAGACATTTTTCATTTTGATTACACACCTCTGCAAGACTATATGTATTGCCATACACGGCTTCCTCAGCCCCCAGTTTTTCTCATTGAGTTGTACCTATGTGGGTTTAGCAGGTCAGGTTTACTGGGGGACACTGGTTCCTTTTTCCCTGCTCCCCTTGACATTCCTTTTCTACTGGTCATCTTTTTGTTCCTTGAAGTTAAATCCAGTTTCTTTCTTTAGTTCAGGGGTTGGCAACCTGTCAGAAGTGGTGGGCCAAGCCTTCATTTATTCACACTAATTTAATGTTTCAGGTGCCAGTAATACATTTTAATGTTTTAGAAGCGCTCTTTCTATAAGACTATAATATATAACTAAACTATTGTTGTATGTAAAGTAAATAAGGTTTTAAAAATGTTTAAGAAGCTTCATTTAAAATTAAATTAAAATGCAGAGCCCCCCAGACCACTGGCTAGGATCCATGCACTCTGAGTGCCACTGAAAATCAGCTTGCATGCCGCCTTTGGCACATGTGCCATAGGTTGCCTACCCCTGCTCTACTCCTACCTTAATGGCCCCCAAGAGTATAGAGCCACTGTAATTTCTCTGGCTACAGCCATAGGGCCAATTGCCAGAGGCTAGCCTTAGACAGTGGCTGTCTTAGTGGCTGTCCTTCAGCTACTAGCTGCAGGAAGGGTGGCAATTCCAAGGCTGAGCATGCTTGAACCTTGCGATGGCAGCCGTAGGGACTCTGTCTTTAGTGCTAGTCCTAGGCAACTGCAGAGTCTGCAGTTAGGGACTTCCCTACTCCAGGCCATGGCTTTGAGATGCTCAACACCTGCAGCAGAGACCCCAATATTGTCACACATCACCAATGTGGTGCTCTGCTCTATCCAATGTTGATAAGTCAGCTGTGTTTTCTCCCTGAGTGCTGTCCCTGCTCTGCACTGACAGCTGGCACAGCAGATCTCAAGTGAACTGCCTAACAAGACCACACACTCCAATAAGGTATGAAGGCACCCACACAGGTTCACTGCTAAATGAAACACAGTCTCTAGATCCCTGGATCAGATGTCTAGAGTTCTGCTAGTACGTATGTGCTCCCTGACAATAGACTGGCTCAATCAGTGGCAGAATTTACCACTGCCCCCCAAGACAAAGACTCCACCTAGGGGTGCATTCTTATACACAAGTGAGAAACTCCACATCACTTCTGATTGTATTGAGGTACAACCCCCCTACGTGTTAGGGTACTGCCTCTCACCTGGTACATGTTGGTTTGAACAAAACAACTCTATCTCTCATATTATCCTTTTGATCCTATCTGTGGGATGGGTCAGCATCTTCCTTGTTATCTGTATGGAATATACTAGTATCAGAGTGTTCTTGGTACAATCCTGGCACATGTTTATATCTCTAGTGTCCAGTACCTTTTAGGTATGTGTTTTTGCAACATCTCTCCTCTCCTTGCCAGACTATGAGCTGGGCCTGCCTCTTGCTCACAACTTAACTTTGCTTTATGTTAACAAAGTCCTGACCATTACTTTACTTCAGGCCTTAGGCCTCATACTGGGCCACTGATACAAGGATTTGTTTCAGGGCTTCATCTTACTACATTATGCACCCCTCAGCTAGCACATAGTTGTGCAGCCTGGATGATTTTGGATGCCAGAAGGTTCATCATCCCTGAGCAGTAGCTTTGCAACACGTTTACACCTTCTCTTCCCTCCCCCCCTCCCCCCCCTCCACAGTAGGGCCAGGAACTTGTGAAGAGAGTGGAGTTACCCCATGTATAACTAGTTCCGCCCAAAGCCCATTGAAGTGAGTGGGAGCATTTTCACAGTCTTTAATGGGCCGTGTATAGAGTCTAGAATGAGATCCTTTGCTGAGCACAATGCATTCTAAAACTATGCTACACTGGTTTACTATTGGAAACAGGAGGGTCTCGTGAGCTACTGGTGTTATGGTTACAAAAGCAAGGCACTAATGTATTCAGTAGGACTTCTGAATGTGCACAGAATGCAGGACTGCTTCCTGCATGGTTGCGGGACTGCAGTAAAGTGGAACAATTTTCAGTTTGTGTGACTGGAGGTTATCTGGATCCATACTGTAAGGCTGTTCTACATAATGAGGAAAAGTTGAGGTGCTTTGCTGTTCTTTTGTTCCACTCTTAGTTTCTGTGGAGAACTTACCAATGCAATATTACTGTCATCTTTTTAGGTTTTTATGGGAAATAAAACTTTTTTTAAAAAAAGGTTATGATTGGAATTTCTATTTTCAACAGTCCTAGTTAGCTTTGGGAAGAGGCCAACATTTGTTATTCAATTTTATCCTACTTTTTCTACAGCAAATTACAGTGGAGACTTGAGAGAAATGAAGTAAGTGTGGCCCAAACGGAACTTGAGCATTCCTGAACTTTGAGAGTGTTCAAAGTGAGAAGGCAGGTGCTAGATTCCCTTTCTGAATATTAGATAGTCTGGACAGGAAAAGCCAATTTCTGCTTCCATAGCTTGGAAATGGAAATGGAGTCACATCCTCGTGTGTGCCTGGTACCTAAAGCTGCCCAGGTCCTGGAGTAGAGCCCTTCCTCCCTTACTTACTATTGTAACTGCTGGTGGAGTCCACATACCTCTGACCCTGGCTAGGGTTCAGATAAAGGGGCATTGGCTAGTAGCCATTCCACCCAATTCCAAGGCCACCACTATCATTAATCCGGTCTGAGGAAGCCTTCGGAGAGCGACGCCCTGTGCATACGCGTTCCCCATTCGAGCGGCCGGTTCCCCACTCACAACAAGCTCCCTGCACCAGCCTGCCCACGCCTGTTCCGGTTGATAGCCCAGGGAATGCTGGGAGATGTAGTTCCTTTTCCGCTCTGCAGGCAGGAGCTGGCCAAAGAACTACACCTCCCGGCTCAAGCCTGGACCCAGGCGGGGAGAGCTGGAGCCTGTCTGCCGGCGCGGCGCGGCGCGGCGGAACGAATCCGATCCAGGGCGGGGGTGGCTGGCGGCCTGCCCGGGACAAGGGTTTTCTGGAGACTATGGTAACCGGGGGCCTGCTCCTCGCCTCGCTCTGAGTCTGGGGGCGGGGCTAAGGGCGGGGCTGCGGAAATGAACCTCCTGATAGGTCGCGAGCGAAGCTCGCCTTGCGGCCGGGATCTGCTTCCGGAGCAGCCGGAAGATGTAGGCGTCGCGGGTGAGGCTGGGAGCTGGGCAGGCCGGGTGAGTCGCCCGGCTCGGGCGGCGCTGGGGCGCGGTGCAGCGTCGGGAGTCCTGCGGCCTGGCGCTCGGGACGGGAGAGGCGGGGCGGGTACTCGACTCGCACTCCCCCGATCGCCTCGTTGTCCGGGGCTGGGGACAGACCCTGAGGGGTGAGCGGGACCGAGCGGAGAAATGGATCGGGCATGGCGGCCAGGGCTGGGCACAGAGCCCGGGGCTCCTGACTGTCCGGTGCCAGCTCCTCCTCTGTCACGTCTCATCCCGCCAGCAGCTCTGAGGAGCACCGCAGGGGACTAGCGTGTTTGAAATACCACCCGGGAACCGATGACACTCGTGTGGCTGGGGGCTTGGAGGGGGTACTAGGGAAGGGTAGGATGTGCTGGTGAACTGGGAAGGGCAGGTGATGCTTTTCTGATCGTTTTTATGCCGAATCTCAATTCTGTTCAGAAGCTGATCTGGCAGCTGTAGTCATGTGGTCAGCTGATGAGATTGCTGGTCTGTGCTACACACATTATCGCACCAAGCTTCCTAAGCAGGGCAAGCCGGATCCTAACCGTGAGTGGACTTTACTGGCAGCTGTGGTTAAAGTGGAGTCTGCACCTGAAAGAGACGGTTGTCTTAATGTTGGGAATCTGCAGGGTGAGGATGAATTTTCCTTTCTCACTAAATGCCTGTAATGTGCAAGTGGGGGGGCTTTGCCTAAAAAGTGCTTGAATTCATTCCCTTACTTTTATACTAGAAACATTAGGAATATTAAATGTTATTTTCCTGTTTGGTGGAGATCTCTGTTGGAGGATCCTGAGAAGTAAAGTGAGATCTTTTGCAGGTCTTGTTTGAAAGGACCTGGATGTAACTCTAGCAAAATTATCTTCTCTTAGGAAAAATGGGGTACATAATTATTGAGAGACCTGATTGGATCAGTGGTCTCGCTAGTCTAGTATCCTGTCTCTGACAGTGCCTGTTTTCATCTGTTTTATAGGAGGGTCTGAGAAACCCTATAATGAAAAATAATGGCATAATCTGCCCAAATGAAGATGTCTTTTCCTTTTTGTCATTTGGCTCCTGTCTGATCATTTCCCATGTAAAACAGACTAGCAATAGCGAAGTTCCTAGAGGGCTTTACAGAGTGTTTTAGTCTTCTCCTTTTTGGGTTTTGAAAACTCTGCAAGGGCTGATGATTTGCGGCAGGTAGGAGGAGTGGTGGTGTTGCGAATATCATTCTTGTCTTGGTGGAAGGGCTCTTTCTGGAGGAAGACTTCACTACACTTGTGAAGGGGCTCAAACTCTGCAGTCTTCTGCTCTCTGGATGTTTGTTCCATTGCCACATCTCGTTGCTTGAGACTACTTTGTCGCTGGCTGTCACATGCTTTATTCTGGACTTTGTGATCTGCATTGGTCCAACTCTCTTGGCATTTTACAGTTTGGAATTTGATCTCTAATGTAACTGGTCTTGAGTCATTGGTCCTAATCTTCAAAGCAATCTTAAAACTGGCATTTGAAATGGACGGGAACCAGTGGAGGGACAGTGCCATGGGGTTAATGTTCTCATGGCAACCTAAACCATGGAAGAGGTGGACAACTGCACTTTGTATCTGCTGAAGCCTTTGCATTATTCTTACACGCTGCTTCAGACACAGTGAACTACCGTAATCTAGCCTGGAGGTGACAAATGAAGATCTGACCACAATGATGCACACATCTGGGAGGAAAGAGAGGAGGTACTTAGTGAGCTGGGGGTGAAAAGTGGTATTTTTAGATACTAATGCTAACTGGTCATCCAAAGTTAGTGAGGAATCAAACAGGATCCTCAGGCTTCACATCATTTTGATGACTGGACATTGTGTGCCTTCAGTGAGAGGGCTGTTCAGTGTTGCTCTTTCCCAGCAAATTTACTAGCCTCACCAAGGTGAGGCTAGTAAATCTGAGACAGTATCCCAGCTCATTCTTCAGTGTTTCCCCATTCTGACCAGCATCACTTCCTGTCCCACATTCTAACTCTCATAAGGTAGTGGTTGATTTACATCCTAAAGCATGAGAGATTAAACTGCCATATAATGTGAGTATTATCATTATTCATATTAATGCTTAATCCTTGGCGACATCTTGTGGGTAGAGAGTTCCACATGTCAGTTGTTCAATGTGCACAAGTATATTATCAGTTTTTAAATGTAAAGGAAGGAAAAAAGAAAAATTTTCTCCCAACAGGCAGCTGACCCGTCAGGAAATGTCTGCATTTACTGCAGGCGGATTTGTGGTTCCAGAATTGGACTCCTGAGTCATCTTGGGATCAATATGTAAATCGGTGGTAGAGATCATCCCTGAATTGAGGGATCACTGATGATGATGAAATTTACTGCCTTTCAATTTCAGTGAATGTTCCTTGTTCTTGTATTATGAAAGAGAATAAACAAGTCCCCAACTGACCTTCTAAACCATTAATTGTTTTATATGCATTTTATCATATGCCCTCTCTGAATGAAATAGTCCAAGTCTCTTCAATTTCTCCTTATACAGAAGTCTTTCTGGGACTCTAGTCATCCTTGTTGCCTTTCTCTGGAATTCTTCTGTTTTGCTATGTCTTTCCTGAGAAGAGGTGACTAGAAATGAACACCGTGTACAGGGTGTGCTGTAAATCAAGATTCAGGCTTTATTGTGCTGGATGCTGTAGCAATGCACGTGGAGAGATGGTTCCTGCCTCAGATGGCCCAGTCTAAAAAAACAAGTGACTACAAAGGCTGAGGGGACAGGATCGCAGTGAAATACATACAATTTTTATGGAGTTTTGCAGTTGCACTTTTTATTTTTTTATTTTATTTTTTTTGCTAACTGCATCTACCCTCCCAGACATCATTAATCTATAAATGGAGAAGACAGAACAGAGCTTTGCAGGACTTGTTTGGAGAGTGGAAAAAGAGGATCAGTTGAAAGAAACTGAAGGAGTGATCTGAGAGGTAGAAGAATTTGAGAGGAAAACCACAAAAGCCAAGATGGTGAGATTTCAAGGAGTGTTACAGAATTACAGGCTCTGGGTTTGGACCATGAAAAAGCAATAGCAGTCTTGGGGAGAGCAGTTTCAGAGGAGCTGAGGGGATAGCAGTTAGACTGGAGGAGGGTCCAAGATGGAGCTGGAGAAGAGGAATGCTAGACAGTGGTTGCACATGGCATGTTCTCAAGTTCGGTGGTGAAGGGGAGAAGGGGATAGGTTGGGCAATATTTGGAGAGGCAGGTGGGGCTGAGGATGGCACTTTCAACATTCTCATGTTGTATGGGGAAGGGGTCAGAGGTGAGTGGGGGGGGATGATGGGGCAAAAGGAGGTTATGAGGCAGGAGGGGATGGATGGGGACACTGCTGCATGTGGGAGGTTTAGAGGAAAAGAGTAAATGACAAACCTCTGTCAGCGATTAGGGGAAATATGGGGGAAAGTGATAGACTTTGGTACATTTTTATCTTCTATTTGAAACAGCAAGATTTTTCATGGAAAGGGTGGAGGAAGGAGGGTTTAAGGAAGGTCTCAGACATAGTGACTAGGCAGCTGGGATTGTGGGATGTGGCCAGGTCATCACTCTCCCCTTTTTCCAGATCATTGTTAGATATATTTTAACACTACTCTTAATATTGATTCTTGGTGCACCTGCTGTTAGTCACTTAATCATGGGAAGTGGTTATTTATTTCTGCTTTGTTTCCTGTCATAGACAGTTTTTGATCTATGACAAAAATGTACCGCTCTCCCATGTTACTTATAATTTATTAGGACTTTAATTAATGACCCTTCAATATGTTCTCCTGTATCTTCTATTTTCTTGATATGCTCAAGGACTGAAGAGGCACAGTTTTCCTTTACAGAAGCTGTGCGTGTTTGTCCCTATAATATCCTCTCTATCTTGGTGTTTAAGAAGTCTGTAGTTATGACTTCAGCCACTTTACATAGTGTTAAAGTAAAACTTTCTGGTTTATAATTCCTAGGATCACTCTTAGTGCTGGACAGAGAGACAGTTGCTACTTTCCAGTCCCCTAGCATAGTAATTGATTTTAATGAGTGCATATTTTTGATGGTAGCTCATCCACTTCATCCTTAAGATCCTTTTGAACTCCTGGATATATCTGCTGCTGGTTAATTTATCAGTGTCTTACAGTGCCACATTTCCCTTTTCTGTGATGTCCTTGTCCTCTAATTGCTTAATCTGGTGATCCAGTGGAACCACCATTTTTTGTGTGTGGGTTTCCTATTTCTCATATACTTAAATTATGTCTTTGGCTATTTGTTCTTCCAGTTCTGTCTGTCTTAAAATGGAAGTTACAGAAGTGATTAAATGTTGTAGTTTATGCTTCGCTTGGGCTGGATTTCCATTTTCTGATGGATGCTTCTTTGATTTGCATAACTTCTTGAACCTTGCCAGTTAGCCATAATGGCTTAATGTTTTGCTTTTCTACTGCTTTTTTGTTTGGGGCATACATGCGTGCTGTATTTGTTACGGTTATTTCATTTAGTTATTCTGAAACTAAAGATTTTCTTAAGATTCCTCGCTTCTGACTTTTCTAGTTTTGCATATTCTTCCCATGATATTGACGCAAAAGTGATCAGGAGATAATTTCTTCAATTCCTTAGCTATAGTTACTTCCTGAACCAACTCCTACATATTACTCCTATACATAGCCTCTCCTCTGTGCACTTCAGAGTTAGCAGTTCCAATCATTTAAGCTGTTGCAAAATTGCAGTTTGAGCTTGCAGAAGTGGGTAATGATTTTCTGAGTGCACAGCTTGATGCTTCTTAGAGGTTTCTGCTTTTCAGACAGTGCTGAGCACCCACTTAAAAAAAAAAAGTGTCTTTGGGCATCCCAAATCCCTTCTCTACCATGTGTTCTGATGTGAAACTGACCAATTAGTATGCAGTGAAATAGGGAAGACCTGAATTTCTGATGTAAAAAAAACCCAAACCCACACTTCGACATTCTTCATAAGAATACAAAAAAGGATACTTACCAAGTATTTTTTTTCTTAGCTGGTCTCCTTTGAAAGTGGGTAAGGGTAAACCTATCGCTTTATGCTGCCGTATCAGCATCTCCTCTGTGCTATGCATTGTATGGTGCATTTCCCTTATATCTTCCCTATTTACGGGTCCCTGAGTTGGTGGTCATCTTGTGTTGTCTGTTGTCATGTCAGAGCTCCCCCCTTCCTGTGCCATGTCTTCTCTCCCTCCCCCCTCCGCCCCCCAACATTAGTGCTGTGCCTGGTATGTGACTTTCCTCACCTCTGTGTCTGTCTGGTAGTCTGTACATAGCCTTCCCCTTCAGTGGGATGTGTGAGAGACAGGTGTTATGTCATCCCTCCTCTTGTACCTTGTCTCATGTGGTGTTCTCCATGTGCTGTCTGATTGAAATGATCAAATTAGGGTGATGCTTTTAGAAGTGGTTCAGCTAACTTTATTATCTTATTTTCAGTAACTAAGGAAGTTGTTGCTATGGGGACTGGAACTAAATGCATTGGCCATGCAAGAATGAGGAAAACTGGTAAGTATTCTGTAGAAACCAAGACTACCTATCTTGGCTGCTTCATCATTTGTCATCGGCATGAGCTTAGCCTCCTAAAATGCAACAACAGTACAAGACAAAGTCCCAACCCTATAGGGTAGACAGCATTACCAGCTAGGTTTGCTGCACTGAGCTCCCACTATCCACAGCCCTTAAGAGGAATTGACAAGAGCCATATAAATGGACATTGTCAGGTAGTGTAGGTCCCAATTGTACTGGTGTTTACAAAACAACAACAAAAGGTAAATTTTGTTTTCTAGTCTGATTCCTTTAGAGCCTACTGTGAAAAACACCACAGTAAGCAAACTCCAGAAAAGTGAGAGAGAACCCCTCTTATTTAGCTATAGTCAGCAGCCAGCTACTGCACTGATTTCTCTATAAGTAACTGAGAGCTGCTGTGAGAAGTTATTCATCCTGTCTCCTCCCTTATTATGCATATTCATAACAGAGGAGGACCAGACTGCACTTGGCTACTTGGCGAGTGGAGGGGCCACAGAGACTTATGTCAGGAAGTAACCTGGGAAGGAGACGTGAGTCCCTGGAAAAATCCCAGAGCAGTTCCCCAAGGAATCAATTCTGAAGCACTTAGAGGAGAGGAACATGATCAGGATCAGTCAGCATGGATTCATAAAGGGCAAGTCATGCCTGACTAACCTAATTGCTTTCTACGATGAGATAACTGGCTCTGTGGATGAGGGGAAAGCAGTGGATGTGCTATTCCTTGACTTTAGCAAAGCTTTTGCTACAGTCTTCCACAGTATTTTTGCCAGCAAGTTAAAGTAGTATTGGCTGGATGAATGGACTATAAGGTGGATAGAAAGCTGGCTGGATCGTTGGGCTCAACGGGTAGTGATCAATGGCTCCATGTCTAGCTGACAGCCGGTATCAAGTGGAGTGCCCAAAGGGTCAGTCCTGGGGGGCCGGTTTTATTCAATATCTTTGTCAATGATCTGGAGGATGGTGTGGACTGAACTCTCAGCAAGTTTGCAGATGACACTAAACTGGGAGGAGTGGTAGATACACTGGAGGGTAGGGATAGGATAAAGAGGGACCTAGATAAATTAGAGGACTGGGCCAAAAGAAATTTGATGAGGTTCAGCAAGGAGAAGTGCAGAGTCCTGCACTTAAGACGAAAGAATCTCATTCACTGCTACAGACTAGGGACCGAATGGCTAGGCAGCCGTTCTGCAGAAAAGGATCTAGGGGTTACAGTGGATGAGAAGCTGGACATGGGTCAACAGTGTGCCCTTGTTGTCAAGAAGGCCAATGGCATTTTGGACTGTATAAGTAGGGGCATTGCCATCAGATCAAGGGAGGTGATCATTCCCCTGTGTTCGACATTGGTGAGGCCTCATCTGGAGTCCTGTGTGCACAAGAAGGATGTGGAAAAATTGGAACGAGTGCAGAGGAGGGCAGCAAAAGTCATGTGCTCCAGCCCCCTAATCGTTTATGAGGAGAGGCTAAGGGAACTGGGATTATTTATTCTACAGAAGAGAAAACCGAGGGGGGATTTGACAGCTGCTTTTAACTACCTGAAAGGGGGTTCCAAAGAGGATGGATTCAGACTAGGGGTCGGCACCCTTTCAGAAGTGGTGTGCTGAGTCTTCATTTATTCACTCTAATTTAACGTTTTGCATGCCAGTAATACATTTCACCATTTTTAGAAGGTCTCTTCCAGTAAGTCTATAGTATATAGCTAAACTATTGTTGTATGTAAAGTAAATAAGATGTTTAAGAAGCTTCATTTAAAATTACATTTAAATTAAAATGAAGAGCCCCCCAGATCAGTGGCCAGGACCCGGGCAGTGTGAATGCCACTGAAAATCAGCTTGTGTGCCATCTTCGTCATGTGTGCCATAGGTTGGCTACCTTGTTCTCGGTGGTAGCAGATGACCGAACCAGGAGTAATGGTCTCAAGTTGCAGTGGGGGAGGTTTAGGTTGGATATTAGGAAAAACGTTTTCACTAGGAGGGTGGTGAAGCATTGGAATGGGTTACCTAGGGAGGTGGTGGAATCTCCTTCCTTAGAGGTTTTTAAGGTCAGGCTTGACAAAGCCCTGGCTGGATGATTCAGTTGGTGTTAGTCCTGCTTTGAGCAGGGGTTGGACTAGATGATCTTCTGAGGTCTCTACCAACCCTGATATTTTATGATTCTATGGCTCCTTTGTCTTTCTCAGAATCCAGATGTAGAGTAGAATATAGCAAGAGAAGAGAGCAGCTCTTTCAGATTTTGTGTTGGCAAAACTGTTTCTGTGCTCTAGAATCAGAGAGGTAGCCGTGTTAGTCTGGAAGTGGGTATTAGTCCACAAAAGCTTATGCTTCAATACTTTAGTTAGTCTCCAAGGCGCCATAGGACTCGGTGCTCTAGTGTATTTTGCATATAAACACATTTTTAAAGCCTTTTTTGTTTTTTTTGCTTTGCACTAAATGCTATGGCTTGGATTACTTATTATGGAACTTTCTGTGGGTAGCACAGCGTAATAGTAATCTGGATGGTTTCATGATTTATTTTTTTAATCTATATATATAAAAGTCAAGTGGTGTATGTATGTACGTATGACTGCGAAGTCCTCCCGCACCGTTTGAGCCAGAGACTTGAATTTTGGTACAGTGAGGGGTCTTGGGGTCTAGATGCTGGTAAGGGTCGAAAAATTTTCGGATCTCACCTCTGACGCCCCCCAGGGGTGAAAGTCTTTCAGGGCCAATCACATCAGCTTGGCAGTTAGGTGGTGATGATGTCATAATACCCCCCTCCAACAGACACCTCACTCGCTCAGCTCACCCCTCCCTCCTCCAACGGAACCCCGGAGATCCCTCAGTTCTCTGCCCCTCCCACCTCCCCAACGGAACCCCGGACTACATCAGCTCTGTGCCCCCCCCACCTGCGAAGGTCCCCGGAATCCCTCGGCTCTGGGCCCCCTCCCCTCTTGCGACGGATCTGAGTTAGATTTGGTGGGACGGTAAGTGAGGTGGGGGTGTCGGATTCGGTCGGGGGGGTGAGGTGGGGGTTTCGGGTTTGCTTCGGGGGGTGGGAAGGTATCGGGGTGGGTGAGGGGTGAGGGGTGGGTGTTGGGGTTGGTCAGGGGGTGTCAGCTGTCTGCCACCTCCCCACCTCCGACTGACCCGAGCAGCGCCGGGCACTTATGCTAGTTTTATATAAAAACCGTTTTCTACCTTAACATTTTTTTTTATTGTATTGATTGCAACACATATGATGTCTTTAAGATCTAAGGGTGAAATTTTCCAGACACATGGATGAAATTGAGTAGACTTTTTCATATTCTGAGTGCAATGAAACTTATACAAAGAGTGCCACAGGTGAAAAGTCAACTAGATTTTAAAATTAAATTTTGCTTTAATAAACTCGGGTAGCATTGGTAGCCTGGCAAATCTATTAAGAGAATAGGGAAAGTTTCTTTGCTAATAGAACCAAATCTCAAAAACCTGTGTCAATGGCAAAAAGATAGCTATAATGTATATGCATTTTGTGATATTTAAGTTTAATCAAGTGCAAGAGATTACAGTAAAATGCATTCTACTGTACAGTGATGAAAGTGCATATGATTGCATTAAAATGTAAAGAAAGCAAGGATATGTGCTTTAAAGTACATTAAATGAATATGTGACTGGCAAGAAGGACATTTCTCAGAAGCTAAATGGTTTCTTTGTATCAGTCTTCATCAAAAAGGAGATTCCTACCCCACATCTGCTGTTTCCTGGTAACAGAGGAGCTAGTCTCAGATCTTGAGATGACAGAAGAAGAGATACTAGAGTAAATCAATAATATTAACTGCAGTAAGTCACCGGGCCCAGATGGTCCATCATCAAGTTCTGAAGGAGCTCAAATATGAAGTATCCTAGAAAATCATAGAATATCAGGGTTGGAAGGGACCTCAGGTTGTCATCTAGTCCAATCTCCTGCTGAAAGCAGGACCAATCCCCAACTAAATCATCCCAGCCAGGGCTTTGTCAAGTCTGACCTTACAAACCTCTAAGGAAGGAGATTCCACCACCTCCCTAGGTAACCCATTCCAGTGCTTCACCACCCTCCTAGTGAAAAAGTTTTCCCTAATATCCTACCTAAACCTCCCCAACTGCAACTTGAGACCATTACTCCTTGTTCTGTCATTTAAAGCAGGACCAATCACCAATTAAATCATCCAGCAGATTTTTTGCCTCATATCCCTGAACTCACAGCCCTGGGTTTAGCAGGTCAATGTATGGCTTTAGTTGATGGTCCTCTGGTTTGATAGTGTGCAGCAAGAGCCACTGCATCATTGTGAAGGAGTGTGACGGTAAGTGCTTATGGTAAATGGGTTGTTTAAATATCTTTGGGTAACCTAGTTCAGACAGCTGCACTAATAGTAATGTCAGACCCACAAAATGCTGGGGCAGGGCTGGCAGAGTGCACAAGTCTACCTCATTAGGTGGTGGTCTACTTGTTGTTGCATGTGACTTTTCCCTTCTGTCTGGTCTGCAGTAATGTTGAATTATTACATTTTTTTTGGATGCTGCTGCAGGGGATATTCTCAACGACAGTCATGCTGAAGTTATTTCCAAGAGGAGTTTCCAGAGGTGGGACATTAAGCCCCTTGTGGTGTTATCTGTTCAGTGGTCTGTTTGGTCGTATCCACTTTCTTCAGGATCTTTAAGTCATTATAATGTAAATGCATGTGTCCTTCACCTGTAACATTTGGAACACAGCCCCTTTCCCCTTTTCAATGAGTTAAGCTGTGCAAGAAGAGAATGGGAGAGGCTAGCACCTCCCACGTTCCTTCCACAGGCAATGTTTCTGTCCTGTGCACAGGTCTGTTTCCCCCCTTTGGGGCCCTTCTCCTGTCCCTTTGTATTCCGGTTGTGCAAAAATAACTCTTCCAGTGGGGCTGAATGAATCCAGGTCCTTTGGGCTCACTGAAGCTTCTGATCAGACAGCAGGTGTCCCTGTGGAGTCTTTTGGATTATATCTGCCTATAGAAGACTAACCAGCCATTTGACTCACTGTAGTGCACTTCACTGTTAACTGGCTAGAGGTTTGTGGGTAAAGTTCTGCAAATCCTCAGATATCCGCAAACCATTATTTACGGATTGTGGATGGATGCAGATCCAAATTTTATATATTTAAAGCCCTGCAAATCTATGGATATCCACAGATCACTTTTGTGGACCATGAATTGGATGTGGATGGGCCTTAATTTAATTGTCTTTACTTCTTTCTCTGTCCTAAGATAAGGGGGTGATTCTCAGTAACTCTTTCTTGCCCTCTAGGTATCTCCTCCACCAGCTATGGCTGGCAGCCTCACACCAACAGGACAGCATCTTCAGCCCAGGGACTGAGAGTGGGAAATGGAAACTCAAACCACACATTGCCTTTATTTTTTTCTGCAGCCATACCCCCTGTAAGTAGATAAGATCCAATCCCTCCGCCCTCTCATCCCTGCCTGATGCATCCGAGCAAGCTACCCCAACCATGGCTAAGAGTGGGTGAACCCACCTCCATTCATCTCAGTAACATATGCAGTGGATCAGCACTGGCCTGGCAAATTGGTGCACAGCACTTTCTACCCTGCTGGGTGTATTGATGGGGAAGGGAGCATACGTGTAAGCCAGTATCCTATTCAGTACATACAACTGCCTCAGTCTCCCCTGATTAGATAAAGATATGGGCCACCGTTTTCTTGCCCCGAAACTAGCATCTGCCAGTGATCCTGTCATAACAAGTGTGTCATTTTTCCTGGTTGCTCTGCTTTACCTGCCTAGTCTTCTCTCATAGGGAGCTCAAGTACGTTTATTATAGTCTGTTGGCTAAAGATAACTATTTTATTCTCCAAACCCCAAAAAATCCAAAAAAGGTAGGACTTTTTAAATAAGATGAAATTCAAAACCCATGCTGTATGATCACTTCACAGCAGATTTATTCCCCTGAGATAAAAAGATGCAGTGTCCAAAATGAAAATGTTGCAATTCTATAAGCAAAACCCAAGAACATGAGCCCCCAACTTACTAAGTAGTTAGATGCCCTTCGATACAAATACACTTTTGTCCCATGTTTACTTTTTCAACACTGACCCTACTACAAACGTTTTGCTAAAACATTCCAAATACGCTAAAATATGCTTGACTGAGAATGAACTGGGGTGGTCAGAGCGCATGCCTTCTAAAAAGTAACAAACTGAATTTACAGCCACGATTTTCCACTATTTTGGTGCAACTGATTGGATCCAATCTTCTTCACTAACATAGATTTGGGACAGGAATCTGGATCTTCCAATGTAAGTGCGGGAAGAGAAAGAAGGGTATTCAGTGTTATGGTCTGTCAGCTCTGTATCAGCCCCTTCCTGTTCTCAGTGTGACCCAGAGTGCCTCGGGTAGCCCTCGCTGAAAATGCCACGATCAGGGTAGACAGCAAAAAGGAGAGGAGATTGTCCCAAAGCTGGTGGTTAACACTGAAATTCGACTCGCCAACTAGTAACAAACTGTTCTCCTGTCCCCCCCCTCCCCCCCCCCGCCCCCACTAGTCATCAAGAAGCTAAAAAGAAACCACACAACCCCCTTTATTGGATTCCAGTTTTCTGGCTCCCAATCACACAGATCCAGTACAGTGAGAAGTTATTTGAAAACTCTATTTACTATACAAAATGTTCTTCTGACCCCAAAGAGCCGGTCACATTATCAGGTCAATATTAGCTTGGATCTTCTCCAAAATACCATATTGCAGCTAATCCTTTAGTGTCTAAAACTAAAGGTTTATTAGAAAAGAACAAGAAGAGTTGTTAAATGGTCAATCAGATACATATAGAGACTTCAAAGTCCATATTTCAGGTTCTTAGCAGTATTGGTGAGTTTCTGGCTTGAAAGTCCCTCTGGAACATATCTACAGCTTGGAAGGATCATTCAGTCCTTTGGTCAGAACTTCAGTTTGTAGAAAAGTTACTCCAGAAGTAAGAGGCAGGATTGAAGACAAAATGAAGAAGATGCAGCTGCCCTTTATATTCCTTGCTATCTGGCTTGTACTTCCTGTGTCCCAAACACAAGTTTCACAACATAGAGCATGGAAAAGCCTTAGGGCACATCTACACTGGCAAAGTTACAATGTGGTTCAGAGAGCGCTGAAGGGAAACAGCTGTTGTGTGTTCACACAGTCCGCTGCCTGCACAATAGCGTGTTCACAGTTGTGGCACTTACAGTGGTATTCAGTGTGGTGCACTTTGGGCAGCTGTCCCACGGAGCACCTCTTCAGCCGCTAAGACTTGTGGTAAGGTGGAAGGGGTCAAGGGGAATCCTGGGTCCTGTCCCAATGACCTCTGATGCATGTTTCGAGGATGACAGTGGCATACTCATTCCTTCAGGATAGGAGTGAGGTCCATGTCTGGGGGATTTTTGAGGGCTCCCTGAATTAAATGTAAACCATGTCTGAATTCTCGTTCAAGTCTAACTAATGTACAGTACAGTGTCCTTTGAAGAGTTTATTCTCCTTGGTACTTCAGGTACATCTTTTTAATTTCAAATCTTTTTAAAAACATGTGGTAGTTGCCTTTATCTATGGAGGGGTCTGCATTAAACAGCAAAGACAAACAGAAATCTTTCTAGGCCAGTGCTAATACAACTTTCCTTTCTTTTAGGTGGGGATGCCTCCATTATTCCAATGACCAAACCAGAGGACCAGCCTTGTGAGCTGGTTAGTAGAAAAGATCCAACAAGGCATTCAGCAGAGTGCAGTGGCAACCATGATCCTGTGGGTCCAGAAAATAAAAGGAAAACAGAGGAAACTGCAAGTGATCATGTGATCAAGAGAGTGAAAACTGTCATCAGTGATTCTACATGTGAGGTCACTGAGAGAATAGCTGCTCAGTATGTTCCTGGCAATCAACAAGACACAGATCCCAGCCACTCTGAATTTATCATCAATGGACAAAGAGAAATCTTCACGTGTGTTAAGGAGACTGGACTAATAGGAGCCAAAGAGATGGATATTTATAGAACTGGAGCAAAGTGTGTGCTGGGAGAGAGGGATGATGCTCGGAGACCTGGGGTAGAATATCATCATGTTGGGTTACTACGAGTGAAGCCAGGCCGTGGAGACAGAACCTGCTCCATGTCCTGCAGTGATAAACTAGCTCGCTGGAATGTACTGGGCTGTCAAGGAGCCCTCCTGATGCATTTCTTACAGTACCCGGTGTATCTCTCAGCAGTTGTAGTGGGGAAATGCCCATATAACCAAGAGGTCATGCGGAGAGCAATTATTGAAAGGTACATGACCCATACAAGACCAGAAAGAGTGTCCCAAGACTGAGTCGTGGAGAGCAATGTCTGTCAGTGTGGTGTAGGGACATGAGTATTAGAAAGTTTGCAGTGCTCAGTCAGACAATCAGCAGAGAGGTCAAAGTGATGAAGTAGCCATGTGTGGCTTAGAGGGAAGGTGACTGATCCTGATGAATCAATAATGAGAATTTGGTGTTCTCGGGTTTCTAACTCTTGCTGTTTTTAACCTTTTGACCTAATCCTAATCCCCCTATTGTCATACAGTCCCTCAAGAAAATGACCTCCTTTTCTCTGATCCCTGCTTGCAGCTCTCCCCTCACTTCCTTTTCACATTATGGACAATCCTAACAATGGTTCTTTTTCTTCTGATATTGCTCCCAGTACTCTCAAATCTGTCACACTGGCTCCTTCTTAAAGGGAACCTACTGAGATTGATACTGGGTTTGCACCTTTTTTATTAATGAGGTACAAAGAAGGGCTTGCAAGAATCTTATCAAAATTAAGTTGGCTTTTTTCCTTCTGGCTTTTGACATTTGAAGTTCAGGACTTGTTTACCCAGGAAGATTCCTGGTGACTGTAGATCCAGTGACATTGTGTCACACATGACTTAGTTCTGCAGCAGTTGAGGGAAAGATTTTTAGTCAGACTATTTAAAACTGATTAAGATGTTTTTGTTAATACCTTTTTAAATCTTAAGACCATTGAACATTTAGGGTGTCTTTGGTTCAAAACCTATCCAGCTTCACTTCAGTTAAGCTGTAAGAGTACATGATACATACTTGAGCCTCCACAGTGGCTCTCCAGCAAAACCAGGGAACGCCAAATTTAGAAATATAAATTTTCTTTTAAAACAGAGGATAACAATATACTACTGCTATTAGTTACTCCTTTAATTTAACTGGCAGAGGTCTGTGCTGTGGATTTAAATGTTCTGGGTTCAGAACCTGCTGATTGCCCATGCAGAGATCAGTATGATTCTATAGGAGAAAATTTCTGTTTCTTTAGTTTTCTTTTTACAAACTTTAGGAAATTTCATTAAAAAATATACGTTAAAAAACCATTAAGGTTGTTAAAATCAAGCTCTCAACAGGTTGGAAATGCCAATATTAAGGTTGGTCATGCTATTTTCATTTTGCCTTTTTTGTGTCATGGCATTCTGATAGTCTTAGATGATCACACATCATGTGGGAGCCTCTACATTTATTTATTGACAAATAAAAGTTGGAAGAATTTTAAACTATTGTTCACAGATTTTTTTTAATTATTTTTTTGGCATTTGTTCCAGTCTGTGTATGCCAGACAGTCTAGAAAAATAATTTTAGTGACAAAATGAATGATGAACGAGGCATGGATTCTGGTGGAGACCTTTCTTCACTCACTTTGTACAGAAGAGATGTTAAAACAAGGAATATATGTCCTTTTTCTTAATTTAATTGTATTACTCCTGGTTTTATTCTGGGGATATCTGATACAGCTCCTAACTAGGAAATTGTTTGAATTAGATTGTGGAATAGTTTGTCAATGCAATTGCTGGATGCCTACTCTCCAGGATAGCTAACTGATGCAAATTGTGAATATTTAAACTTTTCAACTCTGGCTTATTTGATTTTACTTAAGTTGTCCACATTAGGTGTTTTCACTAATACAATTAGATGTCTTTTTAAAATGAAATTGGTGACTATTTCTAGTATAAATAAGGCTTTACTAAGCTATTGGTTCAGCAATGTCATGAGGCACACATTTCCTCAGATCAAACAAAAGTTCCTTGGTAAAGTATTTCCTTGTATCTGTTCTGACTTCATAGCATTTCAGTTGCATTTCTCCATATCTACTGTAGGTGTCAGCACACCTCATTTTTACCTGATGGTTTCCATGTTCAGGAGGTGAAAATGTTGCAGTCAAATCTTCAGTTTGAACATGGCCGCCATGCAATTCAGACAGCTCACGCTAATGGCAAAGCAAAGCTTGTTCCTTGTGGTGCAGGTGAGTGACTTGGACAAATTCCTTAAATACCTACAAAGACCAAAGAGTAAATGGCATAGCTCTGGTACATTTTTCCTGAAGCATTATCTCTTTAGGGTTTTATGTAACGAGACCACTTTTATGCCAAGACTTCATCAACTTTAGTGATTGATTAATATTAAATTCTGAATACATCTCCTGAAGCGTGCTGAAGACACTTCACAGAATGTATAAAAGACTTGATCAGTGTCCTGAGGAATTTACAATCTGAATATAGACAACAGATAATAAGTGAAGATAGGAAGGTAATGAAAGCATAAGGGTTGCATCAATAAGACTATGCCCTTGTTTCAGTTTGTTATGCATTCTCATTGGTGTAGGAATGCAGGAGTTGCCATACTGGATCAGACCCACACCAGATTCCTATTTATAGACAGAGAATACAAAATAGTATGATGTACAAGTCTTATTGGTATGAGTCTGGGATGTGTGCCTTATTTATCAGTGGCAGTGAGTTAAGCAGGTGATTGTGTGGTTTCAAAACTTATTCTCATAGCTTCGCAAGGTATTCCATGGATGTCACCACCACATGTGTAATATGCAGTTTCTCTCCATCTGTGGGATACACATGTACCATCTGCTATGGCATACTTTTCTGGCTTAGCTTAAAACTGACTTAGAATGGTTAATGGAAATGTGCCTAGGAATACAGACACATGAATGGAAAACTGGTGGAAGGATTGTACTTTGAAAAACTGCCTCTAATATTTATTCTGTCTCAGGAGTCTAGTGGGTTATTGGGAAGGGAAGGAATGTTTAATTGAAATATTTCCATGTGAAACTCCAGACTCATCCCTGATGAGACTGAAATGAATACGCCACTGGCATTGTAATCTTTCAAGTTTACCTGAATTAGTCTGGATAGTGGTATATTGTCATCACAAACCCTTCTGTTTTGCAGTATTGAGAGTTTTTTTTGATTGTCTGCTGAGAATCTCCTTGTTCATGTTCCCTTTTCCCCCCTCCCCCCACAGCTATCAGCTGGAGTGCTGTCCATGAGCAACCTCTAGATGTCACCTCAAACGGCTTCAGGCAGGGAACAACAAAGAAAGGAATTGGAAGTCGCCAGACCAGGTGTGGTGGTAGTAAGGGGTTGTGATGTCCCTCTAGAAGTGTATCCTCATCAATGTATGTTCCCCTCTCTCTTTCTCTTTGACAAAGAATGGTGGGTAGGGACTGCAGGGATCATTAGGGAGTTAGGGATGGGGAAGAAATCTCCATGTTTGTTCTATCTGAAACCATGCTTCTACTGCACGGAATAGAGTGTCGGAGGGGGGAGAGAGGCAGGTTGAATCTGTGTGTTTAGCCTAGCCCCTTCACTGGGATGTTTCTTGTTACCTTTGCCTAATAAATTTTTCTAATAATTAAAGCAAGGGGGGTATTTTTCCTCATGTCCAACCTAAACCGTTGCAATTTTAAGCCCATTGCTTCTTGTCCTATCCTCCGAGGTTAAAAACAACAATACAAGGAGGAGGGAGAAAATTGATCTTTTCTGTACTTGAGAACTGTTGCCATGTCCCCCTTGTCTTCTCTTCTCCAAACTAAATTCCTCCAATTATTTCAATCTTCCCTCATAGGTCATGTTTTATAGACATTTAATCATTTTTGTTGCTCTTCTCTGGACTTTCTCTTAATTTGTCTACATCTTTCCTGAAATGTGGCTTCCAGAACTGGATGCAATACTCCATTTGAGGCCTAATCAGAGTAGAGTGGAAGAATTATTTCTCATGTCTTGCTTATAATTCTCCTACTAATACATCCCAGAATGATGATTGCTTTTTTTGTTGTAACAGCGTCACACTGTTGACTCATATTTAGCTTGTGATCCACTATGACCCCCAGATCCCTTTCCACAGTACTCCTACCTAGGCAGTCATTTCCCATTTTCTATGCGTGCAACTGATTGTTCCTTCCTAAGTGGCATACTTTGCATTTGTCCTTATTGAATTTCATCCTATTTACTTCAGACCATTTCTCCACTTTGTCCAGATCATTTTGAATTTTAATCCTGTCCTCCAAAGCACTTGCTACCTTGGTACCTCCCAGCTTGGTATCGTCCGCAAACTTTATAAGTGTACTCTCTATGCCATTATCTAAATCACTGACTAAGATATTGAACAGAACCAGACCCAGAAGCAATTCCTGCAAGACCTCACTCATTATGCCCTTCCAGCATGACTGTGAATCACTGATAACTGGTTGGAAAATTGTCCCCAGAGAGTAGTTATGCAACCACCTTATAATAATTACATTTAGGCTGTATTTCCCTAATTTGTTTGAGATTGTCATGAGACTGTATCAAATCCTTATTAAAGTCAAGATATACCACATCTACCATTTCCTCCCTATCTACAAGGCTTGTTACCCTGTTAAAGAAAGTGATCAGGTTGGTTTTACACTATTTGTTCTTGACAAATCCATGCTGACTGTTGATCACCTTATTCTCCTCTAGGTGTTTGCAAATTGCTTAATTATTTGCTCCATTATCTTTTTGGGTACAGAAGTTAGGCTGACTGGTCTGTAATTCCTTGGGTTGTCCTTATTTCCCTTTTTATAGATGGGCACAATATTTGCCCTTTTCCAGTCTTGTGAAATATCTCCCATCTTCCATGACTTTTCAAAGATAATTGCTAATGGTTCAGAGGTCTCCTCAGTCAGCTCCTTGAGTATTCTAGGATGCATTTCATCAGGCCCTGGTGATTTGATGACCTCTAACTTGTCTTAAGTAATTTTTGGCTTGTTCTTTCCCTGTTTTAGATTCTGATCCTACCTCATTTTTACTGGCATTCACTATATTAGACATCCAATTGTCACACTCTTCTTTGTTTCGGTTTTCACCAAAAAGTCATTAAGCACCTCTGCCATTTCCACATTTTCCTTTTATTGTTCTCTTCCCTCCCCCCCCCCCCATTGAATAATGGACCTACTCTGTCCTTGGTCTTCCTCTTGTTCCTTCCCTCCCTCAGTCTCCTCACCTCATCTTCACTCCACATCTACCCCTTACCCTCTTCTCCCCTTCCCCCTCACCGCCCTTCCCTTTTCTTTCCCTTTAGTTATCTCCTTAAGTAGTCCCCTTACCTGCCTTCTTTCCCACCCTCCTCCCCAGAGGTGGAACTAGCATGCTGTTTGGTGTCATCACATTCCTTATTCTGTTGGTGTGTTCTATCCTCCCCCCACCCTGAGTCAGTCTGGTCTAGTTACACTGTAAGTTTTGTCTGCTGCTCTGTGTTTGTACAGCACCTGGTTCTGTTCTCGGTGGGCCCTTAGGCACTGCCGTAATAAACATGTTAAATAATAATACCTGCTCCTAGAACCGTGCACTTTATCGAATTGCAATAAAGTTAGAGCAGAGAGGCCAAGAACTGAATGGACCCTGGAGGTTGAATTAACCTCTCATCCTGAATGGGTGAGCTGATGGATGGCGTGAAGGAAGTTTACGAGGCTGTGCTCCATACTATATCTGTTCTGTGGCTAAGACTCTTTTCATCTGCACTAATTTAACACATTTGGGGAAAGAAATCCAGTGTTCATTGAACTGCAAAGGGGTGTGTACTCTTTTCTTTCTTTGTGACTAAAGCTCAAAAGTTTATTTTCCAACATAAAAGGTTACATTCGAAATTCACATCTTGTCTGCTGTTTTTTTGGCTGCTCTAAGGTGATTGTATAAATGATTACCTCTCCCTTTTGGCTTTCTGTGATCCTTCCTTTCTCTTCATTTCACCCCTTTCACTTCTCTAGCAAACTCATTATTTGAACATTTTAAAATTAAATTGAGAGTTGGTTTTCTAATTAATCTCGGAAACCTACAGAACTGTTAATTGTAGTTGCAACAAAGAGTCTTGTAGCACCTTAGACTAACAGATTTTAGGGATCATGAGCTTTTGTGGGTTAAGACCCACTTCATCAGATGAATGTTGTGGAAATCTCCAGAGGCAGGCATAAATATGCAGGCAAGAAAGCAAGGTAAATTCAATCAATGGGAGTGGTGAAGCCCACTTCCAGCAGGTAATCTGGAGGTGTGAACACCAAGAGAGGAGAAACTGCTTTTGTAATTGGTGAGCCATTCACAGCTAATATTAAGTCCAGACCTAATAGTGTTGAATTTGCAGATGAACTGGAGCTCAGCAGTTTCTCTTTGAAGTCTGGTTTTGAAGTTTTTTTTTGCTGCAGGATGGCTGTCTTGAGGTCTTTAATTGTATGCCCAGGCAGGTTGAAGTGTTCTCCTACAGGCTTTTATATATTGCCATTCCTAATATCTGATTTGTGTCCATTTATCCTTTTAGGTAGGGATTGTCCAGTTTGGCCGATGTACATAGCAGAGGGGCATTGCTGGCACATGATGGCATATATTATATTGATAGATGTGCACGTGAATGAACCTGTGATGGTATGGCTGATCTGGTTAGGTTAATTGTAGTTGTAATTTATCTTTATGGCCCTTTCTAAATATTTATAAAATTACCACAATTTTGTGGTTTGAACAAAGAATAACTTTGTAAATGCCCTAAAAAAATTCATAGAAGATGGTGTTTATAACTAACCAGACTTTTCCAGTAAGTGAAGTTAGTTACTGTCACCTCCACAAGTGTAGAATAGAAGCAGGGGACCTTTTCTCCAACAGATCAACTTCATCTGCAAAAACTATTCAAGGTTTTACAAACAAACAAAAGTGCATTTGTGTTAAAGTTGCTTTCTTGGGACATCCTCTTCCTCCCCCTGGGAGGTGGCTAGTCATTTGTAAGATTATCCTAAGCAAAGGGTTTATAATCGAGGGAAGGAGCAAATTCTCAATCATTGCCGTAGGCCTAATGAGACAGGTGTCTACTGCAAAACAGCTGTTTTATTTATCCTACGGCTGATTATTTTAATTCAGTTTCTTCTTCCTACTAGGTCCCGGATCAGTAAGGTGGAACTTTTCCATGTATTCCAAAAGCTAATGGCTAGTATTTCACAGGAGAATCTGCCAGAATCTCTCAGGTGAGGAATTACTCTTTCTGATTGGTCTGTGGAAAAAGAAGTGGTTCAGGAATATTTAGAAAAGCTGGATGAGCACAAGTCCATGGGGCAGGATGCACTGCATCCAAGGGTGCTAAAGGAGTTGGCTGATGTAATTGTAGAGCCATTGGCCATTATCTTTGAAAACTCATGGCAATCGGGGGAAGTCCTGGATGACTGGAAAAAGGCTAATGAAGTGCCCATCTTTTTTTTTTTTTTAAAAAAAAAGGGGGTGGGGGGGGGAGGAGGAGGATCCAGGGAACTACAGGCCAGTCAGCCTCACCTCAGTGCCTGGAAAAATCATGGAGCAGGTCCTCAAGGAATCAATCCTGAAACACTTAGAGGAGAGGAAAGTGATCAGGAACAGTCAGCATGGATTCCCCAAGGGCAAATCATGCCTGACTAACCTAATTGCCTTCTGCGATGAAATAACTGGCTCTGTGGATGACGGGAAAGCAGTGGATGTGTTGTTCCCTGACTTTAGCAAAGCTTTTGATACTGCTTTTGATACCCACAATATTCTTGCCAGCAAGTTAAAGAAGTATGGGCTGGATGAATGGACCATAAGGTGGATAGAAAGCTGGCTGGATCGTCGAGCTTAACGGGTAGCGATCAATGGCTCCATGTCTAGATGGCAGCCGGTATCAAGTGGAGTGCCTCAAGGGTCGGTCCTGGGGGGCCGGTTTTATTCAATATCTTTATCAATGATCTGGAGGATGGTGTGGACTGAACTCTCAGCAAGTTTGCAGATGACACTAAACTGGGAGGAGTGGTAGATGCACTGGAGGGTAGTGATAGGATACAGAGGGCCCTAGACAAATTAGAGGACTGGGCCAAAAGAAATTTGATGAGGTTCAACAAGGAGAAGTGCAGAGTCCTGCACTTAGGACGGAAGAATCCCATGCACTGCTACAGACTAGGGACCGAATGGCTAGGCAGCAGTTCTGCAGAAAAGGACCTAGGGATTACGGTGGATGAGAAGCTGCATATGAGTCGTCCATGTGCCCTTGTTGCCAAGAAGGCTAATGGCATTTTGGGCTGTATAAGTTGGGGCATTGCCAGTAGATCAAGGGATGTGATTGTTCCCCTCTATTTGACATTGGTGAGGCCTCATCTGGAGTACTGTGTCCAATTTTGGGGCCCACACTACAAGAAGGATGTGGAAAAATTTGGAAAGAGTCCAGAGAAGGGCAACAAAAATGATTAGGGGCCTGGAGTGCATGACTTATGAGGAGAGGCTGAGAGAACTGGGATTCTTTAGTCTACAGAAGAGAAGACTGAGGGGGGATTTGGTAGCTGCTTTCAACTACCTGAAAGGGGGTTCTAAAGAGGATGGATCTCGACCAGTGGTTCTCAAACTTTTTGTATTGGTGACCCCTTTTGAACACCAAGCCTCTGAGTGTGACCCCCCCCCATTAGAAATTAAAAACACATTTTTGATATTTAACACTGTTTAAATACTAGATTTAAACCCTATTGCTTAAAATGAATCTTGTCACTGCTTTTCTCACTGCTTTTAAATCAAGTGAAACATTTTTAGAAAAGTTATTTTTAAGTAAATATTTATTTTAATACTTGACAGTAATTAATGATCTGAAACAACCGGGGGTTCAGGGTTCACAGCCTGGTGCAGGGATCGGGGTTGGGGAGCGCAGGGACTCTAAGCCTAGCACAGGGCTTGGGGGCAGGGCTTATCGTCACCTTGGGGCTCAGGCTCACAGCCGCCTGTTGGCACTGGAGTCTGGGGCTCGGGCTCGCAGCCCCGCAGCTCAGCCCTGGAGTCGCAGCTTGCAGCCCCACTCTGCTATGCTGGGGTTGTGGCCTGGGGCTCGCAGCCCCTCTGCTCCAAGTCAGGGCTCGGGGCTCGCAGCCCCGCCGCTGCCCTGCCACCCCAGAGTTAGGGATCGCAGCACCGCTGCTCCGCCACCCCGGACTCGCCGCTCCTTCCCAGGCTCAGGGCTCACAGCCTAGCCACCCCACCGCCCCGGGGTCGGAGCTCGGGGCTCACAGCCTCGCTGCTGCACCAGGGTCTGGGCTCGCAACCCGGCCGCCCTGCCACCCCAGGGTCGGGGCTTGGGGCTCTGGGCTTGCAGCCCCACCGCTCTGCTTGGGGCTCGCTGCTCCGCCCTGGGGATTGGGGCTGGAGCCGGCAGCCCACCGGGGGGGGGGGCCTCGGGGCTTGCGACCCCCATATAAGTGGGCTGCGACCCCCAGTTTGAGAACCAATGATCTACACTGTTCTCAGTGGTAGCAGATGACTGAACAAGGAGTAATGGTCTCAAGTTGCAGTGGGGGAGGTTTAGGTTGGATATTAGTAAAACCTTTTCCCTAGGAGGGTGGTGAAGCACTGGAATAGGATACCTAGGGAGGTGGTCGAATCACCTTCCTTAGAGGTTTTTAAGGTCAGGCTTGATAAAGCCCTGGCTGGGATGATTTAGTTGGGGATTGGTTCTGCTTTAAGCAGGGGTTAGGACTAGATCACCTCCAGAGGTCCCTTCCAACCCTAATATTCTATGATAAGGAGAATCTCAAGAGATCCCAAGAATGGCTCTGATGAAACCAGAGGCTGCCAATATAAGGGAATTTGATTACTGCTGGGATCAGCATTAAAATTTGACTTTTTGAGGTTACAATATTTAGATCTTGGAAAGTGCAGGATGTGCTTTCTTACCCAGTTGTTAAGTTAGCAGTAATGGTACCTCTTGTATTCAAGTGAGACCATGATATGAACATTTTTGGGGGGAACTTTCTATCTCAGGTGAGCAAGGATGAGAAATTGGCTGGATTTTAACCCGATTGTGTTGGCACAGACAGAAACCAGTGGTGATAATTTAGCCACTGTTTGGTATCTGTGAAATAATTGGGTAGGTCTAAGTGCATTTCCTAGTGCCCAGGTGTCCACATCACAAAAACCACTGTTGCAGCTGTTACTAATTGCCAGTAAAGGCACTAGTGTCAGCAGAGAGAAGTCCAAGGGCAATTCACAGGTTTTTTTCAGCCAGAAGGGACCATTCTGATCATCTAGTCTGACCTGCATATAATACCATAGGCCATAGAACTCCACCCACCACTGCTGCCTCAAGCCCATAACTTCTGGTTGAACTGTAGATGAGGGGTCAGCAACCTACAGCACATATGCCAAAGGTGGCACGCGAGCTGATTTTTGATGGTACGCTGCTGCCAGCCGAGGTCCCAGCCGCCGGCCCCGCTCAGCCCGCTGGGTGACGGGAACCCCAGGCCGGCAGCGGGCTGAGTGGGGCTCGTGGCTGAGACCCTGGCTGGCAGGAGCCTGTGGTCAGAACCCCAGACTGGCAGCAGGCTGAGTCACTCAGTCCGCCACCAATCTGGGGTCCCAGCTGCAGCCCTACTCACATTGCTTCTGGTCTGGAGTTCCAGTGCAGGCCCCCTGCCAGCCAGGGTCCAGGCCTTCAGCTCTGCTCAGCCTGCTGCTGGCCTGGGGTACCAGCCACCAGCTCCACTCACCTCAGCTGCTGGTCTGGGGTTCCAGCCACTGGCCCCCTGCCATCTGAGGTGTGGACTTCCAGCCTTGCTCAGCCTGCTTCCCAACCTGGAGTACCAGCAGGCCCCCTTAGGCTCTGCTCCTGGTCTTGGACCAGTGCTCTGTAGCCGCCACCCACTGTGGCCCACTGACCCCAGCCTGGGACAGTGAGGGTTGCAGACAGGGCAAGAGAGGGTGCAGCTCGGCTTCCCCATTTTAAAATTGCTTATATCAGACCATGTCTGCTTTGACCTTGTGCCTGCCTTCTATCGCCATTTTTTTCCCCCACTGGGAGTTGAAGGGAACATTTGACAAAATGGCAGCTCCTAAGAAAGCGATGCTAGATGTCCGATCATTTCAGCCTTCTCGGACAGACACATTTGAATGTATTCAAAAGAAGGACCGTGCTATTTGCACTTTCTGTTACGGAAGTGTTGTTTGTCGCACATCAAGTGTTCGACATTTTGAAACGAAGCATGAGAAAACCTTTCTTGACGAAGCAGACAAGACTGAATCGATCAAAAAGGCAGTAGCAGCCTATGAGAAGCAAAACAGTATTTTTAAAAGCTTAAGTGTAAGTAAAAATCAAACTACAGAAGGAAGTTACAAGATTGCACAGTGCATTGCAAAAAACAGAAAGACGTTTACAGATGTGGAATATATAAAAAGTTTTTCTCAGCAGTTTGGAGATTTTGTTCAATGATTTGCCAAATAAAGATAAAATCATATCTAGAATAAAAGAACTGCCTGTCTCTGCCAGAACAGTTGAGATGCATAAGTGAATGGCAGAAAACATTAAGGAAAAGCAGACAACGACTGCATTAAAAGAGACAGCAGTGTTTAGTGTTGCAGTTGATGACAGCGTGGATATAAACGATGTTCCACGTTTGGCAGTTGTTGCAAGATATTGTGCTTCCAATTCAATCCACGAGGAACTTTGTTGCCTAAAACCCCTGGATGGCACATCAAAGGGGGAAGATATACTGGAAAGTTTTGTAAACCATTTTGAAGAATGAGGAGTTGACCTCCAAGGATTTGCCCTTTTATCCATGGCATTGCATGGGGAGTTCTACTTCAGTTGTTTGTCCAACGTGACTTCTTCATAACTGGGATGGCAGGATCTGGGTTTTTGTGGTGCATTGGGAGCATGCTGCTGCGTGATTGGAAGGCTGGCCATGTGCTGCTTACATAACATTTTCACCTCCAGCCTTTTCAGGATTCCTGTGGTTTTGTAATTTCCTGTGGCTTTTTTGTCTCTGGACTTCTCTTTTGTGGCACAGTTCAGGAGACACACAGATATGGGTGTCTGATACAGGCTATGCAAGTTCAGTGTGTACAGCAGGCAAACCTTGCTCTCCACTCAGCCTGCCCTGTTGCTTTCCTGCTACTGATCAAAACACTATAGCAGGTAACTTCAAACCATTATTCCCCCTCTGCTTCCCCTTCGTGCCCTTCACAACATGTTCTTTTCCTTCACTCTGGGCTCTGATTCAGAATGGATCCCTCTTGACTCTCATTTGTTGAGCTGTCTTTCTCACCACTCCTGTCTCTCTCTGCCTCACCAACTCCTTTTCTTCTGCGTTCAAGTGCACCCTATCTTATGCTCCCTGGATCCCACTTTCTTACAGCCATCAGTCCATCTTCTCTCCCTTCTCCCCACTTTGCCTCCTAAGTTCCTGCCTTCATTTCTCTGCTTCCCTTCTAGATCCCTTGAAATCTGCCCCCTTTACTCCACTGACATTTTTCCAAAGTCACGAACTGCCTCCTCTGGGCTAAGTCCATGGGTCCTTCGTCTGTTCCCAGATCTTTCTGCTACTTATGATGATCAGTCCCTCCTCCCTAACAGCACTACCTTCTGGGTCTTTGGGACTCTATGCCATCCTGGTTCACTGACCTCTTCAACTGTACTCTCCTTTTTCACCGCTCTCCACCTCTTGCCTGGGGGATCTGTATGCACACTGTATTTAATTGCAACTCATCTCCTGTGGAGAGCTTGTTTGCTCCAGGGACTCAGATTGCTAATGTCTTAAATTGCAGGGCGTGAGGCTTAGGGGTATGGCAGCATGGGTATCTTTCATCATGGCTGGCGGGCGTAGTCCTTTGGCTAGTAGGTCTGGGTAAAGTTTCAAGACTTGCTTGTAAATTTTCAGTTAAACACAAGCACAAATGCAAGAGGAGGCAAAAGCTTAGCTGAAGTCAACAAACTTAGTACCCCTGCACTCTTACACGGTCATTTTTTCCAGAGTATTGTTTTGTAGGTGTGGCCTGCATTATTTTATTTTTTTTTTTGTCCCTAGATTCATGTTCTTGCACTTCGCTGTTAAAAAATAATTTTGTTTGAATAGGTCCGTCGTACCAAGCAGTCGAGATCATTCTGTATGACTGCTGTCTTCATCATTTATTGCTTCACCAGTCTATCACCTGTACTAGCAATGATTTTATATTTTCTTCCATAGCATTGATAAAGATATTAGATAAACAGATCCCTCGGGGACTCTATTGGATGCACCCCAGTTGGAGGGCAATTCCCCATTAACAGTTATGTTTTGAAGGTCTTTCAGACAGTTTTGAATTCACCTATGTACATAGGAGACCAGTTGTCCCAATTTTACAGGGACAGTCCCAATTTTTGGGTCTTTTTCTTATATAGGCTTCTGTTACCCTCCCCCCCCCCCCAATTTTTCACATTTGCTGCTCTAATTTTTTAATCAGAATATCCTTGTGGTACTATGTCCTAGGGCTTGGCTACACTTGAAATTTCAAAGTGCTGCTGCGGGAACGCTCCCACAGCAGTGCTTTGAAGAGTGAGTGGTCACGCGCGAGCACTGGGGAAGAACTCTTCCAGCGCTCCTGATAATCCATCTCCATGAGGGGATTAGCTCGGAGCCTCTCCACACTAGTGCTTTAAAGCGCTCAGACTTGCTGAGCTCAGGGGGGTGATTTTCCACACCCCTGAGCCAGCAAGTTAGAGCGCTATAAAATGTCAGTGTAGCCAAGCCCCTAGTACATTCTGTTAACACAGTTACCTTTACTAACTAGATTTGTGATCTCAAGTATGGATGAAGACTTCACAGTAAAGTTTGAAACTGGCTAACGGATCAAAGGTGTGGCTTTTGTGCTATGAAGAACAGTAGGTGTTGAATATATGCATGTGCCAATGTGTCAGATGTTTTTCAGAGATTTACCTGGGGCTGCAGGAGAATAGATCATCTCTTTCCTTGCCTGCTGATCATGTGAGCATTTCTCATATAATACTAGCTTACATAAAAAAGGGGGAATCCTTGTGGCACCTTAGAGACTAACAAAATTATTTGGGCATAAGCTTTCTTGGGCTAAAACCCACTTCATCAGATGCCTGGCTAGTTGACCAGGCTCTTCCATGCTGCAGCTCAGTGCTGGCGGCTAGGGGCAGAGCTCCACTGTGTCTTTCATTGGTACTGTCCCCAATAAGACACTAATTGCAATTACTTGAGGGTTTATTTAATGTAACATAAGGTGGATAGCAATGAAGCATGTGAAAGCTAAGTTGTAAATGCCTGAACGCAGTTCTGCATGTGCAGACTGTGATGTAGTCCACTCATTTTATAATACGTTGTCCAGGGCTAGTGCCTGTGGAAAAGGCATCATCTCAGTAGCATGTTAAGCAAAGTTATGAAGTCCTGCTGGGCCTCTTTCATGCCATCCTAGGCAGAGGCATAAAGGCACTAACTCCATTGTTCCACCATCCTGTCTTCGCCTTGGAGTACAAAGAAGATTATTCTGAACTTCAGCCACTTGGGCAGCTCTTAGCCATACATCCTCCAGCAAAATGAGACCAATTCTACCCCACTGGAGTGTGGGTCTGCTCATAATGTACACTGCCGACTGCCTTGCTGCTCTCCTACATGGCTGGCACCAGTCTGTCTGCTGCACTCTGCTAGTACAAAGTAACCCCATCCTGTTGCTGGTCCAAAGGCTTGAGACAAGTGGAGAGGTAGGAACAGGCCATACTTGGGCAGAATTTACACGCGCACGCTGGAGAAAACTGGACAGAGCTACCTTCCAGGAGCCAGGGACCTTCTAGAAACCCTAACTCCTTCACAGCACAGAGCTCCTTAACCATGTTCCCAGAAGCTAGGAAGCTCTAGCCAGCAGTTGACATCTCCCTGAGACTTAGCTGGTTTCGTAAGAGGCCTAGTCTGTCTGCTAGGTCCATGGGTCTGAGGTAGGATGCTTGTTTTCACCTCTTCCCATTTATTCCCACAAAACTCTTGCAGATTAGTATTTATATGCCTGCGTGTCTGCCAAGAGTGTCAGGAAGAGCAGTCAGTGCAGACTGGCCTCTCAGAGAGTTGGGTATTTGTTCACAAAGGAAAGGTAACCTCCTGTTAATAAGAGAATTGAAATCTGTCCATTGTGGTGTTTCCTCTCAGGGAGAAGAAGTTGGAGACCTACTGGGAGTACAAGGAAGCTGCAGCAAACTATCAAGAAGCTTGGAAAGTGCTGCGTAGCCAGGCCTTAAGAGCCTGGGTCAAGAATACCAAGGATTATCTGCAGTTTACATAAAATGGCACTTGTGTGAGCCCAGCATTGATGGACACAGAATGGGAGATGTCCCCTTCAGACACAGAATGGGAGATGTTGCTTTAGAATATAGACCAAATTCTGGCTGTCGCTTGAAGGCTGCACCTTGTCTCCAAGGCCCAGCTGTTTAAAGGGATTTGAGTCATTGCAATGCCTCACTGATTTAGGACACTAAATTCTATTTCCAAGGGAGTGTAAGATTTAGGCTGAGCACCGCAACATCTCAATACCTTTTAAAAATCTGAGGGGGGGGGGGGACTTGTTGTGGCTGCTTGTGTCTTTACAAAATATAAATTAGATCCCAGTGGGCTTGGGTGGTCACTTCCGAGCTACATGTACCATGAATCCCCACTCTGGCACTTCAAGTTAAGAAGTTGGGGGCCCACAAAGATTTTAAAAATTAATACTTGCCACTCCAGGCTTGTATTAAACTCCCACGGTTACAGCTTTTCTTTGACCTTGACTTGGTAAATACTGCCACCATCCAAATCCACACCCCTCCCCCCCTTGAAACCAGGAAACAAAGGAAAATAGCTCATGCCACCCGCTAATCAAACAACATGCACAAACCTCTTAGGACACCAAAAATTTTGTTAAAAACAAAAAGGAAGAAAATAATCTGGAACTTAAGCTTTTGGTAGATTTTAATGGAGCAATTCCAAAAATTAAGCACCCAAAATAGCTTTTGTGGGGGTTCAGCTTGAAGGTTAAAGTTAACAAAAGCACCTAGGGTTAGCACAGCAGAGATCCACAACCCTTACAGAAAGAGAGGAAATAACTCCAAGGGTGTCTTTCTAGACACTTTTTTTTTTTTTTTTTTTTTTATCTACTTACATATTTGGGGGGGTTTCAAATAAGTAATTCTAGGTATCTGATTTCTCATGCCTTGCTTAAAGCCCCTTAAACACTGCAGCTATGTCTCCTCTGTCCCGAGAACAGCCACAGACAACAAAGGGGAGTCTTGTTCCAATTTTTAGAAGTTCTAGCCCTTCTATTGGCTCTCTGGGTCAGGTGCCCACTCCATTCTTTTTACCTGTGGCCTTTTTTAATCCTTTACAGGTAAAGCAAGTAGAGAACAGCTATTCAGAGGGTTATAGCTAGCTAGCGGGCTGGGTGTCCATAAAAAAGAGCAAACACTCCTCCCCCTCATTTATCATAGCGTACAAATTGGGGTACTTCTGATCCATCTGCTACAAACTCTGATGTATTTGACAAGGGAGATGAATGTAGGAAAGGGTGACATGCCAGCCTTTACTTCTGCTGCGTAAGAGATATAGCACTCAAACCTGTTGCTACAAGCCAAAACCAATCCCAGAGGAGCGAGGTATCTAGTCACCCTACTGATGAGAAATAATGTAACGAGTTGGGTAAAAATGGGGCTTTTAATCAGTCATTTCATTTTTTTATATTCCGAACATTCCCTGTAAGCCCCTGCATTTTACAGGGGGGAAGATTTCTAAAAAAAAAAATCTGAGAGCAGAGACGCTGTTGCATTTCAGTTAAAAACAATTTTCAATTAGGTAAGAAACTAGGAAGTCTTAGTGTTAGTATTTCTGTCATGTGTCTGTTGGCTAAGACACCCGAGCCTTTTACTAAACATTTCTCTTGGGAAAACAGATCTTGGTTGTATCTGTAAAGGTCTTATGTTATGGTATTACCATTTGGCTTGTGCCATGTGTTAACTGAACCTGGTAAAATCTGGAGAGGCTTCTGGTAGCAGTATACAGTCCCTGACAGGCTTTGCTTTAATAGATGGGTCTAAGCAAAATATTATTAGATGACATCAGCATGGCAGAACAGTCTAAGACAGGGGTGGGCAAACATTTTGATGCGAGGGCCACACTGGGGTTCAAAATTGTGTGGAGGGCAAGGTAGGGAAGAGCTGTGCCTCCCTGAACAGCCTCGCCCTGCCCCCATCCAGCCCCCCCAATTCTTGTCCTGATTTCTCCCTCTAGAGCCCCCCCTCACTCTAAATGCCCCACCATAGACCCCACCTCCAGCTAGTCTCTGTGCTCTTTGTTCGCTGATTGCCCCTCTTGAGACCCCAAACTATCACCCCGGTACCCCCACCACCTACCCCCCCCAACTTGCTTACTGTGCTCAACTGGGTGTGGGGGGCCCTTCAGCCTGGCCCACTGGCACCGCGCCCCTATCCCCCACCCCCCCAGCCCAAGCTTGCAGGCTGGCTAAAAATGACCAGGAAGCCACATGTGGGCTGTGGCCATAGTTTGCCCACCCGGTCTAAGACCTGTGGGAAATGTCCTAGTTAAACGAGAAGGGTTGTAGAGTCCACCCAGACTCTTCCATCTGGGGCACTGACCGATCACATGGACACATTTTCTTTCTTTAGCTGGATGCTGAAATTATATAATCACTCAAGAGCCACTGTTCATTCAGAATTCTGTCCTGCTGAAGCCTAAATTTTACAAAAACATTGAACAGCGTGATGGCAGCTGTAACCTGCTCTAATGCCTAGGAGGGAGAAGTAGAGCTATACCTATTGCCTTCCTTGCCAATCTTTTTGGTTTACAGTGGCTAAATTATGGTTTCCTGTAGGAAAGCCTAAGTCTAATCGGTTTACTCCCATACTTTTCATCGCAGCATCAAGAACCCAGACCCTCTTCAAAGAACTGAGCAGTGTAGGAGTAAAGGAGCTGTGTAAGAAACCAGCAGCTGGAGGTCAAACCCAATCCCAGTATATTTTGGGATTAGGGTGAACTGCAGGAATGTGACACATCTAGGAAGAGGGTATAGTCACTTAATCTGCAGCCGCAGCAGGGCTTAGCAGTTAGTGAACTATAATCCACTAATATAAAAATGAACCAGTATGTTTTCAACCTCATCATCTCCTCCCTTTCCTAAAGGCTTGTGAGATACCATATAGCGAGGGTGAACCAGCGCTTCTGAATGTGCTTGTTCCCCCCCTTTGTGATTCATAAGCAGGGTCTCCAGTGACCCTGCAAATCAGCCTGGAATGTTTCCATTTCCTGTAATGTTAGAACAAGTTGTATAAGGCTAGGTGTCCCACAGCTGTCTAGCATTTAGAGCAAATTGGAGATGTAGAGTTGTTTTTCAACTCTTTCCTAAGCAATCGTGTGCCAATCATAGTGATTGGCGCTGGAAATATGTCCCTGTGGTTTTGTACAATGAGCTTGTGTGCCTGCTTCTACTAAGGCATACCAGGACGAACCAGCAACTTTGTGGCTTCTGCCCAGTGGCCTTAATCTCACTTCTGGGACCTGGCCAATGAGAGAGTCAGACATGCTGCAGCCTAGCTGAGTTGTTAGTGATCCCACGCCAAAGGATGAGAATTAAACCAACACAGCACTTGAACAACGCATTGGTTGAGCTTGTCTGGCCCTACACACAATTTAATATTTGCAGTATTGTTGCAGGCATGTTGGTCCCAAGATAGAGATCAGGGGGAGCCGGGGGGAGGGAGGGGGGGCATGGGGTGTGAGGGACTATTTTACTAGGATGCAGAAGACTTTGTAGCACCTTAGAGACTAACCAGTTTATTTCAGCATAAGCTTTCGTGGTAAAACATGATCTCTGGCAGCTCATTTCTTTTACCAACAGAAGCTGGTCTAATAAATGATAGTCCTGCATATCCTTGTAATTCAAGGTACTGGTATTTCGCTCTTTCATGAGAAAAAAAAAGGTTGAATCAGGGTGGAGAGAAGAGCCCCACACATGAGGGAGGGTTGCAGTAAGTCACTGAAAAAAAATCTTGTTTTACCCTCTTGCTGTGTTCTCCAGTGCATAAACTGAGCTGCCACTGCCCATAATGAAGGATTAACAAAAAGAGGGAATGGGGTTGGGGGAGGTCATGCATCCTGGCTCGGTCCCTCTTTCCCATGCTATAACTGAGCATGGTTCGGCCCTAACAGTTCTACCAAAAAGAGGGAAGTGCAGTAAGAAAACTCACTCACTCTTACGCTGCCAATCTACATGTATCCACCTCTTGATACAATAAAAGGACCTTTATGGAGCCCTTTTGCATTCCTTTGCTGCAGTCATTTTTTTCCTTCATGACTCCGGGCTGCTGAGTCTAGACTGGCTCGTGATTGCTGAGAATGTTATTTCTTCTAACGTCGTCACTTGTTTTTCAGCTATTCATGAAGGAAATTTCAAAGTCATTTCAGCCTGTCATGCTATTTTGGGTAAAGCTTGTTCCTTTTGCTGTGCCTCTGTATTAGTAGGATGTATTTAAAATTTTCAGGGAAGGTTAAGTGATAAACTAGTGAGTCATGTTTCTGAATTATATAATAATCTGCATCAATAGGTCCTAACTAGATGGAGCCTAGTTTTGCTTATGGACAAATGCTGCAGTGTTTCAGCTTAAAGGATACAAAGCTCCTTTAAATGATTTTTTTTTAAAAGCAGCTAAGCCTATTGCCTTCCTTCCAAGTTTTGAAAATCAGGGCCAGAAAGTCCCTCCAGGCAGACACTTGCTATGCCAAATTTCTGCCCAAAACACACACATTTAAAAAAAAAAAAGAAAAAAGTTCACAATGAAAATGATGACAGGACCTTAACTGCTGCAGTAGTAAATAATGAAAGGCTTATTTGTTGAGTACTTTTTCAGATGCAGGGAGCACATGCTGCACTGTTGAAACCAGCTTTAATAGGACACTATTAATATTTTGCAAGATTCTGCCTCTTCCCAACAAAAGAAACTCTGTGGCCCTTTCATAGAGCACCAGGCAATGTGACTTTTAGAACCAAACATAATTTTAGATATAGTGTAAGCTCCTGGAAGGTTCAGCTTGTGTAACTTCAGCAATAGGCTCACCATAACCACCACATTGATCCTGGTCCCGTTCAAAAAAACAAACAAACAAACAAACACCAACCCCAATAAAACCAGTTTATATATATATATATATAAAGGGTTCTGTTTATAGCCTGAAGTATTATGGCTAGTGATTTCCTACTACATTATATTAAGAGAGATGCTAATTCTCCAATAACTCAGTTGTTGCCATTTAGCTATCTGCCCTACCCATTATAGCAAGGGCCGGCAACCTTTCAGAAGTGGTGAGCCAAGTCTTAATTTATTCACTCTAAGGTTTTGCATGCCAGTAATACTTTAATATTTTTAGAAGGTCTCTATAAGTCTTTAACATACATTAAGAAGCTTCATTTAAAATTAAATTAAAATGCAGAGGCCCCCCCCCCCCCCCAGACTGGTGGCCATGAGCGAGGCAGTGTGAGTGCCACTGAAAATCAGCTTGCATGCCGCCTTTGGCACGTGCCATAGGTTGCCTACCCCTGCATTATAGCATGAGTGCCCCAGCCTGTAACTAGAGGCCTCCTTCTCTTCACTTGGCAACACACGTTCTACTTCAGGAGTAGGCAACCTATGGCACGCTTCCCAAAGGCAGCACGTGAGCTGATTTTCAGTGGCACGCGCACTGCCCAGGTCCTGGCCATCAGTTTGGGGGCTCTGCATTTTAATTTAATTTTAAATGAAGTCTCTTAAACATTTTGAAAACCTTATATACAAAAATAGTTTAGTTATATATTACAGACTGTAGCGGGGTGCTACCCGCTCCCTGCCGGCCAGGGCTGGAATAGCCCTGGAAAAAGGGTTTGTAACAGCCAGGGAAGGGGCTGTGGCCGGGAGCCTGCAAAGTCCCAGGCTGATTGGGAGTTAGGCTCAGCTGAGTGGCCACGCCCCAAACACGCAAGACTGTATAAAAGCCTGGGAGGCAGGATGGAGCTAGTCAGTCTCCTCTGTAGCCAGAGGGAGACCGGGCCTGGCTGCAGGGAGCCATAAACAGAGTACCCAGACTGGGACAGGGCAAGGGCAAGGCAGCTGGGAGCCAGGGAGCCTAAGCTCTAGGGAGAGGGCCCCAGCTTGCTGAGCCTAGGGAAGGCCTGACCCATGGGGTACTGGGGGTTGCAAGGGGGCGGCCCTGGGCTGGATAAGAGCAGCAGGCCCAGCACCTTCTTGCCAGTGATGAGTAGCCATGAGACTGCAGTTGGCCTCAGGGAACTGAGGCCAGTGATGACTGGCAGTGGCGGTATCTGAGGCGCGTTGGGGATAGTGGGTGGTGGGTTCCCCCAGGGAGGGGAGACCCTAAGACCAGGGGGGTACTGCAGGGGTGCAGCACCCTCAGCAAAAGGGGCTCCGGGAGGGGCCCGGGGCCAGAGTGGAGCAGTGGACGTCGGCCGGCAGAGGGCACTCTGGGGTCAAATGAGCTGATTCCCGTGACGACCAGACGGGGGCACCACTGGGTGAGTGACCGACATCCCTACACAGACTTATAGAAAGAGACTTGTTAAAATGTATTACTGGCACACGGAACCTTAAATTAGATTGAATAAATGAAGACTCTGCCCACCACTTCTGAAAGGTTGCCAACCCGTTCTACGTGTTCTACGCTATGTAGCCTGAGAATACAGAAGCAGTGTGAACCCAGTGATGAGTGTGAACCCAGGAAGTTGAAAGCTTATTGCATAATTAGACCGTTCTGGTTTTGCACAGTGTGAGCCCAGATTGCCAAAGGCCAGTGCTGTGATTCAGTCCTGGTTCCCCAAAGCCATTGTGCACGAGAGAGTGAAGATCAAAACAATTTCAGCCCCACTTCCTTGTCTCGGAGCTGGTTTAGGTTTAGAGTAGGAGTGAAAGTAATATTAAATTCTTACTGGTACGGAGGCCCAGCAATGGGCTCCAAGAAGGGGCAGGGCTGAGGGGGGGGGGGGGGGGGGAAGGGTCAGCTTCCCCCAAGCCAGCCCATCTGCATTGCCTGACCCATGCCATCTAGGGCTCCTACAGTGATTTAAAAGGGCTGGGGCTCCATCCACTGCACTAGTAGCAGCTGCTGGGAGTCCCTGGCCCTTTTAAATCACCAGCCCTGGGGCAGCTGCCCCTTCCCCCTCTCCCTAGTCAGCAGCCCAGGAGGAGGGAGGGGATAGTAAGGGGAGGGGCAATTATGTTAAAGCACTGAGGCAGCGCTATAACATCAGCTGGGTAAGGGCCAGTATTGGCATCTTACTGGTATATTGTCCCGGCCCACTTTCACCCCTGGCTTAGAATATGGCTACAGCACAGCTAATTCCCTGCTCAGGTAACCCTACATGCACTGCTTGGTGAGCTAAAAATAGTAGTGTGGCCACAGTGGTACAGGTGGCAGCTTTGGCTAGCTACCCACATACCTACCTTTGACCATGGACATTACTGTACTTTGGTGACTAGCCTGAGCTACCCTGCCCCCACTGTTATTTTTTGTATGCTAGCTCAGTTGTGTGTATGGCTGCCCAAGCTGGGAATCCTATCTCACAGCTGCTGTACAGATGTACCCATTGAGAGTTGTGATGGGACTATAGCTATTTTCCAATCATTAATTTGGAGTTGCTTTTAGTTTTCATGAAGTAGAGCTTAGTAGAGTTCTCAACCTGTCCCACGCAGGCTGCTTGGGGACTGAAATTTCTTGTAAGGGTATATAACCTTTACTCATCTATGTTTGCCTTGGCTTGCCCCATCTCTGCTAAATCCAATCTGGACCTCTTCTACTTAAAAGAACAGAAAGACTGCCTTAGGAATATGTTCTTTCCAATTCAGAGTCATGCAATATCAGCAGCAGCTGCTTACCTGGAACAGGATTTATGTATTTTACGGTCTTCTGTACAATTATTGATTTTGAATTTTTTTTTAGTCCTATTGTCTCTTTATCACTTCATTTAATCTCCATCCCCTACCTAGTGTATTATTCTCTTTCACTCCTTTGCTCCCTGGTCCTCTTCTGCCCCTGCATGTGGTGTTCATTATTTTGACTATCAGCCCTTCCACATATCCCATTGTCCAGTTCCCTCCTCTCCAGTATCCTTGGACTGACAACTGGGTCCCATTAGTAACTTTTGGCTCCTCTCCTAATGAGAGCTGGTTGCTTCAGCCATGGTGGTTTGGTCCCCAAGGACAGATCTGTTTCCTCCTTTTAAGTGCATCAAGGTGCTCCCTCACTGTATCTTGACAAACACTACTTGCTGGCCAAAATTAAGGTAAAGAAAGGACATTGGGCACATAACAGCATGTGTGTGGGAGGAATTTTTATTGTAGTTATTCCTTAATAGAATTCAGAAAGAGGAACATTAACTCAGTTCAATATGATAAGCATCTTGCTATTGCTCAGAATAACCTAGTGAAGCGAGTGTTCCTAATAATTAATATTTTAATTCTTGTCAAGCTAACACCTCAAACTAAATCCAGAATAAATGCACTTTCCTCCTTTTTAGGTTTTAGTAGCCCAACTACTTTGCATCAATATATAAACAATGTAATTAAATATGTGTTCCAGAGGGGTGAGGCTCTGGGAACTTATAACCATGAGGACAATGCACAATAAAGGAAAAAAACAACAACCCCCAAACTCTGATAATTTACCAGTCTAATAAAACAAGACCTATCAATATATTAGGAAATTAATCCAGTTACAAATGCATGATGTATATGGGAGAAACCTCTGTGGGTGTCATAACTGAAAACAACTGGCTATTTACAAGGTACATAGCGGGATGGTGCAGCAGCCAGTCCCCAGCATTCAGAAGCCAAATGTGTTTTCTCCACTGTAGGCCACATATAAGAATCCATCCTCATCCTTCTCCTTCTCATAAAGCTGCCCCATAGTTAGGCTTGAACAAGGGGAAAGAAAAAGAAAATACAATGAGAAGTTTCTCAAGGCAGCAGAGCTGCACATGGTAAAAATTACTGTATGGCAAACAGGGAAAAGAGGATGCAATGAAAAACAAAGCTCTAGACTTGAAGTGTAAGTTTTAAATACATGAATGAGAGTATCTGAAATGCTACTGATTCCAGACACACACAGCAGGCATCCACATTTCTTAGTCATCACCAATATCCCTGGTTGCTTCTGAGTCCAGTTGTTCTATCACTGGCATTCATAAAGAATTTCTGGGAATCTGCAAAATGCTTGGATTTTTACTGTTAAGTCTGTGGATCTACACAAATATATGCTGTTTGAGCCCTAAAGCACTAGAATGTTTACAGTCTAGAAGTGCTGAAGCTGAAGTCTTGGGATGTCATCACTTTTAGTAGGATCAGAACCTCAATACCCACTTCTATTGTTGTAGTTGAAGCAACATCACCATCTATAGTTAAGATTCTGTGAACGATTCAATTTATAACTTCCCTTCCCCATTCTAGTGTTCAGTTCATAACCTATTGGACTAATTTTCAAGGTCCAGTCGCTATCCAACGGTGAATTTATTTTGAAAGTTTGTGCAAAAAATATTTAAAATTCAGCCATTTTAAATGAGCAATTGGGGGAATGGATACCTCCCCTATGATAAAATAAAGAGACTAATCTGAGTAACTCTTGCTCCAAAATGTCTGAGAGTAGCAAATTTAAATTTGGCAGGAAACTAATCCTCATTGATGAGAAGGGCTTTTGAGTGTTCATGTGAAAATAAGTTTTGATTTGCCCATATGATGAAGGTATTTTGGGAATACCAATATTCCAAATGAAGGTTGCACTCAGCTTCCATGTCTGGTTAATGGAATTAATCTGCTAGAGGGTGCACTGAAGAAGATAAGGCATCTGTTATACTCTGCCTCATTCACTGCAGATGAGGTCTGTAGTAGTCATGTCTAATTGTACAGCGAGGAAAGAGCATGCCCTAGATGCTATTGTCCTAAGTGTGCACCTTGTATAGAACAGGCTGCTCCAGTGCTGTCTATCCATAAGAGTTCGAAATGTTGCAACTTGTGTTTAACGACATTTTGTAGGTGTTTGTTGAATATTAAGTGATCTTTAAAATGAAAAAAAGTCCTGTGACCTATTATGCTGCTTTATGATGTATAATGGCCTGAAATATTTGTCAAAAACCAGGTTTTATTTCCTGTTTGTTGTTTACATTGGACAGTCAGCTTTGTGCCCCTGCAGGCGGCCTGAGGCACTGTGAGATGGTGTTTGCAGTGTTAAGCAACCTATGGCACATGTGCCACAGGTGGTACGCTAGCTGATTTTCAGTGGCACTCACACTGCCCGGATCCTGGCCACTGGTCGGGGTGGGTGTTGCATTTTAATGTAAGAAGCTTCATTTAAAATGAAACATTTTTAAAACCTTATTTACTTTAAATACAACAATAGTTTAGTTATATATTATAGACTTCTAGAAAGAGACCATCTAAAAACGTTAATGTATTACTGGCATGCAAAACGTTAAATTAGAGTGAATAAATGAAGACTTGGCACACCATTTCTGAAAGATTGCTGACCCCTGTGTTAGCACAAGAGACGAGTAGCTTGGGGGTGAGGGGGAATGGATTTTCAGTGAAGCTGTTTGGTTGAGCATGTGAGGCCTTACACTCACTTGACAGCATTTCTCTGTTTGGAGGTAACACTAGCATTCAGGAGTTATATCTCATTAATAACGTCTCAAGGAATGTGCTGTGCAACAATGGGCGGAACCTCGTTCATTTTAGTGGGAAGTAGAAAACAGGAAGGGGGAAATGGAGGACACATGAGTCCGTGTTAGTAGAACCAGCAGCTTCAACCCCTCTGTAACTGTCTAAAAATCAAGGAATCAGTCGAGGCAGCCAGTAACACATTCCAGTCTAATATTGCTCATTTTAACTCTGCCCATCCTCCCAACAGTTTCAAAACGTTGACACTCAGAAAAAGAAAAAAGAAAAGAACAGTGGAGGGAAAGGCGGAATGGGAGGTAGTGGGGGTGTACACAAAGCCCCTGGCATGGAGAGAGAATTGGGACCCAGGCATTGGGGGAGAAGTGAATAAGGGGATGTGATGGGGTGTACTAGGCCCTGAAGCCCCCTACTGGAGGCCTCGCAGCCCTAACACACCCCACCCCAAGAAAGAGCAGTAGAGGAGAGTCTTCCAGGCTGCAGAGAGAGACTGCAGGGAAGCAATCATTCAGATCCCAGCAGGCTCATATAAAAGGAACTGCTGGTCAGAGCTGATCAGTTGCTGACTAGAGCCAGGGAAGTAAGGATGATGCCCCTGGCTGGCTACAGGGACTCAAGAAAGACTTCAGCCCTGAGGTAAGGGTGAAGTTGCTGAGGCCATCTTGTGGGGGTTGCAGCAGGGTGGCACAGAGGAAGCATGTGGGAAAATGGAGCAATAAGCTTGGCCTACAGAACAAGGAAATGTGTGACCCTCTAGTTAAACATTGTTTTTTGTCAATGTTTAGGCAAAAAGATGCCTTTGTTAAAGATTCAACACTCCTGTCCATCTAGTTAATATGTGAAAGTTAACAATTCTCATTTGAGATACACACCCAAAGAGGTGTTACTATAATACCAGGAAGATCAGACTTGAGTAACCAAGCAGGAAAAAAAAATCCCTTTCAGGCCCTCATACACAATAAAGCAGCAAAAGGGGGGGGGGGGGGGATCCACAGCACATACTTTTTAAAAAATCCTTTGCAGACTGTCTGAAGAGACCATTAAGGTTGCATGGTTTTAAGCATTCATATATCAAGTAATGCCTTACCTCTGCCATGTTTGTAAGTAACATGATTACATGCTGTTTCTCAAATAATGCTGTATAGCTTCTGCTACATCCTTTGGTGCCTATGTAGTATCTGCTACTACACTGTATTATTCTGCGTACACCAGGCAGCCAATAAAATGTATTTCTATATAAAATGCATAGTGAATAAAAACAAGGGGGCATGACTATGGTATCCACTTTTGAGCATTTAATCATGCAACCTTAACATTCTCAATGAAACTTTGACTGTTAGTATCATGCTTGGTGGTGTAGAGAACAGAGTAAGCACGGTACTTGCCCCAAAGAAATTAAAGTCTAAGACAGGGGTGGGGAACCTCCGGCCTGCGGGCCTTATACGGCCCGCCAAATCATTTTATCCAGCCCACAGCCGCCGGCCAGGGACGGCTCCGCGCTGGGGCTGGGAAGCGTCGCGCGGGCCACTGCCGCCGGCCGGGGGCGGCTCCGCACTGGGGCCGGGAAGCTCCGTGCAGGCCGCCGCCGGCCACAGGTGGCTCCGCGCTGGAGCCGGGAAGCGCCGCGCGGGCTGCTGCCGCCACCGGCGGCTCCGCGCTGGGGCCAGGAAGCGCTGCACAGCAACCCTCTGCCGGGTGGCGAAACAAGGAGCCGCGGGGAGCTGACGGTCCGGGGGGGGGGGGGGGGGGGGAAGAGACCGGGCTGGGTGGGTCAGTTGGGAGAGGGAGGGAAAGAGGTTGGGGGGGGGGGGGGGGGGAAGAGACCAGGCTGGGTGGGTCAGTTGGAGGGGGGGGAGGGAAGGAGGTTTGGGGGGGGTAAGAGACCGGGCTGGGCGGGTCAGGCAGGCGGCAGGACCCCGGCTGGCAAGGGGCCAGTGGGGGAAACCCCAAAGCAGTGCAGGGCTAAGGACTCCACCTGCCACTGCTTTGGGATTTCCCCTGCTGGCCCCTTGCCAGCTGGGGTCTCAGCTCCTGTTGCCAGCCTGGGCTTCGGGGGGAGGGGGGGGGAGAGCGGCCCGCGGATGACTTTAAGGGTCAAAATGGCCCTTGGCGGAAAAAAGGTTCCCCACCCCTGGTCTAAGAGGATTTTAGTGACCCTCTTCCCTGGATACTAAAATGATTTTCTTTGTTAAACTTGCTTTCTTGGCAAGTTCACCATCTGTCTCAGACTCCTAACATGGCATCTCAATAACTTTCCCCACCATCCTTCCCTGATGCATGTCACAAATGAGTTGCTTTACAATCATCTTTTATTCCAGCTTATTCTTATAAATAAAATGGGAGTTTGTATTTTGCCAGCATTTAAATAAAATGAGAGCAATGATATTAAAATAGCAAACCATTCATCCTTTACTTCCTCAGTGAGCTGCTAATACCATAGTTAACACTAACATCATAGCAGAATGTGATCCATCAGGCTTATGCAATGGTGCAAGTAGAATTAATTTCTTACCGGTACACTGCCCTCATGGGAGGAGAGGGAGCAGCCTCCGGTGTCTTTCTGATACAGAATACTAGTTATAAATATCTTACTGGTATGGTGGACTAGACCAGACCGCTGTACTTGCACCACTGACCTTATGTATCTTTAGTGAAATGGACACACATTCCAGTCTAATGGCCTCTCACCTGGACTGTGGGACAGTCTTGTCTACAAAGAGGAATATTGCTTTCTCAGATGGCAGTTGAATCCTCTTCCTGATGATCCACATGAATTGGGCCACAGTGATGTCAGATGGAACCAGATACTTCCTCTTATCAATGTCAACAATCTGAGAGCCTGAGACCTTTTCCACAATGACCTATTAAAGCATAGATACAAAGATGAGGCTTTTCTGAGCGGATCTAGACAGACTATTCGCTCTCTTGCTAAGATAGGCTTACAATGCTATGGTGGATGTCAAACAGAAGGTGAAACGAATCCATCCTAACTGGATTCATCCCTCTAGACAGCTCAAAAAACCCTGCTCAATGTGCAGCAGCAATCAAAAGAGAAAATAAAATGTTAGTATGCATAAGCTGGGACCTACCAAATGCATAGTCATGTTGGTCAGTTTCACAGTAATAGGATTTTAAAAATGGTAAAATTCATGATTTCAGCTATTAAAATCTGAAGTTTCACAGTGTTGTAATTGTAGGGGTCCTGACCCAAAAAGGAGTGGTGGGAGGAGAGGGGTCACAAGGTTACTGGTTGGGGGAAGGAGGGTATTTGTGTTACTGCTACCCTTATTTCTGTGCTGCTACTGGTGGCAGCACTGTCTTCAGAGCTGGAGTGGTGGCTGGGAGTGCAGAAGTAAGGATGGCATGGTATGATATTGCCACCCTTACTTCTGTGCTGCTGACTGCGGAGCTGGGCCCTCAGTCAGCAGCCACCATTCTCTGGCTGCCCAGTTCTGAAGGCAGCAGTGCAGACGTAAGGTGGCATGGTATGTTTTTTCCATCTTTCTGTGCTGCTGCTGGCAGCATGCTGTCTTCAAAAAAGATAACGCAAATACAGAGGATGTTCTGAGATGGGTGACAAAAATGAGGGAATGTGGAAAACCATCAGGACTATTCAGACAATGAGGGGATGTGATAAAGGTATATAAAATAGTGAATGGGCTAGAGCAGTGGCTTTCAATCATTCCATACTACTATACCCTTTTCAGTAGACTGATTGGTCTTGCATACCTCAAGTTTCACCTCACCATAAAACTACTTGCTTACAAAATCAGACACAAATACAAAAGTGTCACAGCACCTTCTTACTGAAACTGCTGACTCATTTTTACCATATAATTATAAATATTGTACTTACATTTCAGTGTACAGTATATAGAGCAATACCTACATGTCATTGTATGAAATTTTAGTTTGCACAGATTTTGCTAATGCTTTTGATGTAGCCTATTGTAAAACCAGGCAAATATCTAGAGGAATTGATGTATACCCCAGGGATACACGTACCCCTGGTTGAAAACCACTGGGCTAGAGAAAATAAAGCTCTTTCCCCTATGGGCATGTGTTCCATAATTGTCTACTAAGGGGTTTCTTGTACCTTCTGAAGGGACAGTATGGGTCTAAACCTGATACTGGGCTGACCTGATATAGCAATCCCTTACTTTTATCTTAGGGCTTGATTACACTGGCACTTTATAGTGCTATAAAGCCGCCAGGAGTGCTGTAACCTCCTACCCATCCACATTAGCGAGGCATGTAGAAGGCTGTAAATCCGAGGTTATAGCGGTACCAGTAATCCACCTCCACACAGGGAATAAGGTCTGTAGCACTCCCGCTATAGCGCTACAGGGCCAATGTGGAAACCCAATGCGCATTAATTGGTCTCTAGCCCATTCCATAATTCCCGTTCGAGCCACTCTGGTCATCACTTTCAAAAACTCTCTTGTCCTGTCCTCAGGTGACCAAGCGTCAGACCCGCTCTTTAAATTTCCAGGGAAATCTGAAAATCCCCTTCCTGTTTGCTCCAGCCAGGCGTGGAGTGCTCTCAGGGAATCTTTGCAGGTGATCGTTCTGCTTGACCATGACTCCATGCGCCATGCCTCCACGCAGCAGGCGATCCCCAGCGTGGTGCAATAGCGAGGTGCTGGACCTCATCAGTTGTGTGTGGGGGGGGAAGAGGCTGTCCAATCTCAGCTGCAATCTAGCCACTGGAATTAGGATTCCTATGGGCTGATATCATGGGCGTTGGCAGAAAGAGGCCCAGTCATCCCAGACTTGCATGACGATGCGATCCCACCAGTCAGTGCTAGTCTCCCGTGCCCAGAAGCAGCTTTCCATGTCCGTGAGCATGTCCATTAATGAGACAATCAGTTTCGTGCTGAATGTGTTCAGCGGCTTGATCTCGTCTTCAGACCCCCTCTGTCACTTTGCATGTTAAGGAATAACTCCACTGCAATGCAAGATGTGCTGGTGAGACTAGTCAGCATGTTCCTCAGCAGTTCGGGCTCCATTCCAGCAGACCAAAATGAACGAGGGAGCGCACCTCACTGAAACCGTTGAAAGATGGCACCAGAGGTGGACGGAAACACAGGGACTGCTGGGATGCAACGTGAAGCAACCCAGGGAGTTGGAACAGGATGCAGAATGCCCCACAACCAACACCCCCCTTCCCACAAGGCATTGCACCAGATCAGGAAGAGGTGCTCTGTGGGATACCTACCCTAATGTGCTGCTCCCAATGCCACTTGAAGTGCCATGAATGTGGCCAAGCTATACCGCTGGTGGGTCTCAGTGTGGACACGCTATATCGCTATCCCTACAGCTGTATATGACAGCAGGTATAACCAAAACCGCTATAAAGCTGTAAGTGTAATCAAGCCCTCACTCACTAAGCACAGGCCTCCAAGGGTGTATTGAACATACAATCATGAGCTCAGTGATGTAGTTACTCCCTGGAGTCAAAGGTCACAGCGTAAGTAAGGGTGTATGCTGAGAAAGTTCTTGCAATTTGATAAAACTCCTTTATACCACTGATATCCTCTGCAACCTTAGCCTGACCTTTTATCTTAATGCCTAATTTGTTTTGGAGAAGACTGAGGTGCTAGTGATAAATAAGGAAGATGGGTCTAAGCAAAGGCTGGCTTCAAGTCTGTAAACTATACCTGTGCTTCTGCTGCAGCTGTCAACAGGAATTATTCTGAGGACATGCTGTGGCCCAGGGGTAGGCCCAGGGGTAGGCAAACTAAGTATTATCTAGACCAGAGGTGGGCAAACTATGGCCGAGAGGCCACATCCAGCCTGCGGGACCATCCTGTTCACCCCTTGAGCTCCTTACCAGGGAGGCTAGCCCCCAGCCCCTCTCCTGCAGCCATGCTCCCAGCATGGCTGATTCCAGCTAGGGGCTGCGAGCACAGGGCTGCAAGGTCCTGCTGCTCTGAGCGGCATGGTAAGGGAGTGGGTGGCTTGTATAAGGGACAGGGAGTCTCAGGGAGCAGTCAGGGGACAGGGAACAGCAGGCAGTTGGATGGGTCAATGGTTCTGAGGGGGCAGACCGGGGCAGGAAGTGGGAGGGGGCAGATAAGCGGTAGGCCCTTTGGGGAGGCACAGGCTTCCCTACAGTTTCAGAACCCCGATGTGGCTCTCAGGCCAAAAAGTTTGCCCACTCCTGATCCAGAACATCCCTGAAAGGTGTTTGGAGATTTTTAAAAGCAGGTTAGACAATGATAGAGATTTCAAAACCTCCTTGGGAAATTTATTCCAGTGCTTAACCAGGTTGACAGGAAACTTTTCCTAATGTCCTACCTAAACTGCCCATGATGCAATTTAAGCCCACTGCCTCTTGTCGTACCCTCAGAGGTTAAGGAGAACAGTTTTTCTCCCTCCTCCTTGTAATAATCTCCTCTTCTCCAGACTAAATAAACCCAATTTTTTCAATCTTCCCTCATAGGTCATGTTTCTAGACCTTTAATAATTTTTATTGCTCTTCTCTGGACTTTATCCAATTTGTCCACATGTCACAGGGGCTGCGCAGGTCACTGTGCCTTGCCCCTGCATCCTTTGTTCTGGCTGGTGAAAATAAAGGCTTCCACACCTACTTTCAGTGTTTCACCCAAGTGTCCTTTATTTACAGTGCTGGTTCCCCAGTCTCAGTGTAACAAACCGTGCTCCCCCCCCCAGTCCCCCAACAGTCAACCTCCTGTCTAGGTTCCTGGGTCTCCAGGCCCCTGAGGCACCTTGCTAGCAGCCAGGAGACAGTATTGCAGCCTCCTGTTCCCTGCCTGGCCTCCTGAATGACCATGAGTCAGGGCTTTTCTAGCCCTTCCTGCTCCCTGCCTCAGCTGTGGTCAATTTGTCCCGCCTGGGGCTTCCAGCTGGGCTTCTTGCAGGCTGCTCCCTGCCTCGCCCCTGGCCCTGCTATCCACAACCAGGATTTAGCCTGCAGGGGCAGGGCATTCTCAGGGTTTTTACCCTTGCCATGCCACACCACATCTTTCCTGAAATGTGGTAGCCAGAACTCGACACCATGCTCCAGTTGATGTCTAATCAGCATGGAGCAGAATAGAATGACTTCTTGTGTCTTGCTTACAGCAATCCCACTAATACATCTCAGAATGATGTCTGCTTTTTATTTTATTTTTTTCAACAGTGTTACACTGGCAATTATACTGTATACTGTTATACTGACAAAGCTAGAGCTTGTTTTGTTTGGAGGAGGAGGGGATTCCGATACTGCTACAAAGCCCAGCCTTGCCAGTATCGCTCTGTCCACAGTAGGAGTGCTTTGCTTGTACAGTATTCCAATATTCCTCTACAGGGTAAAGCACTGCTACTGCAGCTATGGCCTGAGACCAACAATGTCTACACTACAGGCACTAAATGTTCCAGAACTAGAGCACCAAGAAAAGTTAGTGGGTGGTTAGCACACACTGGCAGCCAAGCTCCCCTCACTCCTGCCTGCCACCAGCCCCCACCAATCAATTCCTCCCCCTCCATTCCAATGCCTCCTGCACACCGTGGAACAGCTGTTCAGTGGCGTACAGGAAGTGCTGGGAGGGAGGAGGAGGAGCGGGGATGGGGTGAGCTCAGGGGTGGGAAGGAGGGGAGGGGGACAGTGAGAAGGGGGGATAGGGCCTTGGGGCCAGGGGTGGAGGGAGTGGGGCCTGGGGCTGAGCAGGAGTTAAGCACCACTGGGAAAAATTAGAAGCTGGCGCCTGTGTGTAGGGACACAGTGCAGACACTTCCTACAGCAACAGAAGGGGTTTTTCTATTGCTGTAGTTAATCCACCTTACGAAGAGGCTACAGCTAGATCGACAGAAGAATTCTTCCACTGACCTAGCTGAGTCTATATCAGGGGTCAGATCAACTTAACTACCTCACTATAGGGTGTGAATTTCTCATACTGAGGGATGTAGCCAGGTCAATCTAATTTTAAGCATAAACCAAGCCTATCTTACTGTTTAACAGATTATATTTCTAAGTGCTTTAAAATCTACATGCCCAGAAGTTTATTCTGCCTCCTCTGGGCTCTGTGTAGGGTTAGTGGCCCAGATTTGGGGTAGATTGAACAAGGAGTCACCGAGATACAAAGCACATAGAAAGAGAGATGGTATATCAGGCTGTCATGGCTCCTGCTTAAGGCCCCACTGATCTACTACACGCTGCCTCAAGGAGCAGTGTATAAAGGAGCAGCAAAGGTTGGTGCTCCTGGGGCCTGCCTTGAGAGGCATTGCTGGGGCACCCACACAGGTTAGAGAGACCTGGTCCTCCATAGGCTATAAGGGCTAACATCAGCCAATCAGCTCGATGGACTCAGATAGAAAACTGCAGAGTCATAGCAGGTCAGTCCCTGGCTGAAGTATGCCTCTGTGGCCACAGGAGCCTAAAGCCTAGCCAGGCTTTACTGCATACCTGAGAACTTTGGCCCTGAGACAAGGGTGAAGATAAAGGGGGCATGTGTGAAGAAGCCCAGAGAAGTAACAGCAACAAATTGAATTGAGCAATATGTGGCTACTGTTTATAGGATCCCAGGGTTGAAACCTGGAGTAGTGGGTGGTCCTGAGTTCCCACACTGGCAAAGTGGTGTGAACTATAAGAAGTAGGGGTCAAGTCTAACCCAAGCCCCAAGAAGGGGGCAGAGCTCGCTTAGAAGCCTGAGAGAAGGGCTGAATTCAAAAGGCCCAGGGCTGGAGGTGAAGGCCCTAGTGCAGGCCTGCACAACTCGGAAAGCAGCGAGGGCCATATTACTGCAAAAAACGCAGCTGCGGGCCAAAGCGCCCCACCCTTGCCCCACCCCCATCCTCTTCCTCCCAACCCCCCCACGCTTGGCTTACTCCACCCCTACTCACTCCCCATGGACCACACAGTGAGTCCGTGTGGGCTCCCGGGTTGCATGTTGTGCATGCCCTAGTGAGAAAGGGAGATTGTTCATTTATTGGTCTCTTAGCTATGTGAGAAGGGGTTCATTTTGACTGGGTGGAGGGCTGAGCCACTGAAGACCTACCAAGCAAGGTCAACAACTGATAGGGGTGCCATGAGCTGGGAAAAAGACTGTAGTACTGCACCCAGCCGCAAGTAAGCATTCAAGATAAGTGTTGTCTCTATATCAGTGGTTCCCAAACTGGGGTTCATGAAATGTTACAGGGGTTCTTGGCGGGGGTGGGAGGAAGTTCCCTAATGGCGGACAGAGCTGTCCCTAGGGACCCCAGGCAGCATGGGGACAGTAGACTGGAGCACCTTGACTGTCACACTGAGGAGCTTTAAACTTCAAGACTCCTTATAAGAAATGGAAAGGGAGGTGGATATTTTTTGCTATTTTAAAAATTAAATAGGCAGCTAGTGTTGTTTTTAAAATTCTTATGAAGAACAAGTTAAAGCTTTGTTGTAATGTGTGTGGTTTGCCTGGACTGCTCAAGATCTGAATGTTTGTGTAGGAGGAACTTTGAGTTGGCTTCTTAAATACCTTCGTGGTGTTTTACATCTGATACTCCTAGATGAAACATAGGAGTCTTGTCTTATAACAGGCTTATTCAAAGTGATACAAGCTACAAAAGTGAGATATTGGAAGAGTGTTCCCATTTTCATCATGTAATAAAAATACTGTAATCAAATCATAATAATAGTGTGTAATAAGCATGTCATAAAAACAAATTTTATATTTCCAAGATCACTGCTTTTATAGTTTATACTCAGGTAAAAGAGAAAATCCCTGGAAATATTTATTTTTAGGAGGGAGACTTGACATTTTAGTGAAAGTGGTTCCCAGGTTGTTAAAATTTAGTTGTTCCCAGGTTGTTAAAGCTCTATATCTATATAGACAGATCTGACATGAAAAACTTACAATTCTTATTATTATTGCACATCCATAGGGCTCAAACTATTGCAATGATTCCACCCCAAGTTGATATCCTCCATCTGAGCTTCAACACAGCTAATTCCAGCACAACACTCACACAAATGAGGAGCTTATTTTTAAAAACACTCTAAAACTCACATGCATAGTTAAATTACTTTAAAAACTGATATGCTGCAACAGAAGCTGGGGGTATATTTTGTAGTACAAAATTGGGGTCATTTATATAATAGGGTACAGCCCCCACAATGTGAAGCTAACCTCAGTATTCACGTGCACAAGGAGATAGTTGTGAAAATTTATACTCAGCAACAGGGGCAAGGTTAATACAGAGGAGCAACAGAACACCCACTGAGGTGCTATTGTCAAGCTGTATTCACCTCAATGAGGTGTTGTCATTATGTGAGAGACATGATACAGCTTGATTTTAGTAAGGCTTCTGACACTGTTACACATGACATTCTCCTAAGCACACTAGGGAAATGTGGTCTACCCTAGATAAAATTACTATAAGGTGGATGCACAACTGGTGGAAAGACTACTTAAAAAATAGTTACAGTAGACTCTCGATTATCCAGGATTGGGTTAACCATAATGTTTAGGTCAGCTCAACCACTTCACCCAGAGTTACCAGATGCAGAATGTCAAAAACAAACAAACAAACAAAAAAACCCGCTTAACTCAGAGGGCTGGCTCTGGCTTTGTTACCGCCTCAAGCACAAAAAACAACAAAAAAAACCACCAGGTCACAGGGCAGCCAGTGAACCAACACCCCCTCTCCCCAGCGCAGGGTGGCTGGTGAACCAACCCTTCCCCCTCCCTGCCCATATTTCCTATGGATGGTGATTATCTGGGATTTTATTAACCAGGATTAATTTTTTCCCTATCATCCCGGATAATTGAGAGTCTACTGTATCAGGAAAAACTTTCTAACTAAGAAATTCAGCTCTGGCATTGGTTTACCAGGGAAGTTGTGGAATCTGTATAATTGGAGGTTTTAAAGCACAGGTTTGACAAACACCTTATTAGGCCTGGTCAAGTTTACTTGGTCCTGCCTCAGCACAGGAGACTGGACTAGATGACCTCTCGAGGTCCCTTCCAGCCCGAAAGTTCTATGATTCTATCTGATTCAGCTGAATCTGCCACTCCCACAATCCTCTTATGCAACAAAGGGTTGTGCAGAGCCCCTTCTTCCTTTAATAGCCCCCTGAAATGAGGTAAGGAATCTCTGGTGCCTATCCTCTCCCTCTTATTGCTTCCCCACTGATGCATGTGATAAGCAATGGGCTGAGAAGCATCTTCCCTCCACAATCCATGGCATACCAAGCCCTATCAGTAGCACAGAGGATCCAGGAGGAGGGCACAGCTGGTAGCTGATGATTAGGTCTGTGGAAGATCTCTCATTTTCCCCATACAGATGCACCTCAACATGCCCCATCCTTTTCATATTACTTAAAAAAAACAAAAAAACAAAAGAAACACCCCTTAGGGAATTTCACTGCCCTAAAACTTCATTATTGCAAAGTTAAGGTTGACAATCAGTTCCTTGTATCCTTCTAGAATGTCAAATGCCCATAGAGAGATACAAGATGAGTGAGGTAAAATCTCTCATTGGACCAACTTCTGTTGGCAAGAGAGAGAAAGCTTGTCTCTCTTACCAAAGAGAAGTTGGTCTAATGAAAGATATTATCTCACCGACTTTTTCTCTTTAATACCCTGGGACTGACAGCTGCAACTACACTGCATTCAAATGTCCCTGTGGTGAGTCTTCTGTCAACCAGGAAATATGGCTGTAATGTGCACACCAGCCCCACACTGCAACCTTAACTCTGCCCTCTGAGCCATGCCCAAACCTACCTGACAGACATCATACCACTCTACTTTACCAGATAATATGGAGTGTGGTTGGAACAGAGGATGAGTACTGTAGGAAAAATCTAACAGATCTTGTCTTCATTAAAGCAAAAGTTATGTTTAGGTCAGCTCAACCACTTCACCCAGAGTTACCAGATGCTAGCATTCCTTGGCCTTTGTCCTAAGGACTCTCTGGAACAACGCCTGTATTTACCCCAGCACTGTACTGCACGGTCAAAACTGCTAGAAATCCTCACAAGAACATACCTCAATACAAAAACAAGGACTCATGATTCTCTCCCTCCCCCCAGGTGCAGATGCACCTCTGATATTGCGGTATGAGCTCTAGAAACATAAGAGCCTACATCCAGTCATCTCCACTTCAGTTAACAGTGCTGCTCTGAAAGTCAAGAGCATTTGGAGTGCAGGCATGTGAGAGTACAGTTGAGGCACACCACAGCCCAGAAAATGGTACATTTACTTAGTCCTTTTTCATAACTGCATATTACACAGCAGCTCTGGATAGGGTGACCAGATGTACTGATTTGATAGGGACAGTCACAATATTTGGGACTTTTTCTTATTTAGGCACCTATTCTCTTCCCTCCTCTCCCCCCACTTGCTATCTGGTCACTTTAACTCTGGATAATCCATACTTAGTTTTTTCCTAGTGGCTATTGTGGGCTCCAGAGGTGGGAGAGCTAGGGTTGCAGAATAAAGGCTGGTGTGCACATTAAATATGTATTTCCTAGTTTTCCGAGGTTTAAGTATAGGGGCATTTGACATTTGGAAGGGTACGAGGCACTAGTGGTTAACATGAACTCTGCACTAATTGAATTACTGGGCAGTGAATGATTAGTTGCTACCCAGTAGCAGATTCAGTGGAGCAGTAACCCCAACTTTTTACAGAATTTAAGTTTTCATTTTAAAAGGCTGGAGAAAAACCCTACATGTCTTAAGATTGCAAAGAATCTTCCAGCTCTGGCTCCATCAGCACTAAAGCTCTATCAAAGCCAGCAAATGGGTACTGGGCAGGGTGAGTGGTGTTCTGCTCTAAGAAAGTTTCCTGTTGCATGGTTAGGACAGCAGCTATCCTATAGAAGTACATTACTGACAAAGTTGACAAAGAGCACCATTTAAGAGTATTGTAATATCTTAATATTGTTGGCTGCACTGAGGTTATAGATAGTGAAGTCCACTAAATATAGTGTAGTGCACAGCTATATATGTGGGGCTCAGCTGAGGCTGCCACACCTCTCCCACAGCATCTACCAGACCTAGAACTGTGCAGGGGAGAACCTCCCTCTGAGAACACTAGGACCAACATGGCATACCCCCTTCTCCACAGCATAAGAATGGCCATACTGGGTCAGACCAATGGTCTATCTAGCACAGTATCCTGACTGATGCTTCAGAGGGAATGAACAGAAGAGGTCAATTATTGAGTGGGTCATCCAGGCCAGCTTAGGGACACCCGAAGTACAGGGTTGTGTCTCTAATCATCTTGCCTAATAGCCATTGATGGTCCTATTTTCCATGAATTTATCTAATTCTTTTTTAAACCAAGTTACACTATTGGCCTTCACAACATCCCAGCACCAAGTTCCACAGGTTGACCATGCGCTGAGTGAAGTAATACTTCCTTATGTTTGCTTTAAACCTGCCGCCTCTTAATTTTATTGGGAGACCCCCCCCAGTTTTCATGTTTATGTGAAGGGGTAAATAACACTTCCCTATTCACTTTCTCCATAGCATTCATTTTTTAGATCTCTATCATATCCCCACTGAGCCATCTCTTTTTCCACACTGAACAGTCCCAATCTTTTTAATCTTTCCTCATATGGAAGCTATTCCATACTCTAAATTATTTTCATTGCTCTTCTCTGTACATTTTCCAACTCTCGTATTTTTTTTGAGGTGAGGCAATGAAAACTGCATGCAGAATTCAAGGTATGATATTTTCTGTTTTATTTGTTTATCCCTTTCCCAATGATTCCTAACTTTAGCTTTTTTGGCTGCCACTGCATTTAAGTAGATGGTTTCAAATAACTATTCACAATGACTCCAAGATCACTTTCTTTAATGGTAACAGCCAATCTAGAACTCATAATTTTGCAAGTATTTGGGATTATATTTTTCAATTTGCATTACTTTTCACTTAATATTGAATATCATTTTGTCACCCAGCTTTAGTGAGATCCCTTTGTAACTCTTCACTGTCTGCTGTGGGCCTATCTTGAGTAATTTTGTAATACCCTCTTTCAGATTATTTATGAATATACTGAATAGCACAGGTCTCTGTAAAGCTTTTTAGGGGCAGTGCTATTTACCTCAGCTTTTCCCCATACATTCCTACCCTTTGTTTCCTCTTTTAACCAGATACTGATTCATGAGAGGGCCTTCCCTCTTATCCCATGACTGCTTATTTTGCTTAAGAGCCTTTGGTGTCGGATTTTCTGAAAGTCCAAGTACACTGTCAGCCAGATCATCCCTAAATGCTTGTTGACACCCCTATAGAATTCTAATAGATTAATGAGACATGATTTCTCTTCTGACTGTGGCTTGGTAGTGAAGTTAAGTTTACTTGCCTGTAAATGCCAGGATTGCCTCTAGACCCTTTTTTAAAAACTATGTATATTACATTAGTTACTTTCCAGTCATCTAGTAGAAAGGGTAATTTAGAAATAGTTAGATACCACAGTTAGTTGCTCTGGAATTTCATATTTGAGTTCCTTCAGAACTCTTGGGTGAATATTATCTGTTCCTGGTCACTTATTACTCTTTAATTTTATCAGTTTCTTCCAAAACCTCCTCTACTGACATCTCAATCTGGGCCAGTTCCTCAGGCTTGTCACCTAAAAAAAAAAAAAAGAAAAAGATGCCTGCATGGGGACCTCCCCATCATCATCTATAGCAAAGAGCAATGCAAAAAATTAATTTTAGCTTCTCCTCAATGGCGTTATCTTCCTTGAATGCGCCTTTAGAATCTTGATCCGCCAGTGGCCCCACTAACTGTGTGGCATGCTTCCTGCTTCTGATTAACTCCCCCCCCCCCCCCGTTTTTTTCTTTTGCTAGTTGCTCTTAAGATTCTTTCTTGGCCTGCCTTATTATACTTTTACACTTTACTTACCTTGTTCATGCACCTTTCTTGTTTCCTCGCTAGGATTTGACTTGTAAAAGATGCCTTTTTGCCTCTAACCACCTCTTTTACTCTGCTGTGTAGCCATGGTGATTTTTGAAGTGCTCTTACTGTTGCTGTAGTTGGCTTTTGTATTTTCATTTGGAGTATACATTTAGTTTGAGCCTTTATTATAGCATTTTTAAATAGTCTCAATGCAGTCTGCAAGCATTTCACCCTGGTGACTGTTTCTTTTAATTTCTATTTTCTAGCTTCCTTGTTTTTTGTGTAGTTCCCCTTCTGAGGTTAAATACTACTTTGGTGGATTTCTTTGGCATTTTCCCCCTACAAGGATGTTACACTTAATTACATTATGATCACTATTCTCAAATGGCTCAACTATATTCACTTCTTGGATCAGATCCTGTGCTCCCATTTAGAACTAAACGAAGAACTACCTCTCACCTTGTGGATTCCAAGCCACACTGCTCCAAGAAGCAGTCACTAATGGTGTCTAGAATTTTTATCTCTAGCTTAAATCCTTCACTATTTTTCTGTCTTAGTAGTCTCTCAACTCTCCCTGAGCATTTCACAATCACCATCACCATCCTGGTCAGGTGTCATTAGTATATTCCTACTGCTATCCTCTTATGGTTCAAGCATGACATTTCTATCCCTAGAAATTCTAAAGTACAGGTTGATTCATTTAAGATTTTTTACTTTGTGACTTTCTTTCACATGGAGTGCCACTTCTACACAAGCAACACCTACTCTGTCATTCTGATATATTTTGTACCCTGGTATTACTGTGTTCCCCTGATTATCCTCATTCCACCAAGCTTCCACAATGCCTAGTATATCAAAATCATCATTTAACGGCAGGCACTCTAGTTCACTCATCTTAGTATTCAGACTTCTAGCATTTGTACATGTACATGTGCTCATCTTGTCCATTGAGCATGGAGAAAGAAAGTCTAGGGAGGAGTCAGCCAGAGACTCGGAGTTAATGGTGCAACATTTAAAGTGTTCCTCGGCTTTAGAGCTAACACCCCAATAAAATAAATAGGGGTGAGCAGGAGTTCACCTCTTGTGAGTTACTGTTTTTTAGCTGGGAAGCCTCAGGAATGAAACACTATTGGTTGTACTCAGGTTATATCTGGAAGATCATCTTTGCAATGAAGAGAACCAAAAACTTTTAAAAATGTGGGTTAAAGTCTGGATATGCCATGCAAGCTACATAAATACATCATGGGGGGCAGATGTTCCACACTGTTGTTCTATCACAAGTTACTGTCATTAATGCAGGAATCACTTGGTGAAATTTTCTGTTCTCAGTTATCCTGGAGGTGAGAGTAGGAGCTGTACCAATGTAGTGGTACTGCTGTAGTGCTGCTAGTGAAGATGCTCTATGCCAACAGGAGAGGGCTCTCCATTCAGTGTAATTCCTCCATCTTCCTAAGTGGTGCTAGCTCTGTCAACTGGAGAGTTTCTCCCACCAACGTAGTGCTGTCCACAACAGCGCTTAGGTTGGTGTAACTTACATCACTCAGAGGGGTGGCTTTTTCACTCATGAGTGAATTAAGTTATACTGAAATACAAGCCTTAGATGATCACAGTGGTCTCTTCTGGCCTTAAATTCTATGAATGGGGGCGGGGGACGGTTGGGAAGAGGGGGGAGGGGGGGAGAAGAGATGGAAGGATGGCCATAGAAGCATAAGAAAGGAGGATGTTGGGTTGAGGGAGGGTTAGATATCACCAGCAGGTGGAGGAAAGGACCTGCCTCATATTGACCCTCTGCTATCTGCTCCTCCAAGTACCAGACAAGAACAGAGGGGTGCCAGGCCTTATAGAGAAAACTAGGGTGTTTTGGAGGGGAGAGGCCTGTAACAGAGGTACCAGTCTCTCTCAGGTGTTTCTATACTGCCCATCATTTTCATATCCGAATGCTGCACAAATCTGTTAGATCTGTAGAGTCAGTCCCAGTGTGAGCTTCAGAGCGGATTCTGCTCATTCCCTCTTCAGGTTCCAGAAGCTCTACTTGTGGGGAGGGAAGGATGTCACAGCTAGTATGTGTTACTAGGCCAGGCAGAGCTAAGGAGAGCAAGAACTAAAAAAGGATCAAGTTTCACGCCAAAATTGGTATTTATGGGGGAAAACAACAACAACAACAACAGTGTAATTATGAGGCCCCCAGAATGGCACAGCTGGTGGGGGCTCAAGGCTCACAGAAACAAATAACCCAGCTGGGGACCTAGAGGCTCATAGACACCCCCAGCCCTTCTTGACTCTTGACCAAATTTCAAATACCCAGGTTCAGAATGATGCCATGGGGACCTGCCACCCTTACAAAACCCTGCTAGCCAGGATTTACAGAGCCAAATATGATTCATAAAGTCTAAATGTCATGAACCTGGATCACTAAACCCATAATCATGCTATTGTCCCTCTCAGACACAGGCCAGGTGCATGAATCAGTAACTCAAGTGAATTAATGTCGGGGGTATTTGTGGCTGAGATGGATTTCTGCACTTTGAACATATGAATGAAGGAAAGTAAAATACAAAGGAGAAAGGAGAACAGTTACTCATAAGAATGGCCAAACTGGGTCAGATCAATGGTCCATCCAGTCCAGTATCCAACTGTGGCCAATGCCAGGTGCTTCAGAGGGAATGAGCAGAACAGGCAGTCATCAAGTAATCCATCCCCTATCATCATCATAGACTGGGTGGAGTCAGGTTAGATTTACTAACTTGAAGCCAGGTGGATTAGGATTAAGGTTACTCAATTAAATTGAAAGCACTTTGTTGGTATTAACAAGCTTTACAAAGGATACCAAAGGTAAGGCCCAGCTGCAGTAGGAATATTATCCCTTAGAGATAATTGTCAATAATGAATCCCATCTTGCTCATCTTCAGATGCTAGCACAGATGTTACCCCCATGTTCTAGCAAGTCTCAATCATACACTGTGACTTTGCTGAAGTGGCCTTTTCCTATCAGGTAAGGGAGCCCACTAATGCCAAACACCAGTATCCAGAACCCACTACTTCTCAAAAAGTGAGTTCCCTTTTTCTTTTAAATAACAATTACCAACTGCAACTATGTGTCTATTTCAGACTAAATGCTTCTGGGTGCATTTGTGTATTATACAGCACCAAGTTAAATGGCAGTGCTAACTAATTAGTAATAACATACTTCGCTCTTACATAGTATTTTCATCAGCAGATCTCAAAGCTTTTTACAAATGAGGTAAGCATAATTATTCCCATTTTATAGATAGAAACTGAAGCACAGAGATGAAATGATTTGACCAATCAGGATTGGAGCTAGGAATAGAACTCAGGTCTCCCGAGTATCTGTCCAGTGTTCTCTGCGCTACACCACATGGTCTTCCTAATAGTAATCAATAGATCACTCTACTAGTACAGATGAGGCCTAAAAGATCAGCTTCAGACCTAGGAGAAATATTTGATATGTCAAATATCTGCCCCAGAGGGCAAGTCAATCTGTTTGAGATTTAGGCTCCAACAAATGAAACATTTGCTATGGATGGAAAGTGTCAATGCATTTTGGGATTGATTCTAGCTATCCTTGGTTACGGGTTGCCACATATCAGAATACCAGCTCTGATGTCTCTCCTTCTCTCCTAAGATTTGGTATAGAAGCTGGTCTGGATAAAACTCCAGTTATCCTTACTCAAAGAGGCCGTGTGGGAGAGGGATACTTGTCAAGATGTGAAGTTGATCATCAGGAGATTGTTGATGGATCACCATATCATCTAGTCTGATCTCCTGCATATGATCGGCATACAAAACCCACAAAACTCAATAAATGAAATATATACCCCACAGGAGACCAGAGCATTGTGTCACAGAGAATGGGAATGGCAATGGCAGGGAAATGACTAGCCAGAGAAATTGACATGGTACAAGATGCAATACGGTGGCACCTTAAAGACAAAACAGAGTTATTTGGGCATAAGCTTTCGTGGGAAAAAACAAAACACTTTTTCAGATGCATGGAGTGAAAATTACAGATATAAGCACCTGAAAAAGTGTTTTTTTACCCACAAAAGCTTATGCCCAAATAAATCTATTAGTCTTTAAGGTGCGAGAGGATTCCTTGTTGTTTTTGTGGATACAGATTAATACGGACACCCCTCTGATACATGGTACAAGGTGTCGTGCACCTGGATGTAGTAAGGTATAGGCATCTGAGCATGTCCAGAGGGTGAATCACTAAGAAGTGACCTGTCTAGATCACAGGCATGGAGGAAACAGTCCCTAGGATGTGGCTGGGTGATGGCTGCTCCCATGAGATCAGTCACTGGGAGGCTGACTACATTGGAATCAAAAAAGTGTCCAGAAGGTATTATTTAGGAAGTTGGGGATGGTAATTACTTATCAGTACATAGTTGGGAGTCAAAGGGTTGTGTTAACAGCTAGAATCACATACTGCAGGAGACTACTCATCAGAATGTGATCAGAGAGGTAGTTTACTTCACCTGGATAGAATAACAGGATATGGGGGAAGAAGTGGCATTACGAGATTGGCATGGGTTACTCACCGGCACACGGTCTGGGTATTTGGCTCGGATTTTTGCAGACTCTACACACCTGTGCTCTGAAAACAAAACATTTCATTAGAAAAATGACAACATGACTCACACCCTGGGCACTGTGGGGCAGACCTAGTAAAAAGAGGAGAGATGAAGGAGGCAGGATCACATAGGTGAAGCTCCCCATTTTCTCTTCCCTGCCAGCCCGCTCTTTCCTATTTTCCTATGCTATTTAAGGGACTGAACTCCTGGGTAGCATGTAGCATCTTTACAGGAGGAGACACAGGGCTGGGGTCCCCCAGCCACGTGTCTTTACTAAAGGTCGGAGATGAGGGGGGTGGAGAAGAGTCCCTGCCCCCTGCCTGCGGGGAGGGGTGGCCTGGAGAGGGGGAGCTTAGATGGGTATCTCTGCGTGAGGGAAGGGTCAGTGCCCCGTGCAGGGGGCAGTGAGAGGGTGAACTAGGGAGGCCTATGGAGGGCTGGCGCCCGAGGGGGGCCTGCCTGCGGGCTGAGAATGGCCCCAGCCTGTGCGAACGGCACCTCTCGCGCTAGGAGCCCGGTGAGACCTGGGGGCGGTGGCTCAAGGCCCTTTGGGGCTCGGCGCGGGCGATGTCCCGGCCCCCGGCCCCTTACCCAGCGCATGATCCTCCTTGAACATCCACTTCATGGTGCGGGGCGAAGCGGAGCCAGCGGGGGTCGGTGCCCGGAGGTCCGGCCGGGGGGTTGGTGCCAGGTCGGGCCGGGCCTGTCACCGTCACAACAGCAGCTCGGTGGGCGGGGCTTCCGGCTCACAAGCACCCTAGCAACCAGGCGAAGGGGCGGGGTTTCCGGTGACCGAGCAGCCGGGATGGGGGAAGAGCCCTGGCATCCGGGGACCGTACACGGGGGTCACGTGACGCGCGCAAAGCGCGACCTGCCGTCTGTAGCGCGTCAACCCAGTCATGTGACCCGCGAGGGCGCGTTAAATGCTTTGCCCCGGTTTGATCCGTGTCCCCGCCACCTCAGCGGGGCGGCCTGTTCCCATGGTAACCATGTCCTCGCGTCTCCGCGCCCTGCCCCCCTCCTCCCGCTACTCGCACCAACAGCAGCGCTCGGGGGCCCCGCGTCATCAGCGCAGGCCGCTCCCGCCGCCCCGCGCGACCCCGCCCCGTGAGAGTAACCCCGGCATCCCGCGCGGGGAGCGGAGCGGGGCCGGGCCGAGGCGCTTTCGGGGTCAGCAATAGGAAAGAGAGGGATCCCCCCCCCCGGGTACGGGCAGCGGGGCACGGCCCGGGACACTCCCCTGCCCTGTCGCCCCTTGGGCGGCTCGCGCCGGAACAGGCCCTCCGACGGGAATCGGAAGGCGGCCGTCGCCGTGAGCCACTGTCGGGGGTGGACTCAGGAGGGCCCGCCGCCGCCTCCCCTCCCGCAAGGCGGCGGTTTTCCGTCCCCCTCCCTGGGCACTGCGGGGAGGGGCGGGGCGCGCGCGGGCCGAATTTAGCACCAACCCCGGCAAGGTAGGGGCGGGTGCACCCTGCTCAATCAAGGCTTTGCCTCTAATTCGCTGGTGTGCCCGGGGGCGCATTGTCATTGGTTAAGGTCATATTCGTCCCGCCCAGTCGGAGTCGGGCACTCTGATTGACAAGAAATCAAACCAATATGCGTCTGTAACAGTTGCCCTGGTGACGGAGTGTGGCCTTTGGCGGACCCCACATCACCGAGCGAGGCGTGGGCCCGCGTCCTGGCCGCCATGGCCCAGCTGGAGCTCTTCTCCCACCCCGGGCCCGGCGTCCGCTACCGCGCCGGGCTCTGCTCCACGGCGGCGCTGGGGCTGCTGCTGCTGTGGGCCCTCACCTACCTGCCACCGCTGCTAGTGGCGTATCGGAGCCAGGGTGAGCTCAGCCCATGTCCGCTCCCAGAGCCTGGCACCCCCCTTGCCTCCCTCCCGGCTTACCCCCTGGGGGCTGCCCCCTCCTAGCCTGCCCGCCCCCAGGCTCGTGCAGGGCTAGAGCCCGGCGAGGACATGCTGTGGGAATTAAGTATCAGAGTGGGAGCGGTGTTCGTCTGTATTCAGAAAAACAACAAAGTCCCGGGGCACTGTAAAGACTAACATTTGGGAATAAGCTTTCGTGGGTTAAAAAACCCACTTCAGAGCCATGGAGTGAACATTACAGATTCAGGCATCTGTATTTGTGTGCTTGCATCTGTACTTTTCACTCCATGCATCTGAAGAAGTGTTGTGGTATTTTCATCCATGAGAGCCTATGCCCAAATAAATGTTAGTCTTTAACTAACCCCTGACTCCTCCTTGTTTTTCTTGGAAACTAAGGCACCCAATCATCCACCCACAATCTGACACTCCCTGACCCTGGAGGTCCTGTCCCACCTACTGAGGAGTGTCAGAACCACTGCATGGCAAGGACCTTTGGGGCCCCAAGGACCCCTACCTTGCTGTCCATGAGTCCTCCCTTAGGGACTACACACTCACCCAGCTCTCCACCTTTCCTTCACTCTGGACCTCCATGCCCTACCTGCCATCAGTCTTCCGGGAGATGGTTATGTCTCACAGAGCCTCAGGCAATGTTGCAAGTTGGGGTGGCCTGGTGCCAAGACAGTGTGGTCAGTTTGGATTATGGTCTTGATTTCTCACAGGCTTTCTTTCAATTCCACTGGATGAATGTGCCTGGGAACAGACTCCACTCACAGGCAGCTGGTTATATGGATTCAGAAGGTGGACACCACCAATGTTTGGGCTTGTATTTTCAGAGCCATTCCATCCATATGATGATTGGGGCAACTGCCCCTGGCCCCGCGCTTTGAGGGGGGGGGCACTCTTCAGGGGGATGCATGGTTCAAGGCAGCCTGAGAGGTTAGCAGGGAACTGGTGGTGGCAGCAGCAAGCAACCCAGCCCACCCTGCTCTGCCCCGCCTTTCCTCTTCCTGCCCCTGCCCTGCTTCTTCCCACCCCTGCTTTGCCCCTCCTTGCCCCCATTCCATCCCTTCCCCCAAGCACCTGCCCCCAATCCGCCTCTTTCTGTCTTTCACCTCCTCCCCCGAGTAACACTGGGTGGGGTGGAGCAGGCTGGGGCCAGGTCTCTTGTTCTGCTTGTGCCAGGCCCCCCGCTAGCCTCCTAGGCTGCCCTGGATCCCACAACCCCAGGAAATGCAGAGTCCAGGGCGGTTGCCCTGGTCCATCTATGGACATGACGGCTCTGCTTGGACCCGTTCTGGGCACCACCAAAAATACAAACCTGGTGCCCCATGACTATACTGGGTTCAGACCCCTGTTAGATCACCCAGCTCAGGGTAAACTTTAATTGGGTGAGTGAAACCGTGGAAGGCCAGCAACACCACCAGGAGAGGCCTGACCCTCCCAGGGTTCACTCTGCCTTTAACCTCATTCCCAGTGCTGATTCTTTCATTGCATCTCTGCTTGCAGGACTTTGGCTGAAGCAAAGTACCTACATGGAGCAGCCCACAGTACAGTTTCAGTATGAGGTGCTCCTAGTGGCTATTATGGGATCTGACCCAGGCAGTTTCCTGGCTTGGAGCACATTTCCAGCCTTCAACCGCCTCCAGGAAGACCAACTGCGAGTTCCACTCATCTCAGTAGGTTACCTACAATGGGTTGGGGTGGTAGGTGGGTGCTAATTGTGATACCCGGTTGTCCACTGCTTGCATCCGACGAAGTGGGTATTAGCCCACGAAAGCTTATGCTTCAATACTTTAGTTAGTCTTTAAGGTGCCACAGGATTCTTTGTTACCTCTGCTATTCCAGACTAACACAGCTACCTCTCTGATTCCTGTTGGCTTAATTATCTGTGTTTGGGGTTTGTGCCAGCTGCCCCAAACAGCAGCTTGAGAAGTCTCCAGTGATGAGGGAGGTGGGTGACACCATTTAAAAGCCATTATGGGCTGGGGTTGGGGGTTATGCAGACCATGAGGGTATATATGGTAGAGTAGAAAATGAAATAGGAAGAAATGAGGAAAGGAGGTACAGAGGTAAAATAACCTGGTCAAGGTATAATTAGAAAAACATTAGAGAATGAATGCAGAATACTGAACCAATAGATGCATTGGATAAAGGGAAAATAGACACTGGAAAAGATCTAAGAAAAGAAATGTCACATAGGAATGTGTAGAGTGTCTTTTGATTGGCTATTTAATAGTGCTTTCAGCTTCTAACCTCTTGGTAGTAGTTCCCAAGTGCCTTATTCTGATTTCAGTGGCAAAGTGTTATACCTGACAGCCTTGTGAGAACCTAGAAGATTAGGGTTGGAAGAGACCTTGGGAGGTCTAGTCCAACCCCCTTTTCAAAGCAGGACCAATCCCTCACTAAATCATCCCAGCCAGGGCTTTGTCAAGCTGGGTCTTAAAAACCTCTAAGGATGGAGATTTCACCACCTCCCTGGGTAACACATTCCAGTGCTTCGCCACCCTCCTAGTGAAAACATTTTTCCTAATATCCAGCCTGCCACACTGCAACTTAATCCCATTGCTCCTTGTTCTGTCATCTGCCACCACTGAGAACAGCCTAGCTCAGGGGTGGGCAAACTACGGCCCATGGGATTGCCAGCCTGGTGGTGCTGCAAGCACACGGGAATGGGGAACTGTGGCCAAGGGGAGCTTTGAAGGTGGTACCTGCAGGGGAAGGCAGTACATGGAGACCTCTGTCCCAGGGATGTGGTGCTGACCACTTCAGGGAGCGACGCGGGACCAGGGCAGGCAGGAAGCCTGTTTTAGCCCCACTGCTATCCCAGAGCTGCTCTTTGGAACCGCCTTTCAGGTAGTTGAAAGCTGCTCTTAAATCCCCCCATACTCTTCTGCAGACTAAATAAGCCCAATTCCCTCAGCCTCTCCTCATAAGTCATGTGTTCCAGTCCCCTAATCATATTTGTTGCCCTCCGCTGGATTCTCTCCAATTTGTCCACATCCTTTCTGTAGCAGAAGGCCCAAAACTGGATGCAGTATTCCATATGTGGCCTCACCAGTGCTGAATAGAGGGGAATAATCACTTCTCTCATTCAACTGACAGCGCTCCTACTAATGCAGCCCAATATGCCATTAGCCTTCTTGGCAACAAAGGCACACTATTGACTCATATCCAGTTTCTCATGCACTGTACTCCCCAAGTCCTTTTCTGCAGAACTGCAACTTAGCCAGTCAGTCCCCAGCCTGTAGCAGTTCATGGATTTTTTCCATCCTAAGTGCAGGACTCTGCAGTTGTCCTTGTAGAACCTCATCAGATTTCTTTTGACCCAATCCTCCAATTTGTCTAGGTTACTCTGGACCCTATCGCTACCTTCCAGCATATCTACCTCTCCCCTCCATCTTAGTATCATCCGTGAACTTGCTGAGGGTGCAATCCATCCCATCATCCAGATCATTAATGAAGACGTTGAATAACACCAACCCCAGGATGACCCCTGGGGCACTCCACTTGATACTTGTTGCAGGGTACCTTAAAAGTCCCGTAGAAATGAGGCTCACACACACTGGCTAGATGAAAAGTACTGAGTCACAGCGTGGCTGCAGATGGAGGATCTGGCACATCGGAGCAATGCCCAGGGAAGAAGCCCGACACACGTGGGCACACGGACACAGAAATACTCATGCTCATTTGCATCTTATGCATAGCTCATGAATAACTAATGACATGTTATTCAGTCCTGCCTCAGTTTCCCTGTCTGGTTTCACACAAGCCGAGTTTTACACAGACCAAGTAAATAGCTCACACAGCTGCAAAGCTCTTCTCAGACACACACTCAAGATAACAGGAACACAGGCCATTCCCAGGCTGATAACCTTAATTATGTGTTACCCTGGAGGCAACTTAGAAGCGTAAACTGCGCCCCCTAATGATTGCCGTCACATTAATCTTCCGCTTACTACAATAGTGAACCAAACATTGAACTGTAGAGTCCTGTCATTTCTCTGGTCTGCCTGCTGTGAGTCCAAGGCAAAATGGATGCTTTCAATGTACCATTATAAGAATGTATCTTTTTTTCCCCCTGTACATGTAGTCAGTTCACCTTGAGATTCATTTTTAGTGACTTCATGCTGTAACTTCCAGATATCTGCCTGTAATAAAAGACCATTACCAAGCCATGCATTTCTGATACAGTTCTCGTATCCTATAGACTAGAGAAGAAGACAAGAATCATGATGGCAAAATGGACCAATTACATTTTAAATTAGAGCTTCCTCTACAATCTACAGAGCAAGTACTTGCTGTCCAGCTCATTCTGACTTTCTCCTACCAATTACATGTGAGTAGCTCAGATTCTGTTAATATAGGTGGCCCTATCATAATGGTATTTGAGTGCCAAGTGCAACAGTCCTGTAGCAATAATGTAATAGATAATTTAAAAAATCATTATTTACATTTTTTATTAAGTTTTCAGTATGTCAGGAGTAATTAAATTCTTGATGTGATATGTAGAATTCTATGGGTCTTCTATAAGCTAGTTTGAGTAGCAGTTAAGATAGTTAACTTCTAATAACCAAATAAATACATTTGTATAATTTTCTGTAAGGCATTTGAGTTGGTACTGCATGACATTTTGATTAAAAAACTAAAACAATATAAAGTGAACCATGGCACACAGCAAATGGATTAAAATATGGCTAGCTGACAAAATATAATTGTAAACAGGGAATTGTCATTGAGTGAGTGTGTGTCCAGTAATGGTTCCACAGGGGTCGGTTCTTGACTCCACGCTATTTAATTTTTTTTAATCAATGACCTTAAAGAAAACATAATATCACTGATAAAGTTTGCAGATGACACAAAAATTGAGGGAGCAGTAAATAATAAAGGGGACAGGTCACTGATTCAGCATGATCTGGATTGGTTGGTAAAGTGGGTGCAAGCAAACAAAAATATATGTTTTAATATGGCTTAGTGTAAATGTATTCATCTAGGAACAAAGAGTGAAGGCCATACGTACAGGATGGGGGACTCTATCCTGGGAACTGTGACTCTGTAAAAGATGTGGGGGTCATGGTGGATAATAAGCTGAAAATAAGCTCCAAGTGTGACCCTGTGGCCAAAAGAGCTAATGGGATCTTGAGCTGCATAAAGAGAGGAATCTCGAGTAGGAGTAGAGAGATTATTGTACCTCTGTAGTTGGCACTGATGTGACTGCTGAAATGCTGTGGACAGTTCTGGTGCCCACAGTTTAGGAAAGGTGTTGATAAATTGGAGAGGGTTCAGAGAAGATCCACAGAGTTTAAAGAATTAGAAAACATACCATATAGCTATAGATTCAAAGAGTTCAATCTATTTAGTTTAACAAAGAGAAGGTTAAGAGGTGACTTAATTCCAGTCTATAAGTATCTACCTCGAGAGCAAATCTATATATATAAAAGTCAAGTGGTGTATGTATGTATGACCGGGAACTCCTCCCGCACCGTTTGAGCTAGAGACTTGAAATTTGGTACAGTGAGAGGTCTTGGGGTCTAGATGGTCGTAAGGGTCGAAAATTTTTCCGAATCTCACCTTTGACGCCCCCCAGGGGTGAAAGTCTTTAAGGGCCAATCACATCGGCTGGGCAGCTAGGTGGTGATGATGTCATAATACCCCCTCCAACAGACACTGCACTCGCTCAGCTCACTGCCCCTCCCTCCTCCAACGGAACCCCGGCAATCATTCAGTTCTCTACCCCTCCCCCCTCCCAACGGAACCCCGGAATCCATCAGCCCTGTGCCCCCCACCCTGTGAAGGTCCCCGGAATCCCTCAGCTCTGGGCCCCCTCCCCGCCTGCGACGGATCCGAGTTGGGATTTGGTGGGACGGTAAGTGGGGGGGAGGTCGGGTTCGGTCAGGGGGTGAGGTGGGGGTGTTGGGTTTGTTTGGGGGGATCGGGTTTGGTCGGGGGGTAAGTGAAGCCAGGGGGTGTTGGGGTTGGTCAGGGGGTGTCAGCTGTCTGCCCCCTCCCCACCTCCAACTGACCCGAGCAGTGCCGGGCACTTATGCTAGTATTTAATAATGGGGTCTTCAGTCTGTGAGCGGAAGCTACAATACAATCCAGTGACTGAAAGGTGAAGCTAGACAAATTCAGACTGGAAATAAGGTGTAATTTTTTAATAGTAAGGGTAATTAACCATTGGACCAGTTTATCAAGGGTCGTGGTAAATTCTCCATCTCTGATTATTTTTAAATCAAGATAGGATATTTTTTCTAAAAGATATGCTATAGAAACTATTTGGGGGGAAGTTCTATGTGGTGTGATTATACAGGAGGTCAAATTTCTAATAGGGAGGGGGACAGGGAATTCTGACCTTGGAATCTCTGAAGCCTCATGTCTAAAATTATTTGACACTAACATTTAAGAGCCAAGAAGATGTAAAATAAAACCCATATAGAAATTCCATAGACTTGTAAAGGTAGAAGATTTTGGGAGAGTTTTCCTGTATTCAGTTGTATCTACTGTTCACTGTTTCAGAGGATGTCAACATTTGTGATGCAGAGCATGGCTTTTATCCAGTCATCCTCCCCTGTTCCAGGATCCCAGCTTTATGTGAACGGAGACCTGAAATTGCACCAGAGGCAGTTACTTAGCCATTGTGGAGTCGACATCAGATACAATGTGAGGAGAATCTTTTTCCCTTTTTTCTTCTCATTATTCTTTCAGCATCAGTGATGACCAGAATTACCTCTACCCAGAATTTCTAAACTAATGTGTGCTTGCTGAGCTGGAGGGTGGGAGAAGGTCCTGTGGCAGCCAAGCCATTCAGACCAAAGACTTGGATTATTTGTTTTTACAGAAACAGTCACTTTGTGCAACAAATTTGGTAAAAACAATTTTGTGGAGAGTGGGGCATGAAGGTTTAATCGTGGCATTAAAGGTTCACCTTCTCTAATAGGTATCTGTGATCAATGGCACCAGCCCTTTTGCAAGTGACTACGATCTCACTAACATCATTTCAGTTTATCAAGATAGAAATGGTAAGTCTGAATTAATGGATACCAATCCCAGGACAGTTTATATGTGACAACATAACAATCTTTGGTGTCTGTTCTCTCGGGATTTGTGTTTTGGGTATCAGTTTGAAAGGCCCTTAAGAACCATCATTGTTTTTTCATTGCAGTAACAACAGTTCTTTCTGATCCCAACCCTGTTTGGCTAGTGGGAAGAGCAGCAGATGCACCATTTGTGATTAATGCCACTATCCGTTACCCAATGGAAGTTATTTTATATCCTTTAGCAGTTGTGTGAACTCCATTAAGGTAACAAAGTATTTATCAATGTTCTGCATTTAAAGTACATTGTATGTCCCACTTCATCAGTATGTAATATCAAAGGAGTGGAAATGTTCCTAAACTTTTCTTGGCAAACATGTAGATCCTAAGGTGCAGCAACTGGTGCTTGGAACATTAATTAAGTTTTAGAAACCTGTTTTGGCTCCATCTTCCAGTGGTTCTCTTATGAAAAGGATGTTCAATTCCCTTAGTCCAATTTTTTTTTTCTGGTTTGATTTCTAACCTCCTCCTTCTGTAGATATACATACAGTCCAGGGATAGGCAATCTATGGCATGCGTGCCAAAGGTGGCATGCAAACTGTTTTTCAGTGACACTCACACTGCCTGGGTCCTGGCCACTGGTCTGGGGGGCTCTTCATTTTAATTTAATTTTAAGTGAAGCTTCTTAAACATTTTAAAAACTTTATTTACTTTACATAGAGCAATAGTTTAATTATATATTATAGACTTATAGAAAGAGACCTTCTAAAAACATAAAAATGTATTACTGGTACACAAAACCTTAAATTAGAATGAACAAATGAAGACTCGGCACACCACTTCTGAAAGGTTGCCGACCCCTGATCTAGTCAGTTGGACTGGATTTAATTTTAAGTTTTCAAGTTTATTCGATGTAACAGACATTTCAGATGTTTCTTATGTAATGCTCCTTGACTCTTACTACATATCAGCCAGGTTTCTGGGAAATGATCAAATTTGCCTGGATCCAGTATGTTAGTATCCTGCTTATCTTTCTTTGGGTGTTTGACAGGATAAAAATCTTTGTGTTCCAGAATCAGGTGCTGACCACAATACCAGTGTTGCCAGTTTCCTCCTATAAACAGCATCAGTCCTGAGTAAATACCTGAAATGATTTTAAAGAGACTCAGGATAAGAGAGTCTACTTAATTTTCATTCTCTTTAGAATTCTCACATTTCTGAAGATGGGGAACTTTGTAAGTTACATTCTGGATCATGTTCTGTTAATGCTACAACAGTCTAGGGTGTCTGGGCATTTTTATTTCTTTCTATTTAGTAGCCATTATGTTGCTGTGAGAGAGCACTGCTTTGTGATTAGTGTGCGCTCTCATGTTTTTGACAGTTCAAGAAGAATGTTATCTTTTCAGTTTGCTTTTCAAAACCCATACAAGCCAACATGACACCAGTTCTGCTGAAATCTATACCACCTTTGGCTGATCAGATATGCTTTTAAATTGAATAAAATACACAATATAATAATTGAAAACCACATGATAACAGTAACTGTGTAAACTACTTGTACCATTTTAGTTTTGTACATAAAGGCACCACCAATCAGTTCTGAAAATTCAAGTTCTATCAAGCTGTTAACTATGTTGAGTGGGAGTGGGAGGGATTAGGTTTTATTAAATGCCAAATATTTTGAAAATGCAATATTAGATGTCATTTTTTAACTGGATGATGGGCAGACATAAGGTTGATGTGGGGACATTAATTATAGTTTGGGGACTTTATTATTTATTTGTATTACCATAGCACCTACTCAGAGACCAGGACATGCACAGGACGAAAGGATTGTCCCTAACCAAAAGTACAGTTTAAAGTCTGATAATTGATAACAAATGGATACTAACAGATAGTCTCAGTGCTTCCTTGTATTCACCTGTATCGGCCAGCATGATAGGCAGCGGTCAGTGCACCAACAGGGCAGCCATTGTTTGCTAGCATCATGGCAAAGGAGAGTCTTTTTAGGGGGTAGTTAAGAGCAGTTAATGAGGTAGCTTTGTGAGAGGCACCTCTCAAGCACAAGGAACATCATGGGATGGGGGGAGCACGAAGGTGCTTGCCTGAAAATTTAACAAGTGGCGATGGAGGGAGGTATCATTGGCCAATGAGAGGAGAGAGTCAACACTTTGATTGTGAATTGGAGATGATAGGTAGGATGGGCATGGCCCATTAAAAGCCTTGAAAGTGAATATAAGCAGCATATGTTTGGTGAAATAGAGAAGGGGCAGTCAGTGGCGGGATTCAAAGAGTAGTTACAGGGTCAAAGCATCAGCATTCGGAATGAAAATGAGCAGGGCAAGATTGCATTTGTCAAGGCCAAAGGGAGAGGAATAAAACTCTGTGGAATTGTCTGCGCCCTTACCCCTCCCCCCAAAAAAAAAAAAATCTGAAGGAGGGTTGAGGAGTATCCTCTGAAGGACATGCTGAAGGAGTAATTAGAGAGGTAGGGGGAGAACCACGAGAAGACAGAATCAGGAAAGCCAAGAGAAGACAAGATTTCAAGAAGAGCATTGTCAATAGTATCAAAGGTAACTAACAGAAGAGAATGATGGTGGGGTACTGGTTCTGCACTTTGACTAGCAAAAGGGTATTGGAGAACCTGACTGTGACATACCAGGGTACAATCCAGACTAATGTGCAGGTGTGTCACCCTTTCCCTGCAATCTTGGGTGCCTTACAATGCCTTGCTGCTCCCACTTGGGCCACTCTCAAACAGCCTTCCAGCATGCAAGCCACCCCAAACATCTGTCTGTAACAGCAGCCTGCTAGCTATACTTGGGTTACATTCTGGTTCTCACCAATCTTGGGTATACTGCAGGGTGACCCAGCACATTGTTTCCCAGATTTCACCCTCCCTTCTCCCTGAAATATGTTCTGTACTGTCCAGCCCTCTCCTGGACAGTACAAAATATTTTCAGTCCAGAAATACCGTATCCGCTTATTATCTCAAACGGTTATTCAGGCACTTCAGTTTAAACACACTGGATTAGATAAAGCAGTAAACCAAGTTTATTAACTGCAGAGAAGTAGATTTTAAGTGAGTATGAGTAATGAAGCATATTAATCAGAAATGGTTACAAGAAAAACAAAGATAAGTTTAATAAAACCTAACTAACACACTGTATCAGATTCAAGCTAGGTTTCTTACCACATGGTTTCAGCAGTCTCTCTGACCAGAACATGTAGGGCAGGATCCTTCCCCCAGAGACGAACAAATGCTTCCGTTGTTGCTTCAGGTGGGGTGAATGCAATGGGCAGGGAGAGAGAAGGGGGCGTCTTGGGATGTTTGAGCCTGCTTTTTATAGTTTCAGTTCCTCTCTTGAAAAACATTCCCAGCTGGGCACTAGGAGACAGTCTGTGTGGAAGGATGTTCCCTGATGGCTTTTTCTCACCTGTATGAGTTTTCTTTGTTTCCCTTCCTGCTTGATGACTGGTGACTAGTTAAATGCAAATTAAGCAGAACAGACATTCCTTTGTTTAGGACAGGGTTAGGGTTACGTTAGGTAAGATACATAACAACATAAAACAACCCCAACTATACATACGATATGATGGGGGCTAATTTAGCTACAACTAATCAGGAAAAAGATCTTGGAGTCATCGTGGATAGTTCTCTGAAGACGTCCATGCAGTGTGCAGCGGCAGTTGAAAAAGCAAACAGGATGTTAGGTATCATTAAAAAAGGGATAGAGAATAAGACGGAAAATATCTTATTGCCCTTATACAACTCCATGGTGCGCCCACATCTTGAATACTGTGTACAAATGTGGTCTCCTTATCTCAAAAAGGATCTACTGGCATTAGAAAACGTTCAGAGAAGGGCAACTAAAATGATTAGGGGTTTGGAATGGGTACCATACATGGAGAGATTAAAGAGGCTAGGACTTTGTAGCTTGGAAAAGAGGAGACTAAGGGGGGATATGATAGAGGTATATAAAATTATGAGTGGTGTAGAGGAAGTGAATAAGGAAAGTTATTTACTTGTTTCCATAATAGAAGAACTAGGGGCCACCCAATGAAATTAGCGGGCAGCAGGTTTAAAACAAATACAAGGAAGTTCTTCACACAGCACAGTCAACCTGTGGAACTCCTTGCCTGAGGTAGCTGTGAAAGCTAAGACTATAACAGAGTTTAAAAGAGAACTGAATAAATTCATGGAGGTTAAGTCCATTAATGGCTATTAGCCAGGATGGGTAAGGAATGGTGTCCCTAGCCCAGGGTTTCTCAAACTAGGGGTCGCTGAGCGCTCCCTGGGGGGTTGCGAGTTCCTGCTGCCGCAACTCGCAGGGGGGCCGGGACGCAGCCGGCCGCCGGGACGCAGCCAGCCACCTGGCCGCAGCGGGGCGGGAGGGCCGGGACACAGCCGGCCGCCTGGTCGCGGCGGGGGGGGGGGGGGGACGGGGCAGGGCACAGCCGGCCGCCCACCCCTGGCGGGGACTGGAGGGGTCGCGCCGTGCCGACCCAACCCGAAAAGGGGTCGTGGTCTCAAAGTTTGAGAACCGCTGCCCTAGCCTCTGTTTGTCAGAGGGGGATGATGGACGGCAGGAGAGAGATCACTTGATCATTATCTGTTAGGTTCACTCATTCCAGGACACCTGGCATTGGCCACTGTTGGTAGACAGGATACTGGGCTAGATGGACCTTTGGTCTGACCCAGTACAGCCATTCTTATGTTCTTACCAGAAAAGACATGATTTGTGCAAAAATTAATACACTAGTGTTTAGGGTTGAACATGGGTATATTGTGTCATACTGGAAAAGGGATTCAGTGGAGTGTTAGGGACTGAAGTCAAACTGGAGAGGGTCTAGGATGGAATTGGAGGGAAAAAACTGCAGACAGCAATTGTAAACTTACCTATCAGCTCTGTTCTTGGGGAACCAGGCACAGTATCCGGCCTGGGGGCTCTGCCTTTCTCCAGCACTTCAGACCCTCATCTACCACCAGCACACAGTCTCTCCCTCTCTCATTCTCTCTGTCTAGCCTTCTAACCCTGACTTGTGTGACCATTATAAGAATCAGAGAGGTAGCTGCGTTAGTCTGGATTTGCAGAAGTGACAGAGTCCTGTGGCACCTTAAAGACTAACAAAAGTATTGAAGCATAAGCTTTCATGGGCTAATACCCACTTCGTCAGATGCATGCAATGGGGTCAAGTGGGGTCAATGCTGTTTTGTTTTTCTTTTTAAGATGAGACTAAAGTGTACTTGTATTATAAGGTGAGTGACAGATTAAGGAGAAGAGTAAGGTAGCAGAAGGAAGGGGGCATGAGGGAGTTCAGGAGATGGGATGGGGTCACTGGGGCAAGTAAGGGGTTAGAGGAGGAGAACAGATGAGAAATTTCTCTATGACCTGGGAGAAGGAGACAAGAATTGTAGGGGATCATATGTCGTGTCTTATTTTGCCAGTTTTCTCTTGGAAGAAATCAGCAAGATTCTATGCAGAGAGAGAAATGGAGATAGGAGTGAAACATGGAGAGAATCAACAACCATATCGATGGCAGGGAGGAAAGGACTGAGCCTCCCCATCCAGGTTAACCTGACACTTAGGGCTGGTCTCCACTATGGGGGAGGAGGGGGGATCGACTGCAGATACACAACTTCAGCTACGTGAATCACGTAGCTGAAGTTTGCGTATCTGCAGCCGACTTACCATCCGTCCTCATGGCGGCGGCGGTCGGTGGCGTGCTCCCCCGTCAACTCCAGCTTGCGCCTCCCAACAAGCTGGAGTTCCAGAGTCGACGGGGGTGCCACGAGCGATCGATTTGACGCGAGAAATCGATCGCCAGAAGATCGATGGCTACCCTGGGCATGTCTACTGTCCAGGCCACCGCTCTTTGTGGCATGGTAAGGGAGTGGGGAGCAGGGAGTCCGGGGGGGGGCAGTCAGGGGACAGAGGGGCTTAGATGGGGGATCTCGGAGGGGGTGGTGGTCAGGGACAGGGAGAGCTGGATGGGTTGGGGATTCTGAGGGGGGCAGTCAGGGGGCGGGGCCAGGCTCTTTGGGGAGGCACAGCCTTCCCTACCTGGCCCTTTGCAACCCCGATGTGGCCCTCTGCCAAAAAGTTTCCTCGGGCCTGTTACAAGTAATGGACAGTAAATGAAAATAAAGTGAAGTACCTTGATTTGAGCAGGGGGTTGGGATTGGGAGGGAGTTCGGGTGCGCGAGAGGGGCAGGGGGTGGCGCAGCTACAAACCCGACTGACCCCCCTCTGGCAGCGGCTCCGAGGTGGGGGTCTCCTGTCCTGCTGCCCGCAGGGGTCCCCCCTGCAGCTCCTATTGGTCGCAGTTCTGCGTTTGGGGCGGGGTGGGGCAGCCCAGGGAGACACCCTCCTGGGGGCTGCAAGGACACGCCATCCCCGACGCTCCCCCTCCCCAGCATCTTCCCACCCCCAGGCTCTGCCCCGGAACCGTTTGCCACGTTCACACACAGGGAATCAGAACACGATCGCCGGGCGCCGAAGTGGTGCGGACGGGAGGGGCCGCGCGACACGCCCCCGCCCCCGCGCGTCTGAATTCCGCAGCGCCCAGGCTCGGTCACAGCTGACAACGGCTCCGTGTCTGCGCGTCCCGCCGACGGCGTCTCCAGGGAGCGGAGGAAGCGGCTGCCGGTACCGGCGGGGCGGGGGGAGTTCGCTGGCTGCTAGCGGGGAGCCCCCGCCGCGTATTCGAGCCCCCCCCCCCAGTTCCTTTCTGGGCTTGCCCCATGGTCAGCCCAGCTCCCCGGTGAGATCCGCCTGACTCCCGGAGCCCGGCTCCCCGCTGGCCCCCAGGGAGCCGCCACACAGCTGAGAGTCCCAGCTCCACACCCCCACCCGGCATTTGGGGCGGCAAAGGGGAGCAGAGAGGACGGGCTGGGGAGTCAAGGCTCCAGGGATTGTTCCACTTTCTCCATGTAGCGTTGTTGTAGCTCTTTGGGCCACAGGATGCTGGAGAGACCAGCTGGGGGAGGGAGTAGGTTATATTGGACCAGCTCCCGTGAGGAGAGAGAGAGAGAGACCAGCTCTTTAGCTTTTCATCAGGTCTCTGTAATTTGCGGTAACTTCTTGTGTCTTGATTCACTGTCTGTAAAATAGGGATAATGATCTTGTCCTAGTTTGTCCTGTGGGCTGTGAGGCTAAATTGATTAGTGTCTGAAATATTCTGTGGTCCTCAGGAGTGAGGTGCTGTTAAGTGCCAAGTATAATTGTAGTGCTGACAGGGACCAGCTAACAAACCTTGTTGGAGTGAGATGAGTCTCTGCTAGGAAGCCTGGAGAAGCAGATGATTCTAAACTGGGAGGAGGGGTAGATACGCTGGAGGGTAGGGATAGGATACAGACAGACCTGGACAAATTAAAGGACTGGGCCAAAAGAAATCTGATGAGGTTCAACAAGGAGAAATGCAGAGTCCTGCCCTTAGGATGGACGAATCTCATGCACTGCTACAGACTAGGGACCAAATGGCTAGGCAGCAGTTCTACAGAAAAGGACTTAGGGGTTACAGTGGACGAGAAGCTGGATATGAATCAACAGTGTTGTATAAGGAGGGGCATTTCCAGCAGATCTAGGGATGTGATCATTCCCCTCTATTTGGCTTTGGTGAGGCCCCATCTGGAGTACTGTGTCCAGTTTTTGGCTCCACGCTACAAGAAGGATGTGGAAACATTGGAAAGAGTCCAGCAGAGGGCAACAAAAATCATTAGGGGGCTGGAGCACATAATTTATGAGGCGAGGCTGAGGGAACTGGGATTGTTTAATCTGCAGAAGAGAAGAATGAAGGGGGATTTGATAGTTGCTTTCAACTACCTGAAAGTGGGTTCCAAAGAGGATGGATCTAGACTGTTCTCAGTGGTACCAGATGACAGTACAAGGAGTAATGGTCTCAAGTTGCAGTTGGGGAGGTTTAGGTTGGATATTAGGAAAAAACATTTACACTAGGAGGGTGGTGAAGCACTGGAATGAGTTCCCTAGGGAGGTGGTGGAATCTCCTTCCTTATAGGTTTTTAAGATCAGATTTGACAAAGTTCTGGCTGGGATGATTTAGTTGGGGGTTGGTCCTGCTTTGAGCAGGGGGCTGGACTAGATGACCACCTGAGGTCCCTTCCAACCCTGATATTCTATTATTCTAAGGCTTTTTTAAAAGTCTTGAAGCACAACTACTGGCTGTGATTTATTTATGAATTCTAATAGCCCTCACAAGAAGCTAATGAGAAAACCAATGGGAATGAAATTAACAACTGACTGATAGCTGGGAAGCACTGGTGTTTCAGCACATCTGTCTAAACCAGCGGTTCTCAAACTTGGTGAGACCGCGACCCCTTTTCCGGATCCATTGGCACGGCGTGACCCCTCCAGTCCCCGCCGCGGGTGGGCGGCCAGCTGCGCCCCGGCCCCCAGTCCCCGCCGCAAGTTGCGGTGGCAGGAGCTTGCGACCCCCCAGGGAGCACTCGGCGACCCCCAGTTTGAGAAACCCTGGTCTAAACTGTAGCAAGGCACCATGTAGGAAACTCTCTTACTGAAATCTGAACTGGCCAGGCACTCCTTCATGCTTTCAATAAAACCGGTTCTCTTTTGTCTGGTTTCCATCTCTATTGCTATTTACAGGCTTTCTCAAGCCCTTACCACAGCCAAAGGAACAAATTCCCCAAACATTTGTTGATTTTGCTCACCTGCAGGTTGGGAGTCAGCATGGTCTAGTTCAGTGGTCCCCAAACTTTTTCTGTCGTGCCCCCATACCTGTTATGGAATCTGTCCCTCCCTCCCTCTGGAGCTGTGGTTGGGGAATGGGGCCGAAGCCAAGGCTGGGGCTGTGATCAGAAGCTGAAACCTTGGCTGGGAGCGGAGCCGGGAGCTTGGGGCTGAAGCCAGGGCCAGAGCTGCATCTGGGTCCAGGAGGAGGGCCCCCAGGAGCCAGAGACAGATTCCATTACATGTAAGGGAGAACATGACCAAAAAAGTTTGGGGAAATAGGCAGTGGGTACAATAAACCAGGAAGGAAGACTAGAACAGTTTTTGTAGTGGAACTGCTGAGAGCCACTGAATCAAACTGTAAAAACTGCATATAATGGAAAACACTTCAAGCCAGGGTGTGCTGCACCACCCCTAGCCAGCACCTATGAGGCCAGGAGAGGCTAAGGATAAGTGGGGGTGGACTGCAGGGAGATGCTTAACACGGGGTGGCCTGGGGCAGTACAGCCAGGGCTCCTCCCGCTGTGAGGGGGCATGCTCGGGGATCCGGTGGATGGGGGGATAATAAGGGCATGGCCTTAGGCACAAGGGGTGGTCCACATGGCTAGCCTCTCCAAAAGGGGAGGATGGAGGGCTCACTTGTGTCCTATGTTTGGGGGACCACTGAACTAGAATGTGCTGACTCCCCATGTGTAGGTGAGCAAAACCAGCAAATATATGGCATGAGTTTGGAAGAATTTGTTCCTTTGGCTGTGGTAAGGATTTGAGAAAGCTTGTGAATAGCAATAGAGATGGAAAGCTAACGAGTCAATTTGCTTTATTGAAAGCTTGAAGGAGTGTCTGCACCTGTTCAGATTTTAGCGGGGCTGGGATCAGAGTTTGGGTGGGGGCAGAGTGGAGCTGGGGGAAGAGCAAGGCTGGTGCTTCCTCCCACTTCTGGTGGGAGCTGGCCCAAGCCCTACTGTATCCCCCCCAACATTCCTCTGAACCCCTCTGGGGGGCGGGGTGTGCCTTACAGTTTGGGGACCACTGGTCTAGTTGTTGGAGCACTGAATTGAGACTCAGGAGACCTGACTTCCATTCCTGATCTGCCACTGACCTCTTGTGGAAACATGGGTGAGTCACTTGAGCTCTTTGTCCCTCTGTTTGCCCTCCCACCTTGTGTCTGAAAAACAGTCTACATCTGGGTGGGAAAATGTTTTGGCTCAAGGGCCACATTTGGTTTGCAAAATTGTATAGAGGGCTGTGTAGGGAAGGCTGTGCCTCCCCAAACAGTCTGGCTCCACACCCTATCTGACCCCCTCCCACTTACCACCCTCTGACTGCCCCCCTTAGAATCGCCAACCCGTCCAACTCCCGCTGCTCCTTGTCCCCTGACCGCCCACTCCAGAGACCCCCCCCACCCCTGACCATCCCCCAAGACACCATCCCTATCTAATCCTCCCTGCTCCTTGTCCCATGACCATCCACGCTCAAGACCCAACCCACACTAATTGCTCCACCAGGACCCCAGCCACTACCCAACCCTTCCTGCTCCCTAACCTGACTGCTCTGACCCCTATTCAGACCCCTGACAGGGACCCAGGACTCCCACGCCCTATCCAATCCCCCCTGCTCCTTGTCCCCTGATCGTCCCTCCAGAACGTCTGCTCCATTTAACTACCTGCTGCTCCCTGTTCCCTGACTGCTCCCCGGGACCCTCTGCTCCTTTATCCAACCCCCCCCCCTTTACCATGCTGCTCAGAGCAGTGTGTCTAGCAGCCGTGTGGCCTGGCTGGACAGCCCAACCCCCCAGAGCACTGCCTGCGTGGTGTCATGACTGCGATGGGAGGGCTGGGGGGAAGCCTCCCCAGCTGGGAGCTCAGGGGCCAACTATCCTGCTCTCTAAAGATTGTAATGCCTTTGGGACAGGGATTGTTTTACAATGTGTTTGTATAATGACTGGTACAATTTAGAGTGGGACATGTAAATATTGCCAGCCCTTTGGCAACCACCAGTAGCAGATGTTTGGGACCTACAGGTTAACTTCTTGTTGGAGAAGAAATAAGTGATGTGGATTTGTACATTCTTGGGTACACCAGTTCTTGAGCACAGTGTTCACGTATAGCATGTATGAAAACCGTGCTTTCAGAAATCTATCACAAACTTTAATGCCTGGTTACCAGGAAGCAACTCTACCAAAACAGTTACCTCTAGGTAGAGTGATTACCACAGAGAGGAGTTTCTTCTGCTGTTTGCAAAAGCTCTCCCAAAAGAAATTGCATCACAAAACTAACAACATTGCGCCATTTCTGCAAGGACTGTCTATTTCTGTGCCAGGAAAAAAATTGTAAGAACTTGTGTAACAGCACCGTGAATCCTCCATGTAGCGATATAAATAACCAATAAGTATTTTAAAAATCTTTATATTCGGATGCTACATGATAGTTCTTGAGAGAACCCCACTTTACTTTACTTTTGCTACAACTTGTGAAAGAGTTTAGAAATTTATCAACTTACACAATTAATATGGAGCTAGATTTAATGTGGCCTGAAAGCAGTACAAACCTGTTTAAATACCTAGGAATACATATAAATACCAGTAACATCCCAAGACCAATGAAGATAGCTACACTACTAAGGGCATGCCCATACAACCACTGGGAGGCATGGGTTCCGCCTCGGGTAGATGTATACAAGGTAGCTCTGCTCAAGCTAGTGAGCAGTGTGGCTGTGATGGCATGGGCAGTGGCTCAGGCTAGCAAACTGAGTACTTAGCTCAGATGGGGTTGTACTTACGTGGTGAGTTTAAGCTGCTGTCTGTGCTGTCACCGCCACACTGATATTTTTAACTCCCTTGCTTGGTCAGAATTAGTAAGTGTACCACCCCACCCCTCCCCCAAGTGAGGAAATGTATCCTTTGAAAGGGAATCCAGGGAAATAAGTTTGTGATTGGTTTATGATTTGAAAAATGAGAATTTATATAATTTATAAACTAGTAGGGTTATTTCCATAACTCTTTGATGTTGTTGGGTATATATGTGTATTCCTGGAATAGGCCCCTCCCTGCAAAATAATAGGAAACAAATCTAATGTATTGAAAATGTCTGCTCTACTGAGGTTTATTTTTCCTTTCATGTGCTTCCTTGCAGTTTATATCATACTTTGAAATAGAGAAAAATATCTCAAATCTCCTTCATTATACTAATTTTAGTTGTAATTTGTAACAAAAGTTTCAGACAGAAGTATAATTTAAAAAATTCACAATGTCCCTTTAATCGCCAAAAATAATACATAAAACAAAAGGAGTCTGGGAGGAAGACCAGACAGACATGAATTATAAAAAATAATTATTGACACTAAGTAAAAGGTTTTATACTTTTACATTTCATATGTGTGTAAAACTGAACAAAATAGTTTGGGTGCCTATATCAGCAGAGATATACGTGGAAGATCATAGGTGAGTTAAGGTTGAGAGTCACTTAACTTTTAAAAGATGATAGTTATAAGGACTCTAAAATGTTGACTGATTGTCTTGACATTTTCTGCGATTCATGAAGTTACAGGGTAGGATTGCGGGGTTCAAATGTGGGGTCATCTGTGCAAGGGGTTCTCAAGATGCAGCCTCCTCTCCTGAAATTCAGCTCTTCATCTAATCACGTTGTTCTTCTAAAAAAAAAATTGTGCACATCTGGGGCTCAAACTGTCTCTACTCCTCCCTAAACTGATCTGAGCTGGTTGGGATTTATCTGAGCTAGTGCATACGTCCCCTTGGGGAGCATTATTGAAAAAGTGACTAAAGATCAAGTTTAGGACTTCAGATCAGCATGAGCTAAACTGACACATCAATATGTGAAATGCACACGAGCTCAGTAGCCATATGGTTTTCACACAGTCTGCTATCACAGATTTTCTTTACTTTTGTATACTAACTGTTGAACAGCTTACTCTCTGCAACACCAGATACCCAGTCCAAACTTCCTTTTACTCTGTGCTCACTCTTGCGTTGCCTTTTTTCCATTCCATTTACTACCTTTTTCAGCTCTCTTGCCGATAGACTCACTCTGCAGTCCCCATAAGTCAGAAACAAGTTGTATCCAACATAGCACATAAATACAAAAAAGAAAAGTCTTAACAGTACAGTAGTCTGCCTGCTGTGAGTTGTATCATTATTATGCCACTGCAGTTGTTATCAAATACTAAACAGCCTTTTCCTCTCCCTTTTCAGTGTATTAGTTGCTTTCCTTCAGCCAGTATGGTGAGACTTCGGATTTCCAGCACCAGTGTTGTAGTTTTACTTATGATTCAGACTGGATTCTTACTATTTATGTATGCTCGACATAGCAGCTTGATGCCTCAGTCTGAAGAGAAGCCATCTCAGGTGCACATTCTTATTCTCTCTTCCTGGAGGTCAGGATCTTCCTTCGTCGGCCAACTGTTTAGCCAACACCCTGATGTCTTCTACCTGATGGAACCTGCCTGGCATGTGTGGGTAACGATGTATCAGAACAGTGCCAAAGTCTTACATATGGCTGTTAGAGACCTAGTCAGGTCTGTCTTCAAGTGTGACATGTCTGTGTTTGATGCCTACATGCCTTGGAAGAGAAACTTGTCTGATCTCTTCCAATGGGCTGTGAGTCGGGCACTCTGTTCAGCTCCTGCCTGTGATTCCTTTCAACGCACCGACATTACCAATGAAATGGCCTGCAAGACCCTTTGTGGCAAGTACCCATTCAGCAAGGTGGAGGAAGCTTGCAAGACTTATAGCCACATTGTTCTCAAGGAGGTCCGGTTCTTTGATCTGACAGTTCTCTATCCCCTTCTCACTGACCTCTCCCTGAATCTCAAAATCATTCACTTGGTGCGTGATCCCAGAGCTGTTGTCAAGTCACGCGAACAATCAGTAAAAGCCTTAGCTCGTGACAATGGCATTGTTCTGAGTGCCAATGGCACTAAAGTGGAGGACAGCAAATATAAAGTAATGCAGGAAATTTGTAGAAGTCATGTCCAGATTTATGAAACAGCTACTCAGAAACCTCCAAGATTTATAAAAGATCGCTATTTGATGATCCGTTTTGAAGATCTGGTACAAGATCCCTTATCAGAAATCAGAGACATGTATAAATTTGCAGATCTTAGACTGACCCCCAAACTTGAAAGCTGGATCTATAATATCACACATGGCCAGGGACCAGGAAAGAAAAAGGAAGCCTTCAAAATCACCTCCCGAGATGCAGTTAATGTTTCCCAGGCCTGGAGGAATATTCTTTCCTTCCAAAAAATTAAGAAAGTACAAGAAGTCTGCAAAGGTGCTATAAATATGCTTGGCTATAAACTTCTGGATTCTGAGAGAGAGCAAAAAGATTTGTCATTGGATTTAGTGTTGCCAAGACGAAGAAACCAGTTCAGTTGGTCATCATTCAATCCAAAAAAATAAGACATATTAAATAAAGTTTCCAAAAAAACTTTCAAAGTATCTACTGTGCAATGTGCAGGTAGTATGAAAAGATTTGGCTATCAAATTTAATCCTAGTCCTAGCTGCTATTTTTTTTCAAGTGATGGAAGTATATTTTTTTCTCAATTTCACACACTGGAGAATGTGAAACAAATGAGAAATGCAGCATGAAATTTGTCAGTCTGCGGACTTACAATTGAGGTGAGCTGTTCTGAACACTGTATCTTGTAAATATTATAATTTAATATGTTAAACTATATGTCTTTCAAAGGTGAATTAATGGAGATGGAAAATGTCTTTTTTTTTATGTGAGTAATACTTTAATTTTTAAACCTTGATTAATCTCAGGATACCAACTGATTAAACATTTTAAGGAAATCTCATCATCCTCTCAAAAACAAATGCATGGAAATCAAGATGGTATACATTCTCTCATGCTTTGTGCATTCTTTTTTTTAGTATCCCCTGATTTAATGTCTTTTGTATTCTCCCCTTGACACTCCTTCAAGCTATTTTTCAGCTGTGTGGGTTGTTTTTTGTTTTTGAAAACTTGTCTGAATCTTTTTGTGTGTTCTACTTTTCGGTAGTGCAGATCATCCTGAGAAACCCCAGAGAATTGGGGTTACTTCTAAAAATGAACCATCTTTGGATCAGCTGTGAAATCCTGAATTATTTTGTCTATAGACTTACCTATGCTCTGATCTGAATGGCAGTGTTCTCACCAGCTATTTGATCAAAGCACTGGAGTAGAGCTTTTGCATTGGAGTACGGAATCTAAAAACAGAAAATATAAGTAAAAAATTAGAATATGAGAATCATTGTGGTAATAGCCTGTTCATATGCTCTATAACTCCATGACACACACAAGACATGCTTCTACAGTCTGTGTAATTTATAGCTTTTAAAAAATTAAATTCTAGTTGTACTGAAGGGTCAATTCTTAATGAACTTCATCACAGCAAATGTCTGCCTTTGAAGCTTGTGTTATTTATACCTCTGTTTGCAGTTCTTTGACAGAAACAAATCTTGAGGCAGAAATAAAGACTAGTTTTAAACTCATCTGAAGAAAGGTATTAAATCACCTAACATTTAATCAATTTTGGATACACAGTTAATATTAATTAAGGCCAATCATTAAACTTAATTTTGGAAGTGGTTTGGGCAAAACCTTAACTAAGTATATACTAGGGCTATCAAACTATTTTAATCTTGTGATTGATTAATCATGATTACTTAATTACAGTTTTAATTGCAAAGTTAAACTGTAATAGAATACTATTTAAATATTTTGGATGTTCTTCTACATTTTCAAATACAGTGGATTCCGGTTAATTGGGCCACCTTTTAATTGGGGGCAGCCGCTTAATTGGGACACATCGCAAAGAACAGAAACAAAGCGTCCCTTTTTATTTATTTTGGTTAATTGGGGCAGCCGCTTAATCGGGCCAAATTGTTCCGGTCCCGATGTGTCCCAATTGACGAACACAGATACGAAGTGCACAATGCTCACTTTATTATTTTTATTACAAATATTTGCACTGTAAAAACAAAATAGTATTTTTCAATTCATTTCATACAAGTAATGTAGTGCAATCTCTTTACAGTAAAAGTGCAACTCGTGTGTGTATGTATATATATATATATATTTCTTACATAACTCACTCAAAAATTAAATGTGAAACTTTAGAGTCTACAAATCCACTCAGTCCTACTTCTTGTTCCGCCAATCGCTAAGACAAACAAGTTTGTTTACATTTACGGGAGATAATGCTGCCCATTTCTTATTTACAATATCACCTGAAAGTGAGAACAGGCATTCACATAGCACTGTTGTAGCGGTACTACAAGGTATTTATGTGCCAGATATGCCAAACATTTGTATGCCCCTTCATGCTTCGACGACCATTCCAAAGGACATGCTTCCATGTTGATTATGAGTTCTTCTTGATAACAATCCAAAGCAGTGTGGACTGACACATGTTCATTTTCATCATCTGAGTCAGATGCCACCAGCAGAAAGTTGAATATCTTTTTTGGTGGTTTGTGTTCTGATCAGAATATTGCTCTTTTAAGACTGCTGACAGCATGTTTTAAGACTTCTGACAGCATGTTAGTCAATGAGCCCAGATTTCCAAGCTATGGAACTGACCAAATCACTCTGTAACTGATTCATCCTTATTATTTACGACTCCATCAGCCCTTGTAACACTGGCAAACTTTACCAGCAGTGATTTTTATTTTTATTTTTTTCCAAATCACTGATAAAGACATTAAATAGCTTTAGGCAACAAACAGAGAGATCCCTGAGCGACGCCACTAGAAACACACTCCCTGGATGGTAATTACTCATTTACAGGTACTTTTGTGATCTTTCAAATAGCCATCTTTTGAAATATACTTCACCAATTTTGTATAGCACAGTGGTTCTCAAACTTTTATACTGGTGACCCCTTTCAGGTACCATTATAAATGTATGCAAAGTGGGGTTTGGGGTGCAGGCTGACAGCTTGTGACCCCCCCCATATATAACCTCATGTCGCCCTGAGAGATACTGTTGCAAGGTACACTGAGTCTTAGAGAAACGAGGCTCACACACAGTGGCTAGATGAATAAAAGTGGTGAGTTTATTGAAGGCAAACAGTGACACAGCAGCAACGGGGGGCCCCTTATCGTTGCAGTCACAGAGAGATGGGGGGAAAAGCCTGACGCACCGAAGCAATGCTCAGGATGAAGCCCAACATGCCAGGGCACGTTGACACAGAAATACTCTTACACATTTGCATCTCATACATAGCTCATGAATAGCAAGCACTTGTTTTGCAGTACTGCCTTAGTTTACATTTCTAGTTTCACACAAGCTGAATCTCACACAGGCCGAGTAAACAGTTAACAGCTGCAGGCTGAGAAGCTCAACAGATAATGATGTTGCCTTGACCCTGGAGTCCACCTTGGGAACTGTGGCGGGGTGACCACCCGCCCCCTACGGGAAGGGGCTTGGAAAAGCCCCAAAAGGGGTTTGAAGCTGGGAGCCAGCAGGCTTTTCAGGCCTGATTGGGCATGAGGCCCAGCTGGGCGGCCACGCCCCAAACACTCCCAGCCAGGATATAAGGGCTGGGAGGCAGAGAGGGAGAAGGCAGTCTCCTCTGTATTCAGAGGGAGACAGGCCTAGCTGCAGGAGCTGAGCCAGGTACCTGGGTTAGGGCAGAGCTGGGGCAAGGCAGAAGGAGCTGGGTGGGCTCTAGCCACGAGCCCCAGGCCTCCGGGCCTGATACAAGGCCCGACCCACAAGTACCAGGGTTGCAGGGGGCAGCCTAGGGCTGGAGATAGCAGCAGCAGGCCAACCCTCCTTGCCTGTGATGAGAAGCCATGATACTGCAGTCCGCCCCAGTGAGCGGGGGCAAGTGGTGACTGACAGTGGCACACTCTGAGGTGAGGTGGGGATAGGGGGTAGAGGGTTCCCCTGGGGAGGGGAGACCCTCACACCAAAGGGGGTACTGCAGGGGTGCAGCCCCCACAGTTGGAGGGCACCGGGGTCCGGGAGGGACACGGGGCCAGCAAAGGAGCGGGGCATCAACCTGCGGAGGGTGCTCTGGACGCTGAAGGAGCTGATTCCCCAGACGACCAGCGGGAGGCGCCGCGGGGGTGAGTGGTGACCCCGTTACACTGGTGGAGAATGCGGGCACCGACGGTCCGCCCCTGATACAAGGGGCAGCACAAAGGACTGTGGGACTATTGCCTGGCGACAGGAAGGTGGAGAACATGAGAGACTACTACTGGAGGGCCTGTGTGGCCCGGCTCGCTGCGCAGCAAGCAGGACTGTTGCAGCTGCTGCAGGGGCGGGCACATGGACCTCATTGGGGGCCAGGCACCTTGGGCTGGAGGCCAGTGCCTAGAACCAAAGACTGTTTTGCCTGTGGGCGACCGGGACACTTGAAAAGGGAGTGCCCCTACCTGGCTGGAGCAGGGAGACTCCAGCAGGGCCAAGGCGGGACTGTGAGAGCACCCCCTGTGAGGTTAACAGGGGGGCTCCAAACTTGTTGGGGCTGTGGGAAACTGGGACACCTGAGGAGGGAGTGCCCTCAGGTGACCCACAGGACCCAGGCTAGCCCTGAGGTAAGGGCTAAGCCGCAAGACAGTGGGAAGGCCGTGGCCAGGGGAAGACCCAAACGGTGCTTCCAGTGCCAAATAGAGGGCCATCTCAAAAGGCACTGCCCTCTGAGGGACAGGGGGAGTGCCAACCCTGGGTTCCAGTCTAAGCCCGACCCGGTGATAGGGACAGGGAAGACTGGAGCCCCACACGAGGGGTTGTCAGGGGCAGGAACGCCCCAGACCAATCAGGGAACCCACGAGGGAGCCACGAGGGCAACCGTGGGGACCCAGACGAAGGGGGGAACCCACGAGGGAGCCAGCAGGGCAACTGTGGGGACCCAAACCCTGGAGGCAGGGAGCCAGCTGCTTCTCGCACTGGAGAGAGTGCGTTGGGAGAGGGACTCCCTGCGGGTGCAGCTAAGGGGGATGCTAGGGAGATAGGACACCCCACCCCCCCGTCGGTGGTATCTTAAGGGGGGGGATGTGTGGCGGGGTGACCACCCGCCCCCTACCGGAAGGGGCTTGGAAAAGCCCCAAAAGGGGTTTGAAGCTGGGAGCCAGCAGGCTTTTCAGGCCTGATTGGGCATGAGGCCCAGCTGGGCGGCCACGCCCCAAACACTCCCAGCCAGGATATAAGGGCTGGGAGGCAGAGAGGGAGAAGCAGTCTTCCTCTGCATCTAGAAGGAGGCAGTCTCCTCTGTATTCAGAGGAAGACAGGCCTAGCTGCAGGAGCTGAGCCAGGTACCTGGGTTAGGGCAGAGCTGGGGCAAGGCAGAAGGAGCTGGGTGGGCTCTAGCCACGAGCCCCAGGCCTCCGGGCCTGATACAAGGCCCGACCCACAAGTACCCGGGTTGCAGGGGGCAGCCCAGGGCTGGAGATAGCAGCAGCAGGCCAACCCTCCTTGCCTGTGATGAGAAGCCATGATACTGCAGTCCGCCCCAGTGAGCGGGGGCAAGTGGTGACTGACAGTGGCACACTCTGAGGCGAGGTGGGGATAGGGGGCAGAGGGTTCCCCTGGGGAGGGGAGACCCTCACACCAAAGGGGGTACTGCAGGGGTGCAGCCCCCACAGTTGGAGGGCACCGGGGTCCGGGAGGGACACGGGGCCAGCAAAGGAGCGGGGCATCAACCTGCGGAGGGTGCTCTGGACGCTGAAGGAGCTGATTCCCCAGACGACCAGCGGGAGGCGCCGCGGGGGTGAGTGGTGACCCCGTTACAGGAACGAATTGCGTTTCCCTAGCAACGCCCTTTACAATTTCTTCCGCATGCTACAGATACCAACCCCCAGTTTGAGAACCCCTGATATAGCACAATATTTTAATCAGAGCATCACATGGATTAAGCCTTATGAAATCTAAGTACATTATGTCATCCAAACTTGTAATGTCATTAAGAAAACACATTAGCTTGACAAAACTTATTTTCCGTAAACCATGTTGATTAGGAATGAATTGTGCCGACATCTTTTAATTCTTTACTGATTCTATCAATCTCCACTTCCATATGATTTTTCATGGGATTGATATCAAACTAGCCTGCCAATGGTTAATTTAGTCATCCTGTTTCCCTTTTGAAACATTGGTGCAACATTCACTTTTTTTCAGTCTGGTGGAAATTCTTTAGTATGCCAAGGTTTGTTAAATATTAACATCAAGGGCTCAGAGAGCACTACAGCTGATTTTTCTTAAACTGCTGCCTGAATGTTATCCGGGCTTGTGGATTTTAAATTTTTTAACTTTAGGAGTTGCTGTTTAACATGCTGCCTAGTTACTGTTGTTACAATGTTGTTCCTTCTTTAATTTTATTTTATTTAGAATTTAAAGAGCGCTTCTGTTAATTCTAACAAAAAATAATCCACTGAAGATGGCAACAATAACCAACCTTAAGAGGAGCATTTACAGGAACATGATAGGTGCCGATTATTCTAGAGTCCATAAACTATAGGCTTTAGAATAGAGAATAGTAAAAGCAGTTTACTGTTTCCATTAACTTAATTTACTTATCCATTTCAAAGATGTTAATTGTAAAATAATGCCTGCTAATACCTGGTATGAATTTATATTTCTGTATGGATGAATTAAAGTGTTAAAAAATTGGAAGGGGGAATGCCTATAAAGTTGAAACAAACAACTGAGAGTAGAATGGTTCATAAGGTTATTTGTATGTTATTACAGTAAAAGGTGGGAGTCCATACATTCACTGCAGCAAGAGAACTGGTTATGTTACACAATCCAGTATACCAACAACTTTGATTGCCTTGTTCAGGAAAGGGGATGTGACAATAATATACATTGATTTTCTGAGACAGACAGTTCTTCATTTAAGTTTACCCATTTCCCATTACACACTGACCTCCAATCACTCCTGCGAGATACACCAGACTAACCAGATGCCCTTTATGAACCATTTTTAAGGGGATCCCCAAAATAAGTTGCAGAAAGAGATTTCCAAAAATATGGTGAATGCTGCAAGGAAAAACATGTTGATATTTAAATATCAAAATTTTAATTAACAAACATTTAAAGTGTTCTATAACTATAGCCAATACATAATAAAATGGCACTCTAGCATACTTGGGGGCATGCTTTATTTCTATAGCCAAAATAACTTTTAAAAAAGTTAGTAAGAGAAAGCTGTTAAATTAGATACTCAAATAATTCAAAATAAGTAAGCCTTACTTTTTAGTGGGTGGAGTCTGAGCTATGCATTTGGATTGGGAAAGCCAGAGCCTGCATTTAAGTCAGCGTAAGGCACTCTGGTGGAAAGACAGAACTGGACCACAAGTTATGAAGAATAGGTCTCCCAAAAAAAAAGTAAAAAAAAAAAGTAAAACATGGCCAGTTTTCTGGCCCAGTATCCTTATGACAGGCCATTGCCAGATGCATCAGAAGAAATGAACAGAGCAATTATTGAGTGATCCATCCCCTGGCATGCAGTCCCAGCTTCTGGCAGTCAGAGGTCTAGGGACGCCCAAAGAATGGGGTTGCAGCCTTGACCCATTTGGCTAATAATCATTGATGGAACTGTCCTCCATGAACTTATATCATTTGTTTTTGAACCTAGTTGTACTTTTAGACCCTAGCAATGAGATTTACAGATTGATTGCATGTTGTGTCAAGAAGTACTTTCTTATGTTTGTTTTAAAGCTGCTGCCTATTAATTTTATAGGGTGACCCCTAGTTCTTTTGTTAGGTGAAGGAGTAAATAACACTTCCCTATTCACTTCCTCCACACTACTCATGATATTTTAGACATCTATCTTATCCCCCCTCAGTCATCTCTTTTCAAAGATGAACAGTTTCAGTCTGTCGGGAGACTCAAGCGCCCGCTCACCAACGTGTCCCTGCCAGGGCCGGTGGCAGAAATTTTGGGGCCCCCTACTCTGATCGTTTGGGGCCCCCTACTCTGATCGTTTGGGGGGCCCTACTCTGATTGTTTGGGGGCCCCTACTCTGATCATTTGCCCTGTGCCCCGCCCATTCTCCTTCCCCCCCCCCCGCCTGACCCGGCCCATCCAACCTAATCTCCTCCCCCAGCCTAACCTCCTCCCCTCCCCACCCATCCCTGCCTGGCCCACCCCGCTGTTGGGGGTGATCTTCCTTTACCCCCACCCAGCCATCCCCCCTGCTCCGTGACTGCCCTGACCCCTCTCCACACCCCCAGCCCCTGACTGCCCCCTCATAATCCCCACCCATCCAACACTCCCTGTTCCCTGACTGCCCCTGACCCATCCAAACCCCCCTACTCCCTGTCCCCTGACTGCCCTGACCCCTCTCCCCACCCTCACCCCTTGATTGCCCCACATAACCCCAACCCAAACAACCCCCCCATCCCCTGATTGCTCCAAATCCTCTCCAACCCCTCGTTCTGGACCCCTAGAACTGCCAACCTATCCAACCCCCCTGCTCCCTGACCACTGACCGCCCTGACCCCTGTCCACAGCCCTGTCCCCTGACTGCCCCCCCGAGAACTTCTATCCCATCCAACACCCCCCCACCCCCTGATTGACTCCCCCCAGAACCCCTGACCCCTCTAAACCTCCTGCTCTTTGTCTGTCCCCCAGGACCTCATGTCCCTTCTCCAACCCCTTATCACCCCATGCTCTGCATGGGGAGAGAAATCACCAAACTTCAGATATTTACAAATTCCTCCCAAACAGCTATTTAGAAACCCAAAAAGCTGGACACTTCCGGGAAAATCTGGACGTATGGTAAACCTATTTCTTCTTCCTCCGCACCCCCGGCCCCGCCATCCATACCCTTCCCCCGTCCATTGCTCCTGTGGGGCCCCCTCAGCCCCATCCCTCCAACACCCTCCCAACCTGACCCTCCATCTGTACCCTTCCCCCGTTCATTCCTCCACCCGTGGGGACTTCTCAGCCCCCCTCTTCCTCCACAACAGTCCCCCCAGTTCATCCCCCCATCTTTTGGGCCCCTCAGCCCCCCCTTTCTCCTCCCTCCAACTCCCCCAACCCAACCGGCATCCCAGTCTGTCCCGCGATCTGTGCGCACCCCTAGTGCCCCTTTCTCCTTCCAACACTCCCCAGCGTGTACCTTCATCCCTACCCACCCTTCACCCCATCTCTCCTTCCCCCCCCACTGCCTCCCCAATTCATTTCAAACATCTCCCTCAAGGCTGGCATCCCCATCATCTCCTTCAGTGCGTTGCAGCCTGCCCCCCACCGGGACCCATTCAACATCCTCCAACCTGCTCCCCCATCCGCAGGCTCACCAACCCTCTGCTCAGCCCTCCACAAACTGCCCCCTGGAGCTGGACTTTCCCTTGGCCCTCCTGATCCACTCCATCTGCTTCCCAATCTCAGGGCACCCCAACATCCTCCGAAACACCCCATCCTTACACCCCAAACCCAATTGGCTCTAACCTATTTCTCCATTGCTGGGCCCCACTTTCCCAGCACTGCACTCCCCCCACACCATCCACAGCCTGCCAGGTTTCCCTCTCCAATTCCTGTTCCCCTTGAACCTGCCACGTTCCCCTTCCCAGTCACGCTGGGGCCCTCCAACCTCCCTCTACCCAGCCCTTACTCCCCAGGGCATCTGAATCCCACATTGCCTCAGTACACCTTGAGACCCTCGGACAGGGCTAAGCGGCCCCACAATGGTACTGTGGGGGTTAACCCTTCCCTCTTAGCAGAGGAAGCCCCACCCTGGAGGCTCTGCTGGGCATGCTCCAACTGGAGACCTAGTATAAAAGCCTGCAGAGTAGCTCAATTGGGGCTGACTGCCAGAGGGGAAGGAGGCTCGCCGCTCGCTCTCCGGGACCGCAGGCTCCTCCAGAGGTCAGCCAAGCCAGGACGTTACCCAAGGCCCCTTTGGAAGATGGTCCTGAAGGGGAATGGACTGGAGGACTCCCGGGACTGGAAGACAGCTTGGTCCAGGTAGGAAGAGACTCAGAGGAATTTTAAAGACATACTGATGCTCGTCATGTTGCGGGCAGATCCCTGACGAGCTAGGGGCAGGGGAAGCCCCACATCTGGTGAGCCCTGGGTTGGGACCCGGTGGAGAGGGCAGGCCCGGGTCCCCCTAACTCGGCAGCCACTAGGCCGCACTACCCTGCCTGCAAGGGAAATGTATGGATTCTGGCAGTTAGCCCATGCTACCCCAAGGCTTGGGGAAATCCTATGGACTCTGGCAGTTAGGCCACGCTACCCTGTTCAGGAGCCCTGGGGGAAGTTCTAGGGACTCTGGCTGCCAGGCCACAGTACCGTGAGACCAAGAGAAACTGTATAGACTCTGGCCATTGGGCCACGCTGCCCCGAGACTGCATAAACTCCGCCCCTTAGGCTATACTGTCCCGTGATTGGGGGATTAGAGAGTGGCTGAGGTCCACCGCCACACCCCACCCCTGCCAGAAAGGGGCACTGCGGAGCAGGACCCACCACAGACCCCTACGCCCCTCTACCTTACACCCCCCCCTGTTTCTCAGTCATTCATACGACCCACCCACTGATGCATGTACCCCAAATATACTACTGAACATGTCGATCCATCAGCCTCATAGATGCCCTCTCTCCTTTCCTCTCCTTGTGCCGTCTTCCTTCGCTTGTGCCTCATGCTTGGCTTTTGCAGCAGTGCTGGCAGAGGAATTGTCCAGAAGCAGCAGCCGGAGGAGAAAGTGGCCCAGATGGACCTGAGCAGCCTGGACATCCTTCTAAGCAGATGTGAACAGTCCTCAGCTTTCTGCCTCCCACATAACTGGCTGTGAGTGAACACTCAGTGCTTGGAATTTTTCAGCTGTGATCACTGTAGTTTTCTACACAGGCTACAAGCCCAACAAGTTACAAGCCAAAAACTAGCCAACAAGCAACTCACAAACCAATTAAGGCAAAACCAAGCCCAATTTCTGTGTTTTCCTTGTGGGCTTGTGTAAGCAGTGTCAGGATGAGTGACATCCGGTGGTGAATTGCAGGAATTGCAGTGACTTTTGGAAAATAACACCTTATCTGCTTAGGCACACCCACCGCACCTAGCCTTTATTCTAACAGCCCAAATGGTCACTTTGGCTACTGTGGGACCCCCAGTTTCTGTAGTATTGGGGCAAGAATGATAAAGTGTTGATTAACCTGTTTATGTGAATGAGGGGTTGGGACATGTATTTGGCCTTTGGCATGCTGGAGGGACTCGCCATCAGCTGGGTAGCACTCACTAAACAAGGGACAGGGGTTCCAAAACACACTGAATGGAGAGAGGCTGTAGACAGGCTTTTATACCTTGTGGTGAGGGCCTTGTCTGAGGGCCTTACAGGCCTATTGCTCCTGGCCTCTCTCCCCTGTGGAATGTTAGAACTGACTTTTGCTTCCATTAGGAGTCTAACTTCAGCCCACTAAGCTGAAGTCACTTTGGGTCCTGTGGTGCATCTGCACTAAGGCCCCCCTATGAGCTGAAATCACTTGAGAGCTGAGATCACTAAGCCCTGTAGGGGGGGCTGAAATTGTGTTGCTGAGCAGTGGCTGGAGTAGAGCCATTCGGATCACCACTAGTGGAGTAGTTGGTGATGAGCAGCAGCAGCAGCTGATGACGCCACAGCAGACTGAACGGGAGCAGTTTGGGTGATTGCTAGCGGAGTGGGTGGTGATGTGCAGCAGCCGCCGCCGCCTGTGGATAGAGCGGAGCCATTTGGGTCACCGCTAGTGGAGTGACTGGCGGTGTACAGCGGCTGACCGAGCAGAGCGGCTGGAGAAAAGCGGAGCAGTTCCTGGGCACCTGATGGAACGGCTCATGGTGAGGACTGCAGCACTACCCCAAGGAGAGGCGGGGCAGTTGGCCTATGACCACGTAAGGTGCCCCTTAACCTGCCTGCCCCTTCCACCCCGGTGGGGAGGTACAACTCTGCTAATGAACTTTTGAACTCTGCTGGGGCTGTTGGACTTTTGGGACCTTGGGTGACTTTGGGGCTTGTGGGACTCAAGGACCCAAGGGAAAGGACACAGCCCATTTGTGTGTGTGTGTGTGTGGGGGGGATTCTGGTTCATGGTTTGGTTTGTGACTTTTGTTTGTGGTGTTTACCCAATAATATGCCACAGTGTTTCTCTCTGTCATTAAAAGGGTTTTGGTACACTCAGACTCTGTGCTTGCGAGAGGGGAAGTATTGCCTGAGGCGCCCAGAAAGGTGGTATATGGTTGTCCCAGGTCACTGGGTGGGGGCTCGAGCCGGTTTTGTATTGTGTCATTAGAATGGAACCCCTGGATACTGAACCCGGCCCTTGTTGCTGCCAACTCTGATGGGCAGAAGGGTTACACTTGTCATGACTGACCAAAGTCTGCTGTGCAGAGTGACTATGTCAGGGTGTCATTATCAGGGGTGCTTTCTACTTGTAGCCCTAACAGTGCGATGGGAGGGAGGTTGAGGGCAGAACCCTAGGCTGTGTTAGATGCGAGAAGAAGAACTTATGCAACATTCCTGACTGAGATGAGAACTTATTTGTTTTTCCCCTTGTGCTGGGTTTAGTATAAAGGGAAAAAGAAGTCACGTGTCAGAGTCTACTGCCCTCCTATGAAGGAAAGCGAGCCAGAGCGGTGAGACCGCGAGCAGTGGGGATGCCACGCAAAAGCCATCCATCTGGGTGCAGAACAGTCGCCACTGTCAGTGAGATAAGTGTCTGGTTTGGGGATTGCTCTGCTTCCGGCCCACTCTGACTCCTGGAAGGGATGCCCCATTAGCTGGGGCTGGGTTTGTATGAAAGGTCCCTGGCTAGCTGTGGTTACAAGGGACAGAAGGTCCCCAACTTTAGGGGGTGGTGTGTCCTCCTCAGCGGAGGATGAGTCCAGGAGGTGAGATTCTTGCCTTTCTCACATGTTTCTCTCTCTCTCTCCTCCAGTGTGTTGGCCAACACTCACTCTCTCTCTGTCCTTGCCTCCTCTTGTGCTGCCTCCCTTCGTAGGACACGGGTAGCCGTACTAGGTGTGCATCCCCCCAGGCTAGGTTTTGGGAGCTATGAACAAGGAGCAGGGGGTGAAAATTAATTCAGGGTAGTGGGTGATAGAGTGGAGATGTCACTGTGGGTGTTGACTGTCTCTGTTCGAGTGGGGCCGTTGTAGATGTGTAGTGATGGCTCATGCTTGGATTTTGCAGCTGCGCTTGCAGAGGAATTGTCCAGGAACTACAGCCAGAGGTGGCAGACGTGGACCTGAACAGCTTGGACATCCTTCTGAGCAGACATGAACAGTCCTCCGCTTCCTGCCTCCTGCATAACTGCCTGTGAGTAAGCGATCAGTGCTTGGAATTCTTCATCGCTGTACTACTGTATTGTTCACAGGTCATGCGCTTTCTCTGTGGGATTAAGACGAGGAAAAGGCACAAGTCTCCTGTGCGGAGTGACGATTTTAGGTGTAGGTACAATGGGCTGTTTTCTAGTTGTAGTGCTAAAGCTGTGAAGGGAGGAGGGTTAAGGACGGAGCCCTGAGGTGTGGTAGATGTGAGAAGAACCACCTCTGGGACGTTGCCGACAGAGATGGTAACGAATTTGTTTTCCCCCCTTGTGTTGGGTTTAGTACAAGGGAACAGAAGTGGAAGGTCAGGCTCCACTCCCCTCATGCGATGGAAAGTGAGCGAGAGCAGAGAGACTGTAAGCATCACTGATGCCAAGCAAGAGACATCCAGCTGGGAGTGGAGCAGCTGTCCCCATCAGTGAGAGAAGTGTCTCGTTAGCTGAGGAGTCTGCTCGCTGTCCACTTGGCTCTAGGTTTTTTGGGTTTTTTTTGAGTAGCTGTGGTTACGAGGGAGACAAGGTGCCCATTTTCATGGGCTGCTCATTTCTTGGGCCAGGAGCGATGTGTCCTCTGCAGTAGAAGGTTAAATTGAGGAGGTTGACTCCACGTTGTGAGTTTCTTGCCTTCCTCCCATGTTTTTCTCTCTGTCTCTTCTCTAGTATGTTGGCCAACTCTCTCCCTCCCTCTCTCTCTCTCCTCACCTCTCCTTGTGCCGTCTGCCTACATAGGACACGGGCAGGCTTGCTAGGTGTGCATCACCACAGGCCAGGTCTCGGGAGCCATGGGGAAGTAGGAGGGGATGAAAATAATGACTGGCAGTGGGTGCAGGAGTAGAGCGGTGACTGTCGGTGTTGACTTGGTCTCTGTTCATCAAGTGGGGCCGATGTAGACGGGATGGGAGAGGGAGGCAGGGATGAGGTCAAGATTACCTGCACCAATAGAGCTGTCTCATGCTGCTTCTTGTTTGGCTTTATTAGTTTTCAGAGGAATTGTTCAGGAGTCCTAGCCGGATGACAATATGGCAGAAGTGGACCTGAGCAGCCTTGACATTCTACTAATGAGACCTGAGTAGTACTCAGGTTCCTGCCTTCTGCATAACTGGCTGTGAGTAAGCAGTCAGTGCTTTCAATTCCTCATCTGCACTCGTAGTTTTCTTCACAGGCCGTGTGCTTCCTTGTTGGGTACGAGGCTCTGTGGGGTTTAAGGCTGGGGACGGGATAAGAGTCTCCTGATCACAGTGACTATTTTGGGTGCCGTTACAATGGGCGCCTTCTAGTTGGAGGCGTCAGGTATTAAAGGGAAATGGGTTGAGAGTGGAACCCGGGAGATGTGAATTGAAGAGACTACGTGACATTGCAGACGGAGATGCTAATTTTTTATGTGTTTTTTCCCTCAGCTGGGTTTAGTACCAAGTAAAAAGAAGACAAGTGTCCAAGTCTACTGCCCTCCTGCAATGGAAAGTGATCGAGAGCAGCGAGACTGTGAGCAGTGTTGATGACAGGTAGGAGCTGTCCATCTGGGAGCCGAGCAGACAGCTGGTTTGGGGAGGGCTCTGCCCATGACCCGCCTGGTTCCAGGTAGTGACGCTCTGTAAGGTAGGGCTGGGTTTGTAAGGAAAGGATCCTGACTAGCTGTGGTTGCGAGGGAGAAAAGGTCCCTGTTATCAGAGGCTGCTCATCATGGGGGGTGGGGGGATAGCTCAGTGGTTTGAGCATTGGCCTGCTAAACCCAGGGTTGTGAGTTCAATCCTTGAGGGGGCCATTTAGGGATCTGGGGCAAAAAAATCTGTCAGGGGACAGTACTCAATCCTGCTAGTGTAGGCAGGCGGATCCTGCTAGTGTAGGCAGGGGACTGGACTCGATGACCTTCAACGTCTTTCCAGTTCTAGGAGATTGGTATATCTCCATTTATATTTCTCTGGTTAGAAACGGTGCCTCCTCTGCAGCAGAAGGTCGGATTCGGGAGGATGATGCCAGGTGGTGAATTGTTTGCCTTCCTCTCATGTTTCTCTGTCTTCTCTACTGTGTTGGCCAACACACTCTCTCTCTCTCTCACTCAGACTGTCCTTGCCTCTCCTTGTGCCATCTCCCTACATTGGACATGAGCAGGCATGCTAGGTGTTCATCCCCACAGGCTTGGTATTGGGAGCCCTGGTGAAGTAGGAGGGGATGAAAACCATGCAGAGCAGTGGGTGTGAGAGTGGACCGGTCAGTGTTAACAAGGTCTCTGTTCATCAGGTGGGGCCGATGTAGATGGGATGGGAGAAAGAGGCAGGGATGGGGGTGAGATTTCATGCACCAGTAGAGCTTTGTGTAGTGATGGCTCTTGCTTGGCTTTTGCAGCTGCGCTGGCAGAGGAATTTTTCAGGTGTTCCAGCTGGAGGAGAAGGTGGTAGGAGTGGACCTGAGCAGCTTGGACGTCCTTCTGAGCCTATGGGTTTGGCATGTTTAACCAGAGTCTGCCGTGCAGTGTGGCTATTTTGGGTATCGTTGCAAATGGTGCTTTCTACATTTGGTCCTAAAGGTGTAATGGGAGGAGGGTTGAGGGCAGAGTCCCACTGTGTGGAAGAGGCGAAAAGAAGAGCCTACCAATGTTGCTGAGTGGAAGGGTAAGTTATTTGTTTTCCCATTGTGATGGCTTCAGTATCACAGGAAAAGAAGTCAAGCATCAGAGTCTACTGTCCTCATGCGATGGAAAGCGAGCGAGAGCAACGAGACCACTAGCACTGTTGATGTCACGCAAAAGCCATCCAAATGAGAGCGGATCAGCCACCACTGTCAGTGATAGAAGTGTCCGGTTTGGTGATTGCTCCCTGTGGGAAATGTTTAGTGTAATTACCCCGCATGTCGACCTGCCATCACTTTTGCATGAGGGAAATGTTCTGTGTAATTACCCCAGGTGGCCACCCAGCATCACCGTTGCATTATGAGGGAAATGCTGTGTTGGATCCCCCAAATGGTCACTGTTATTGCACCAAGGAAATTCTTTGTGGATTATCCCAAGTGGGTGTCTGGTGTCACTTTTCCATGAGGGAAAAGCTCTGGACTTCCCCCGACCGGTCACTTTATGACACTGCTACCCCCATGAGGGAAATGTGCTTTGTCTCTCCTTGCACAGAACATGGGCACTGGTTCATCCCACAGCCTTGGTCTGGGAGGAGGGTTGAGGGCAGAGCCCCGTCTGTGGGAGAGGTGAAAAGAAGAGCCCGCGAGACGTTGCCAACTGAGATGGTAAATTTTTCTCCCCCCCCCCCCCACTCCCCAGGGGGTGGGGGGATAGCTCAGTGGTTTGAGCATTGGCCTGCTAAACCCAGGGTTGTGAGTTCAATCCTTGAGGGGGCCATTTAGGGATCTGGGGCAAAAAAATCTGTCAGGGGACAGTACTCAATCCTGCTAGTGTAGGCAGGCGGATCCTGCTAGTGTAGGCAGGGGACTGGACTCGATGACCTTCAAGGTCTTTCCAGTTCTAGGAGATTGGTATATCTCCATTTAAAAAAAAAAAAAAAAAAATGCTCTGTGGATTCCCTGTGTGATTGACCAGTTGCAGGTTTCTTAGGCTATAGCCTAAGAAAAAGGTGTTGTAAAGACGGAGTACAGATGGCTGCTTCCCTTTAGGTGGGGGTTGGCTTCTAATACAAGTTTTCCTCCTTGTTCTGGGTGAGAGAGGAGAATTTCCCTAGCTTGGGAGCAGCTGATCTTCCAAGGCAGGGAGGAGCCTGTTCACCTGAGCAGTGGCCTGGAACCAGTATGGTGAGTACAGCTGCTGAGTTTGTCCATCTTCCTATCGGTGTATCTGCCTCTTTCTGATCTCATATGTGCCTGTGTGCTTTGTCTCTCCTTGCACAGAACATGGGCACTGGTTCATCCCACAGCCTTGGTCTGGGAGGAGGGTTGAGGGCAGAGCCCCGTCTGTGGGAGAGGTGAAAAGAAGAGCCCGCGAGACGTTGCCAACTGAGATGGTAAATTTTTCTCCCCCCCCCCACTCCCCTGGGTTTAGTACCAAGGGAAACTAAGTCGTGTGCCAGAATCTACTACCCTCATGCGATGGAAAGCGAGCGAGAACAGAGAGATCACAAGCATTATTGATGCCAGGCAAGTGCCGTCCAGCTGGAAGTGGAGCAGCTGTTACCATCAGTCAGAGAAGTGTCTGGTTTGGTGTGGACTCTGGTAACTTCCCATCTGCCTCTAGCCCGGGACTTGTCATTAGCTGGGGGCTCATTTTGTAGGTAAAGATTCATGACTAGCTGTGGTTATGAGGGAGACAAGGTTCCCATTTTCAGGGGCTGCTCATTTCTCTGTCCACAAGTGGTGTGTTGTCCACAGCAGAAGATGGAATCCAGGAGGATGACTCCAACTGGTGAGTTTCTTTCCTTTTGCCCGTGTTCCTCTTTCTCTTCTGTAATGTGTTGGCCAACACTCTGTCCATCTTTCTCTCTCGCTGTCCTTGCCTTTCCTTGTGCTGTCTCCCTTTGTAGCACACAGGCAGGCGTGCTAGGTATACAGCCCCATAGGCTGTATCTTGGGAACTATGAAGAATTAGGAGGGGATGAAAATCATGCAGGGCAGTGGGTGCTAGAGTGGAGCGGTGACTGTGCGTCTTGACTGTCTCTGTTGGAGTGGGGCTGATGAAGATGGGATTGGAGAGGGAGGCAGGGATGAGGGCAAGATTACCTGCACCAACTGAATTTTTGTGGAGTGATGGCTCTTGTTTGTCTTATTTGGTGAGCTTGCAGAGGAATCGTGCAAAAGTAGCAGCTGAAGGAGAAGGCGGAAGAGGTGGACCTGAGCAACCTGGACATCCCCCTAAGCAAAGATGAACAGTCCTCAGCTTTCTGCCTCCTGATTAACTGGTCAGTGCCTGAATTCCTCATCTGTACTTGCCCCAGTTGTGTTCGGAAGCTGTGAACTTCCTCATTGAATGTGGTGCTCTGTGGGATTAAAACGAGGGAAAGGCACAAGTCTCCTCTGCTGAGTGACTATTTTAGGTGTAGGTACAATGATGCCAGGTGGTGAATTGTTTGCCTTCCTTTCATGTTTCTCTGTCTTCTCTACTGTGTTGGCCATATCTCTCTCTCTCTCTCCCCTCTCTCTCTCTCTCCCCTCTCCTTGTGCCATCTCCCTACATTGGACATGGGCAGGCGTGCTAGGTGTTCATCCCCACAGGCTTGGTATCGGGAGCCCTGGTGAAGTAGGAGGGGATGAAAACCATGCAGAGCAGTGGGTGTGAGAGTGGACCGGTCAGTGTTAACAAGGTCTCTGTTCATCAGGTGCGCCAATGTAGATGGGATGGGAGAAAGAGGCAGGGATGGGGGTGAGATTTCACGCACCAGTAGAGCTTTGTGTAGTGACCGCTCTTGCTTGGCTTTTGCAGCTGTGCTGGCAGAGGAATTTTTCAGGTGTTCCAGCTGGAGGAGAAGGTGGTAGGAGTGGACCTGAGCAGCTTGGACGTCCTTCTGAGCAGACGTCAACAGTCCTCAGCTTCCTGCCTCCCACTAAACTGGTTTTGAGTAAGCGGTCAGTGCTTTGAATTCCTCCTCCCTGCTCGCTGTAGTTTTCTTCACAGGCCTTGAGCCTCCTCGTTGGATACGGGGTCTGTGGGATTAAGGTTGGGGAGAGGCCAGAGTCTGCTGTTCAGAAGGACTGTGTCGGGTGCTGTTGTCGGGAGTGATTTTTGGTTGTAATACTAAAGGTGTAATATTAAGAGAGTTGAGGGTGGAGCCCCGCCTTGTGGGAGAGGCGAAAAGATGAGCCAATGTGACATTGCTGACTGAGATGGTAACTGATTTGCTTTTCCCCCTTGTGCTGAGTTTAGTACCAAGGGAAAAGAAATCGCGTGTCAGAGTCTACTGCCCGTGTTTGATGGAAAGGGAGCCAGAGCGGTGAGACCACGAGCGTTGTTGATGCCACACAAAGGCCGTCCATCTGGGAGTGGAACAGCCGATACTTTCAGTGAGATAAGTGTCTGGTTTGGTGATTGCTCTGCTCATGGCCCACCTGGCTACGCCCTGTTAGCTGAGGCAGGGTTTGTAAAGAAAAGGTCCCCAATTATTTGTGGTTATGAGGAAGATGAGGTCTCCATTTTCAGGGGCGCCTCATTGCTCTGGCCATGGGCCATGTGTCCTCCGCATCAGAAGGTTGGATCCAGGGGGATGACTCCAGCTGGTTATGTTCTTGCCTCCCTCCCGTGTCTCTCTCTTCTCTAGTGTGTTGGCCAACACAATCTGCCTGTCTTTTTCTTGCTGTCCTTTCGTTTCCTTGTGTTTCTCTTTGTTTTTGTGTTCATTCGCTCTTGGGACTAAGAGAAACCAGACATCAATCCATGTCCTCCAAAGCAGTTTGAACCAGTCTCTCATATTACAGAAATTGTAAGTACAGCCAGGCAAGACGTGTTAGTTTATCTTTGTTTTTCTCAACCTGTGAATTTTCCCTTTGCTGGAGGGAGGTTTATCCCTGTTTCTTGTTTGTAATTTTGAAACTAAGGCTAGAAGGGGCTCCTCTGTTCTTTGAATCTTTTGTTTACTTTGTAAGGTTAACCACCATCCTGATTTTACAGAGGTGATTGTTTTATTTTTTTCTTTAAATAAAATTATTCTTTTAAAAACCTAATTGATTTTTCCTTTGTTCCTAAGAGCCAAGGCTTTGAGTCTGTTACCTGTAGCAGTTGGTGAGGATGTATTCTCAAGCCTTTCCCAGGAAAGGGGGTGTAAGAGTTTGGGGGGGATATTTTGGGGGAATAGGAACTCCATGTGGTCCTTTCCCTGATTCTTCGTTTTAATCACTTGGTGGTGGCAGCGAGGTCAAGGAATTTGTGCCTTGGGGAAGTTTTAACTTAAACTGGTAGAAATAAGATTAGGGCGTCTTTCATGCAGGTCTCCACATCTGTACCCCAGAGTTCAGAGTGGGGAGGGGGAACCCTGACAATTAAGAAATAGGAGGGGACAAAAATCGTGCAGGGCAGCGGGTGCTAGAGTGGGGAGGTGACTGTTGGTGTTAACTTGGTTTCTGTTCATCGAGTGGGGACGATGTCGCTGGGATGGAAGGAGTCAGGGATGAGGGCAAGATTAAATGCATCAATAGAGCTTTGTGTAGTGACGGCTTATGTTTGGGTTTTTCCAGCTGCTCTGGAAGAGGAATTGTCCAGGAGCCCTACCCAGAGGAGAAGGTGTCAGAAATGGACCTGAGCAGCCTGGACAGCCTTCCAAGGAGACATGAACAGTCATCAGCTTTCTGCCTCCCACTTTACTGGCTGTGAGTAAGCGATCAGTGCTTGGAATTTCTCATCTGTACTTGCTCTAATTTTCTTCACTGGCCGTGTGCTTCCTCGTTGGGTGTGGGGTGCTGTGGGATCAAGGCTGGGGAAGGAACTAGAGTCACAGGGGCCAATTTTAACTGGGTAAATAAGCACCTGACTTTCCCTATAAGCCAAACATCAAGCTAATCCCATTTTGAACCCAGGCCAAACAAGCCAATCCCTAAGAACCGCAACACTCTGACTTGATTCCCCCTGCATGCAGTCTGGGACTGTGGTGGGACCGCTGTGCACCCCTGACTCTCTCCCCTCTTTGCCCCTCCGTTCCCTGATTGACAAGAGTCAATCAAAAAAGAAGCCAGAAGCTACAACAAGCAACAACCTACAAACCAAAAACTAACCAACAGGCAACTCGCAACCAATTAAGCCAAAAACAAGCCCAATTTCTGCCTTTTTTTCCCTATGGGTTTGGCATTTTTGACCAGAGTCTGCCGTGTAGAGTGGCTATTTTGGGTATCGTTGCAAATGGTGCTTTCTACGTTTGGTCCTAGAGGTGTAATGGGAGGAGGGTTGAGGGCAGAGTCCCACTGTGTGGGACAGGCAAAAAGAAGAGTCTACCCAATGTTGCTGAGTGGAAGGGTAAGTTATTTGTTTTTCCCCTTGTGCTTGTTTCAGTATCACAGGAAGAGAAGTCAAGTGTCAGAGTCTACTGTCCTCATGCAATGGAAACCACAAGCACTGTTGATGTACAAAAGCCGTCCAACTGAGAACGGAACAGCCACCATTGTCAATGAGAGAAGTGTCTGGTTTGGTGGTTGCTCTGCTCATGGCCCACCTTGTTCCTGGTAGGGACACCCGATAGCTGGGGCTGGGTTTGTAAGGACACCTGCTGTCACTGCTGCTCCATGAAGGAAATGTTTTGTGTAATTACCCCACATGGCCACTCTAGCGTCACAGTTGCGCTGTTAGGGAAATGTTCTGTGTAATTACCCTGCATGTCGACCCGCCGTCTCTGTTGCATGAGGGAAATGTTTTGTGTAATTAGCCCGTGTGGCCACCCAGCATCACAGTTGCGCCGTGAGGGAAATGTTCTGTGTAATTACCCCGCATGTCGACCTGCCGTCACCTTTTGAATGAGGGAAATGTTCTGTGTAATTACCCTGCATAGCCGCCCAGTGTCACTGTTGCTCACTGAGGGAAATGTTCTGTGTAATTACCCCGCATGTCGACCCGCTGTCACTGTTACATGAGGAATATGTTCTGTGTAATTACCCCACATGTCGACCCGCCGTCACTGTTGCATGAGAGAAATGTTCTGTGTAATTAGCCTGTGTGGCCACGCAGCGTCACAGTTGCGCCGTGAGGGAAATGTTCTGTGTAATTACCCCGCATGTCGACCTGCCGTCACTGTTGCATGAGGGAAATGTTCTGTGTAATTACCCCACGTGGCCACCCATCCTCACGGTTGCGCTGTGAGGGAAATGTTCTGTGTAATTACTCCAGGTGGCCACCCAGCGTCACTGTTGCATTATGAGGGAAATGCTGTGCTCAATCCCCCAAATGGTCACTGTTACTGCACCAAGGAAATTCTTTGTGGATTATCCCAAGTGGGTGTCTGGTTTCACTTTTCCATGAGGGAAAAGCTCTGGACTCTCTCCTGACCGGTCACTGGTCACTTTATAACACTGCTACCCCCACAAGGGAAATGCTCTGTGCATTCCCCAAGTGGCTGATCAGTTGCAGGTTCCTTAGGCTATAGCCTAGGAAAAAGGTGTTGTAAAGACGGAGAACAGACGGCTGCTTCCCTTTAGGTGGGGCTTGGCTTCTAATACAAGTTTTCCTCCTTGTTCTGGGTGTGGGAGGAGAATTTCCCTAGCTTGGGAGCAGCTGATCTTCCAGGGCAGGGAGGAGCCTGTTCACCTGAGCAGTGGCCTGGAATCAGTAAGGCAAGTACAGCTGCTGAGTTTGTCCATCTTCCTATGGGTGTATCTGCCTCTCTCTGATCTCATATGTGCCTGTGTGCTCTCTGTCTTTCTATCTCTCCTTGAACAGAACATGGGCACTGGTTCATCCCACAGGCTTGGTCTGGGAGGAGGGTTGAGGGCAGAGCCCCGCCGTGTGGGAGAGGTGAAAAGAAGAGCCTACGAGACGTTGCCAACTGAGATGGTAAATTTTTCTTCCCCCCCCCCCCCCAGCTGGGTTTAGTACCAAGGGAAACTAAGTCGTGTGCCGGAATCTACCGCCCTCATGCGATGGAAGGCGAGCGAGAGCAGCGAGATTGCAAGCATTATTGATGCCAGGCAAGTGCCATCCAGCTGGGAGTGGAGCAGCTGTTACCATCAGTCAGATAAGTGTCTGATTTGGTGTGGACTTTGGTAACTGCCCATCTGCCTCTAGCCCAGGACTTGTCATTAGCTGGGAGCTCATTTTGTAGGTAAAGATTCATGACTAGCTGTGGTTATGAGGGAGACAAGGTTCCCATTTTCAGGGGCTGCTCATTTCTCTGTCCACAAGTGGCGTGTTGTCCACAGCAGAAGATGGAATCCAGGGGGATGACTCCAAGTGGTGAGTTTCTTTCCTTTTGCCAGTGTTCCTCTTTCTCTTCTGTAATGTGTTGGCCAACACTCTGTCCATCTTTCACTCTCGCTGTCCTTGCCTTTCCTTGTGCTGTCTCCCTTCGTAGCACACAGGCAGGCGTGCTAGGTGTGCAGCCCCATAGGCTGTATCTTGGGAACTATGAAGAAGTAGGAGGGGACGAAAATCATGCAGGGCAGTGGGTGCTAGAGTGGAGTGGCGACTGTGTGTCTTGACTGTCTCTGTTGGAGTGGGGCTGATGAAGATGGGATTGGAGAGAGAGGCGGGGATGAGGGCAAGATTACCTGCACCAACTGAATTCTGTGGAGTGATGGCTCTTGTTTGTCTTATTTGGTGAGCTTGCAGAGGAATCGTCCAAGAGTAGCAGCCGAAGGAGGAGGAAGAGGAGGAAGAGCAACCTGAACATCCCCCTAAGCAGAGATGAACAGTCCTCAGCTTTCTGCCTCCTGATTAACTGGTTAGTGCCTGAATTCCTCATCCGTATTTGCCCCAGTTGTGTTCAGAGACTCTGAACTTCCTCATTGAACATGGTGCTCTATGGGATTAAGATGAGGGAGAGGCACAAGTCTCCTGTGCCAAGTGACTATTTTCCTTGTAGGTGCAATGAACTGCCTTCTAATTGTAGTGCTAAAGCTGTAAAGGGAGGAGGGTTGAGGACAGAGCCCTGAGGTGTGGTAGCTGTGAGACGAACCCATGGGACGTTGCCGACTGAGATGGTAACTGATTATTTTTTTCCCCTTGTGTTGGGTTTCGTACCAAGGGAACAGAAGTGAGAGGTCAGAGTCCGCTCCCCTCATGCGATGGAAAGCGAGAAAGAGCAGGGAGATCGCAACATTATAGATGCCAGGCAAGAGACAGCCGGCTGGGAGTGGAGCAGCAGTCACCATCCGTGAGCAGGGCCGGCGACAGGGGGGTACTACAGGTAGAGCTGTACCGGGCCCCGCACTTCAGGGCCCCCCCGGTACAGCTCTACCCATAGTCATCCGGCGTGGCTCTCCTCCAGACGAGCGCGCTTGTCCCCGGCCGGAGCAGTGAGCCCGGCCGGCGGCAGCGGCTCAGACCAGGGGAGGAAGGGCGGGGAGGAGGGGGGAGCAGCAAGGGCGGCTCATGCCGCTCCCGGGCTCTTGCTCCCGCTGCGGTCAGCTGTCAGCTGGGGGGGAGCGCCGGCTGGGTGGGTGGGGGGGGCGGCTGGGCTTCCTCCCCCAGCCGCTGTCAGCTGGGGGGGAGCGCCGGCTGGGCTGGGGGGCCCCCGGCTGGACTGGGGGGGGGGCTCCCAGCCGCTGTCGGCTGGGCTGGGGGGGGCCCCGGCTGGGCTGGGGGGGCCCCCAAACTATCAGAGTAGGGGGCCCCCAAATTTCTGTCGCCGGCCCTGTCCGTGAGAGAAGTGTCTCGTTAGCTGAGGGCTCTGCTCACGGCCGTTTGGCTCCAGGTACGGGTGCCCCGTTAGAGAGGGCCGGGTTCCTAACCAAATGTTCCTGAGTAGCTGTGGTTATGAGGGAGACAAGGTCTCCATTTTGAGGGGCTGCTCATTTCTCTGTCCAGAAGGTTGGATCTATGTGGCTAGTTCCTTGCCTTCCTTCCATGTTTCTCTCTATTTTCTCTAGTATGTTGGCCAACACACTTTGACCAGTCTGCCGTGCAGAGTGGCTGTTTTGGGGTGTCGTTGGAAATGGTGCTTTCTATGCTTGGATCTAAAGGTGTAATGGGAGGAGGGTTGAGGGCAGAGTCCCACTGTTTGGGACAGGCAAAAAGAAGAGTCTACCCAATGTTGCTGAGTGGAAGGGTAAGTTATTTGTTTTTCCCCTTGTGATGGCTTTAGTATCCCAGGAAAAGAAGTCAAGCGTCAGACTCTGCTTTCGTCATGCGATGGAAAGGGAGCCTGAGCAATGAGACTGCAAGCACTGTTGATATCATGCAAAAGCCGTCCAGCTGAGAGTGGAACAGCCCCCACTGTCAGTGAGATAAATGTGTGGTTTGGTGATTGCTCTGCTCTGTTCACAGCCCACCTTGTTCCTGGTAGGGACATCCTGATACCTGGGGCTGGGTTTGTAAGGCCACTCAGTGTTGCGCCATGAGGGAAATGTTCTGATTACCTCGCGTGGCCACCCAGCATCACTGTTGCTTCATGAGGGAAATGTTTTGTGTAATTACCCCCACGTGGCCACCTACTGTCACTGTTGTGTGAGGGAAATGTTCTGTGTAACTACCCCGCGTGGCCACCCACCGATGTCACTGTTACTCCCTTTGGGAAATGAATTGTGTAATTACCCCGCATGGGCACCCAGTGCCATTGTTGCACCGTGAGAGAAATGTTCTGTATCATTACCCTGCATGGCCCCCTATCATCGCTGTTGGTCCGTGAGGGAAATGTTCTGTATAATTACCCCGCTTGGCCACCAAGCCTCTCACTTGTTCCGTGATTAGATAAATGTTCAGTGTAATTACCATGACTGGCCACCCAGCGTCACTGTTCCTCCCTGTGGGAAATGTTCTGTGTAATTACCACGACTGGCCACCCAGTGTTGCTGCTGCTCCCTGAGGGAAATGTTCTGTGTAATTACCCCAGCTGGCCATCAAGCATCACACTTATTCCATTAGGTCAGGGAAATGTTCTGTGTAATTACTGCACATGGCCACCCAGCATCACTGTTGCTCTGAGGGAAATGGTTGGTGTAATTACCCCAGGTAGCCACCTAGTCTCATCAGTGTTGCACCGCGAGGGAAATGTTCTGTGTCATTACCCCGCATGGCCACCTATCGTCGCTGTTGGTCTGTATGGGAAATGTTCAGTGCAATTACCCTGCATGGTAATCCAGTGTCACTGTTGCTCCATGACTGTTGGTCCATGGGGGAATTGTTCTGTGTAATTACTCTGAGTGGCATGCCAGCATCACTGTTGCTCAGTGAGGGAAATGTTCTGTGTAATTACCCCAGGTGGCCACCAAGCCTCACACTTGTTCCATGATTAGGGAAATGTTCAGTGTAATTACCCCAGGTGGCCACCTGGTGTTGTCACTGTTGCTCCCTGAGGGAAATGGTTGGTGTAATTACCCCATGTGGCCACCCAGCTAACTGTTGTTGCGTGAGGGAAATGTTCTGTGTAATTAACCTGAGTGGCCACCTAGTGTCACAGTTGCTCTCTGTGGGAAATGTTCTGTGTAGTTACCCCTCATAGCCACCCAGTGTTGTCACAGCTGCCCATGGTGCAGTCATCGCCTGCTCCGCTCTCAGTACCTGCAGAGCCATTAGAGCTCCCACTGCAGCTGGCACCACCTTTGGCAATGGAACCGGCTAAGGTTCCCCATGAGGGCAAGCCTGCTGGTGAGGCCTTGCATAAAATGAGTGAGCACCAATGGACTCTGGAGCCAAGGCAGAGCTAGAGGATGCCATGCTCTTTGTCCCTGTGCCCCAGGTCTCTGGCCCGTTGTTATGGGTCATAAGCACTAGGTTCCCAATCCCTGTCTTCACTCCGAAGTTCTCCCAGGTGTACAAGATCTCCTCAGCACCAGTCCATGTCACATTGTAGATCGTCGAGGCCGAGACCTCGAGGCTGCTCCTCCACGTGATGCTTCTTTCCCTAGGCCTGGCCCTGATTGGAATGTTCCTGGCAACAGTGGTGGTGGTTAGCTGCCAGACGGAGGCCTAGATAGCGCCACTGGCACAGTTCAGTCCCTTGTCCAGGCAGCAAAGGGACTGGGCTCCAGGGGGAATGTCTGTGGTGTTGGGACCAGCCTAGCAACGGCGGGGTCCTTTGATACCATTTCCCCACTCTTACCAACCCTTGGTCACTGCATTGGACTGGCTGAAGTTGGCACACAACCCAACACCTCCCTCCCACTCAGCCAAAGACACCCGCAGGCTTCCCCCAGGGTCCAATCACCAGTGGAGGTGGGGGCGGGTCTCTCCAGAGAGAGCTCACCAGACTATGTCAGGTGCTGCTCCGTATTTGTATCTGGTGTGTCCCCTCTCAAAACAAGTGGTGTGTCATTAATAGCACTCCTCTTGGAAACGAGTGGGGTGTTGTGAATGCTGTTTCCTCTGGATACAAAGGGTGTGTCCTCAATCCCGTCACCTCTGGGAACAAGGGGTGTGTTCTGAATACTGTCCCCTCTGGAAACAAGTGGTTGTGTCATGAGTAGAATTCCTCCTAGAAAAAAGTGGTGTATTGTGAATACTATCCCCTCTGGAAACAAGCACTGTCAATAATTATCCCAGAAACAATTGGTGTGTCCTCAATACTGTCCCCTCCGGAAACAAGGGGTGTCTCATTAATGGTGCTTCTAGAAACAAGCAGTATGTCTTAAATACTGTCCCCTCTGGAAAAAAGTGGTTGTGTCATGAATAGTACTCCTTCTAGAAACAAGCAGTGTGTGTTCAATACTGTCCTTTCTGGAAACAAGTGGTTGTGTCATAAATAGCATTCCTCCTAGAAAAAAGTGGTGTGTTGTGAATACTGTCCCCTCTGGAAACAAGCACTGTGTCAATAATAATTATCCTGGAAACAAGGCGTGTGTCCTCAATACTGTCCCCTCTGGAAACAAGGGGGTGTGTCCTCAATACTGTCTCCTCTGGAAACAAGGGGTGTGCCAGGAATAGAATTCCTCCTAGAAACAAGCAGTGTGTCATCATGAGTAGAATTCCTCATAGAAACAAGTGGTGTGGCCTGAATACTGTCCCCTCTGGAAACAAGCGGCGTGTCATGAACCGAATTTCTCCTAGAAACAAGTGGTGTGTCTTCAATACTGTCCCCTCTGGAAAAAAGTGGTGTGTCATTAATAGAATTCCTCCTAGAAACAAGCAGTGTGTCCTCAATAGTGTCCCCTCTGGAAACACCTGGTTGTGTCCTGAATACTGTCCCTTCTGGAAACAAGTGGTGTGTCATGAATAGAATTCCTCATAGAAACAAGCGGTGTGTCCTGAATAATGTCACCTCTAACAATAGCTGGTGTGTCATTAATAGTACTTCTAGAAACAAGCAGTGTGTCTTCAATACTGTCCCTTCTGGAAACCAGTGGTGTATCCTCAATACTGTCCCCTCTGGAAACAACTGGTTGTGTCATGAATACTTTCCCCTCTGGAAACAAGCTGTGTGCCCTGAATACTGTCTCCACAGGAAACAAGTGGTGTGTCATTAATGGTACTTCTCCTAGAAACAAGCAGTGTGTCCTCAATAGTGTCCCCTCTGGAAACGAGTGGTGTGTCATTAATACAATTCCTCCTAGAAACAAGTGGTGTGTCCTCAATCCTGTCCCCTCTGGGAACAAGTGGTGTGTCTTCAATACTGTCCCCTCTGGAAACAAGTGGTGTGTCATTAATACAATTCCTCCTAGAAACAAGCAGTGTGTCCTCAATAGAGTCCCCTCTGGAAATAAGGGTTGTGTCATGAATAGAATTCCTCCTAGAAACAAGTGGTGTGTTGTGAATACTGTCCCCTCTCAAAAAAGTTGGTGTGTCCTCAATCCTGTCCCCTCGGGAAACAACTGGTTGTTTCCTGAATACTGTGCCCTCCAGAAACAAGTGCTGTGTCATGAATAGAATTCCTCCTAGAAACTAGCGTTGTGTCCCCTCTGGAAACAAGAGGTGTGTCGTGAATACTGTCCCATCTGGAAACAAGCACTGTGTCATTAATAATAATTATCCTGGAAACAAGTGGTGTGTCCTCAATACTGTCCCCTCCAGAAACAAGGGTGTGTGTCCTGAATACTATTCCCTCCACAAATAAAAGATGTATAATGGTCCCTTCTGACCTTAAAGTCTAAAGTCTATGAGGTGTAAGGATGGCAATACACTATGTGCCCCTTATGTTTGTGATGCTGCTGAGGGGGGGGGGTATGTCGCCTTAAGAGCTTGGTGCCTACCCCTGGCTGCCCATACAGTGCTTAATGTGTGCCAGGGCTGAGCTCTGTGACGTTTGTCTATGTAAATTAAGCACTTGGAGGAGGCAGTGGGGCATGCAGGGGCTGGGGGGCAAAGTACAAGTTTGTACAGGTTGCCATTTTCCCTACAGTTCAGCATGAGGATGGTGCAGTGTCTCTGGCCTTTGGTAGCTGCCTGGGCAGCGTGACAGGGAGTGACACTGCCCTCCATTTTGAGTGTGAGGCTGTAGATATGTCCTCAAGCACCAGTGAAGTAATTTTTACATTACTGCAACCCCCCCCCCCCCAAATATCCTCTCACAGTACAAAGACAACCCTCAGCAGTGTTGAGGTATCTCTTTCAGCAGCCTCCAACTGCACCTACTGTGGAGTCCCCTCTTCTGTCTAGGTAGCATTTCCTTTTTAGGAACCTCAAATAGTGTAATTACCTGTTGATAGCATTTGAGTCTTCTGAAATTTTGCATTGTAAGACAGAAGGCTGATTAAGACATCAAGAGGAACAGTGCTTGCTGCTGCTAAAGTAGGAATGAACTAAAGGGTTTCTGGGTCACTGGAGTCTGTCTTTATAGCTGCCTTTGGCTTCCAAGGCATGCTGGGAAATGGAGGGCGGAGCTTAGGCAGTATATAAGCTGGGCTCTTGTCAGAGGAAGTCATTCACCTTTGTGGTGCTGCAAAGAGATGTATATAGGCACTTGTATGGGTGTTTAGAGTTATGGTGAGTATTGATATGGGGTAACAATGACATGTGTTTGTGGTTAATATACTGTTTTTCTTTCCTTTCTATATAATGTGTTTTTCTTTCATTTCAGATTTATGTGTTATCATTACTATTTTCATTGGGAGTGAGACACTGGGGGGGGGGTAGCTTCTGTTAAACACACATACAGTAGACTTTTGATTATCCAGGATGATAGGGAAAAAATAATTCTGGTTAATAAAATCCTGGATAATCACCATCCATAGGAAATATGGGGAGAGGGGGTTTAGTTCACCAGCCACCCTGTGCCGGCGGGGAGGGGGTATTGGTTTACTGGCTGCCCTGTGCCCTGGTAGGGTTTTTTTTTTTTGGTGTGTGCTTGGGGCGGCAGCAGAGATAGAGCCAGCCCTACAAGTTGTGTGTTGTGTGGGGTTTATTTATTTATTTATTACATCCTGGTTAATCCACATTCTGGATAATCGAGAGTCTACTGTATTTAGTACTGGTAGCATGTCCATGGTGTTGGATGTTGTAGAAGCATAGCAATTTTCTGTCTGGGTTAGGTGGAGACTGGTCTAAAGAAACTAATATTTAGTAAGCGTTTCTTCTCTTAATCTCATCTGTATGCCCCTTTTGTATTTTTTCTCTTCAATTGTCTGGAGCCCCCTGAGTAGAGTTATTAAACCATGTTTACAGTCAAACTTTCTTTGTATTTGCAGCTGTGTCCAGATCCGGTACTGAGTTGCACTGTGACCTGAGGGTTGTGAATATTTTTCTTCTCTGTCACACCATCGCTATATATTTAGGAATAATGTCAACATCTGGGCATGAAGGCCTGTCTAACAAGGTGAAGAGGCTCTTGAGGGGGAGCCCCTGTCCAATTTCCAAAGATAAGTATATGCCAAAGGGTTTGATGGTCAGAAGGATTTGTGATCTTGAGGCTCTTTCTTTACTTATGGGAGTTCTCTAAATTCTACTCATTCTTAATGGGCACGTGAGGGGTGGATGGGAGCTCATTACTGGGGGGAGTGCGCTTTATTTCCTGGAAGAAGGTTGACTGCTGGCAGAGTAACCTGTCTGTAACTAGAGATGCTCTATTCTCAGTTCTTCTCTCTTACACACCATTTTGCATCACTGGTCACCACTTCATTCTTGTGTTCTCCTCTACATGGTTGTGGTTTTCTGAGGAGGATGTGCCAATTCTAGTTAGCGATGGGCCTCTGTGGTGTAGGGAAAGGGGGAGGGCCATCAGTATGTAGAAATTTAGCCATTTTCCATGTGTATGAGAGCGTTTGGGGTGGGGTTATGTGAGGGGGATGTAATGTGTAGTAGGCATTCCCTGTCAAGCAAGTCCTATGTAGGTTAGGTGAGTAGAGTGTATAACTGAGGTATAGTCAAGCTTTTTTTTTTTTTTATTTGCAGATGAGTCCAGGTCATGACTACTACCCTTTGACCGTCACCGCATTGTTGTACACATGTCGATGGATGAAAGCGAAGGCCCACATATGAAGGCAAAGAAGATCTTGAGAGCGGGAATGGCTGTCAAAGTTAAGTATCTACTGGAGGTTTTGATGGTCCGAAGTATTTGTGCTGTTGAGCCGTCTTGTTTAGGGGTGGGAGTCTTCTAAATTCTTCGTGTTCTTAATAGGCTTTTGAAGCGTGGTTGGGAGCTTGTTGTACAGAGGGAGTGTGTGTGTCCCCTGAGGGAGGGCTAATTGCTGGGAGAGCAACCTGTCTGTAACTCGAGATGCTCCATTCTCAGTTCTTCTCTCACACACAGCACTGGGTTTGCACGACAGGTCACCACTGCATTCTTTGTCCATCTTCTATGTGGTTGTGGTTTTCCAAGGAGAATGTGAGCATCCTAGTTAGCGATGGTCTCCTGCTGTGGTGGGCAGCAATATGTGGATGAGTGTTTGGAGTGGGTGTTGCTTGTCTGGGGGGGGGGAAAGAGTGTTCCTTCTGTTTAGTATGCAGGTGAGGTCTTTGTTCATGTTGTCTAGTTGGGTGCTTTGTTTGTAGTTGCAGATGGATCCAGTACTGCATCGTGGTGCTCCGTGGATGGTTGTGACTACTTCTCTTTGACTGTCATGGCATCGCTGTACAGATGTTGATGTATGGGCGAGAAGGCCAGCGTACAAAGGAAAAGAAGATCTTGAGAGTGGGAATAGCTGTCAAAGTTAAGTGTCTGCGGAAGGGTTTGAGGGGCAGAAGAATTTGTGCTGTTGAGGCTTCTTGTTTAGGGGTGGGAGTCCTCTAAAGTCTTTGTGTTTTAATGGGCACGTGAGGGGTGGGCGGTAGCTTGTATAGAGGGAGTGTGAGGTTTCCCCTGAGGGAGGGTTGATTGCTGGGAGAGTGACCTGTCTAACTAGAGATGCTCCGTTCTCAGTTCTTCTTTCAACCACAACGGTGGTTTTGCATGACTGGTCACTACTTCATCCTTTATCCATCTTATATATGGTTGTGGTTTCACAAGGAGAATGTGAGCATCCTAGTTAGGGATGGTCCCCATCTGTGGTGAGCATGTGGGCGGGGGCAGCAATATGTGGATGAGTGTTATGGGGTGGGGAGGTGCTTCTCTGAGGAGTGTGTGTGTGTCTGTGTGTAATGGATAGTAGGTGTTCTTTCTGTTTAGTATGCAGATGAGGTCATTTTTCATGTTGTGGATGTTAGGGTTGATGGGTTGTTATGTGAGTAGATTTGTTTGTACTTGCAGATGCATCTGGATCAGATACTGTGTTGTGTCATTCTGTGGAGGGTCCTGACTACTGCTCTTTGACTGTCATGGCATTGCTGTATGGATGTTGACATCCGGGTAAGAAGTCTAGTGTACAAAAGAAAAGAAGATCTTGGGAGTGGCTGTCAAAGTTAAGTATCTGCTGAAGGGTATGATGGTGAGAAGTATTTGTATTGTGGAGGCTTATTGTTTAGGGGCGGGAGTCTGGTAAACTCTGCCTGTTCTTAGTGGGCACAAGAGGGAGCTCATTGTATGGAGGGAGTATGGATGTTTTCCTTGGAGGAAGGTTGATTGGTGGGAGAGTGACCTATCTAACTAGAGATGCTCCATTCTCAGTTCTTCTGTCACACAGCACTGGCTTTGCATGATGGGTCCCTGTTTTGTCCTTCTTTTCTCCTCTATTGGAGGTTGGCTTTCTGAGGGGGATGTGAGCGTCCCAGTTAGCGATGGTCTCCTGTGCTGGAGGGAACGTGGGAGGGTCTCCAGTTTGTGGATGTCCATGTTGGGGTGGGGGGGCTTCTCTGAGGGGTGGTAGAGTGTAGTAGACGTTCAGTCTCTTTAGGAAGCAGTACGCTCGTGAGGTGATCTTTCCTATTGCATAGTTGGGAGCTTTATGAATAAGTTTGCAGTCAAGCTTGTTTTTATTTTCAGATGCATCTGGTACTGCACTGCATTGTTCCATGGAGGGGTGTGGGAGTGGCTGTCAAAGTTAAGTATCTGTGAAGGTTTGATGGTGAGAAATATTTGTGCTGTTGAGGCTTCTTGTTTGGGAATGGAGTCCTCTCAAATGTGTCCATTCTTAATGGGCATGTGGTGGGTGGGAGGTGGTGGTGGTTGTATGGAGGGAGCTTGAGTTTCCCCTGAGGGAAGGTTGATTGATTGCTGGGAGAGTGACTTGTCTGTAACTAGAGATGCTCCATTCTCCCTTCTCTCACACACAGCACTGGGTTTCCATGTTGGGTCACCTCTTTGTCCTTCTTTTCTCTTCTGCTGGGTGTTGGTTTTCCGAGGAGGATGTGAGCATCCTAGTTAATGATGGACTCCTGTGGTGTAGAGAAAGGGGAGAGTGTCTGGGGGGCTTCTCTGGAGGGGGGGGGGTTAGTATGCAGGTGTGGTTATCTTTCATATCATGTAGTTGGGTACTTTGTGAGTAGGTATGCAGTCAAAGTGTATTTGTGTTTGCAGATGTGTCCAGATCTGGTACCGTGGCGTGCTGTTCTGCGGAGTGTCATGTCTACCTCTCTCTGACTATAACAGCATCGCTGTATTCCTGCCAATGTATGGGAGTGAAGGCCCATATATAAGGGGAAGAAGATCTTAAGAGCTGGTGTAGCCGTCTAAGTTAAGTATCTGCCAAAGGGTTTGATGGTCAGAAGAACGTGTGCTGTTGAGGAACCTTGTTTAGGGATTGGGGGTCCTCTAAGAAACATCACAGTTTAGAGGAAATGAGAGGGGTGGTTGGAATTCATTGTATGGTGGGAGCATGAATTTCCCCTGGAGGAAGGTTGATTGCTGGGAGAGTGCCCTTTCTATAACTAGAGATGCTCCGTTCTCAGTTCTTCTCTCTCACACAGCACTGGGGTTGTACGACAGGTCACCACTTCATCCTTTTGTCCATCTTCCACATGGTTGTGGTTTTCCAAGGAGAATGTGAGCATCCTAGTTAGCGATGGGCTCCTGCTGTGGTGGGATATGGAGGGAGGGGAGCAAAATGTGGTTGAGAGTGTTTTGGGGTGGGTGGGTGCATCTATGTGGGAAGCGTAATGGGTATTAAGTGTTTGTTTTGGTTAGTATGCAGGTGAGATCATGTAGTTGGGTGCTGTGTGAGTAGGTGTGCAGTCACACTTTCTTTGTATTTGCAGATGCATCCAGGTCTGGTATCGTGTCGTGGTGTTCTGCGGAGTGTCATGACTACTTCTCTCTGACTGTCACGACATCGCGGGGAAGAAGATCTTAAGAGCGGGAGTAGCCGTCTAAGTTAAGTATCTCCCGAAGGGTTTGGTCAGAAGAATGTGTGTTTGTGAGGCTCTTTGTTCAGAGGTGGAAGTCCTCTAAACTGGGTCGTTTCTTAATGGGCATGTGAGGGGTGGGTGGAAGCTCGTTGTATGGAGGGAGCATGAATTTCCCCTGAGGGAGGGTTAATTGCTGGGACAGTGCCCTCTCTGTAACTAGAGATGCTCCGTTCTCAGTTCTTCTCTCTTACACAGCACTGGGTTGGCATCACTGGTCTCCGCTTTAGTCTTGTGTTCTCCTGTACATGGTTGTGGTTTTCTAAGGAGGATGTGAGCATCCTAGTTAGCGATGGGCCGCCGTGGTGTAGGAAAACGGGGAGGGCCAATGGGTATGTAGTAGCGTAGCCATTTTCCATGTGGATGAGAGTATTTTGGGTGGGGTTCTGTGAGGGTGTGTGTGTAATGTGTAGTAGGTGTTCCCTCTCCGTATGTAGGTGAGGTCATCTTTCATATTGTGGTTTTGGGAGTTTTGTGATTAGTTTATAACTGAGGTTTGCAGTCAAGCTCTGTTTTTATTTACAGATGTGTCCAGATTTAATATTGAGTGCTCCATGAAATGAGATTAATGTGACTACTTCTCTTTGACTATCACGGCATCGCTGTATGGATGCCAATGTATGGGAGCGAAGGCTCGTGTACCAAGGGAAAGAAGATTTTGAGAGCGGCTGTCTAAGTTAAGTATCTGCCAAAGGGTTTGACGGTCAGAAGTGTTTGTGCTGTTGAGACTACTTGTTTAGGTGCAGGAGTCCTCTAAACTCTACCCTTTCTTAATGGGCATGTGAGGGAGCTCCTTGTATGGAGAGAGCACGAATGTCCCCTGGAGAAATGTTGATTGCTGGGAGAGTGACTTGTCTGTAACTAGACATACTCTGTTCTTCTCTTACACAGCACTGGTTTTTCATGAGAGGTCACTGCTTAATCCTCCTTTTCGCCTCTGCTGGGTGTTGGTTTGCTGAAGAGGATGTGAGCATCTTAGTTAATGATGGGCCCTAGTGGAGGAAAAGTGGGAGGGCTGCCAGTATGTGGATGAGAGTGTTTGGGGTGGGTGGGTGAGTGCTTCTCTGCGGGGGGGATGAGACTGTAGTAGATCTTCCTTCTCCTCAGGAAGCAGTATGCAGGTGAGGTCGTCTTTCATATCATGTGGTTGGGGATCCTTGTGAGTAAGTTTTCAGTCAAGCTTTGTTTTTATTTGCAGATTCCTCTGGATCCAATACCGAGTAGTCTCCTTCTGTGGAGGGTTGTGACTACTTCTTTTGACCGTCACAGCATTGTCATATGGATGCCGACATATGAGAGTGAAGGTCTACGTACAAAGGGGAAGAAGATCTTGAGAGCGGGAGCGGCCGTCAAAGTTAAGTATCTGCTGAAGGTTTTGATGGTCAGAAGTATTTGTGCTGTTGAGGCTCCTTGTTTACGGACGGGAGTTCTCTAAGTTCTGTTTATTCTTAATGGACATGTGAGGGAGCTCATTGTACAGATGGAGTGCATGTTTTCCCTGGAGGAAGGTTGATTGCTGGGAGAGTGACCTGTCTATAACTAGAGATGCTCTGTTCTTCTCTCTTACACAGCACTGGGTTGGCATCACTGGTCTCCACTTTAGTCTTGTGTTCTCCTGTACATGGTTGTGGTTTTCTAAGGAGGATGTGAGCATCCTAGTTAGCGATGGGTCTCCGTGGTGTAGGAAAACTGGGAGGGCCAATCGGTATGTAGTAGCGTAGCCATTTTCCATGTGGATGAGAGTGTTTGGGGTGGGGTTCTGTGAGGGGGGGGTGTAATGTGTAGTAGGTGTTCCCTCTCAGTATGTAGGTGAGGTCATCTTTCATATTGTGGTTTTGGGAGTTTTGTGATTAGTTTATAACTGAGGGTTGCAGTCAAGCTTTGTTTTAATTTGCAGATGTGTGAGAATCTGGTACCGAGTAGTCTCATTCCGTAGAGGGTCGTGACTACTTTTCGTTGACAATTACTGCATTGTCATATGGATGCCGATGTATATGAGAGCAAAGGCCCACATACAAAGGGAAAAAAGATCTTCGGAGCAGCTGTCAAAGTTACGTAATGCCAAAAGGTTTGATGGTCAGCAGTATTTGTGCTGTTGAGGCTTCTTGTTTAGGGACAGGAGTCTAAACTCAAAACTCTGCCTGTTCTTAATGGGCAAGTGAGGGGTGGGTGCAAGCTGGTTGTACAGAGGGAGAGTGATTTTCTCCTGAGGGAAGGTTGATTGCTGGGAGAGTGACCTGTCTGTAGCTAGAGATGCTCCGTTCTCAGTTGTCCCTTCTTATACAGCACTGGGTTTGCATGACAGGTCACCACTTCATCCTTTGTCCATCTTCTACATGGTTTTGGTTTTCCAAGGAGAATGTGAGCATCCTAGTTACCGATGGGCCCATGCTGTGGTGGGACATGCTGGCGGAAGCAATAATGGATGAGTGTTTGGGGTGGGTGCGCACTTCTCTGAGGCGGGGTGTAATGGGTAGTAGCATGTTTAGTATGCAAGTATGGTCATCTTTCATGTTGTGTAGTTGGGTGATTTGTCAGTAGGTTTGCAGTGAAGGTTTGTTTGTATTTGCAGATGCATCTGGATCCGGTCCTGCATTGTCTTCCCATGGAGTGCTCGTGACTACTTTTCTTTGACAGTCACAGCATCTCGATATGGATGTCGACGTATGGGAGAGAAGGCCAGTGTACAAAGGAAAAGAAGATCTTGAGAGCCGGAGCCAAAGCCGCTGTCAAAGTTAAGTATCTGCTGAAGGGTTTGATGGTCAGAAGTATTTATGCTGTTAAGCCTCCTTGTTTAGTTCTCTAAATTCTGTCTTTAAACTGCCCATTCTTAATGGGCATGTGAAGGTTGGATGGGAGCTCTTTGTACAGAGGGAGCCTGAGTTTCCCCTGACAGAAGGTTGATTGCTGGGAGAGTGACCTGTCTGTAACTAGAGATGCTCCGTTCTCAGTTTCTCTTCTTACATAGCACTGGGTTTGCATGACAGGTCACCACTTCTTCCTTTGTCCCTCTTCCATTGGTTGTGGTTTTCTGAGGAGAATGTGAGCATCCTAGTTAGTGATGGGCTTGTGCAGTGGTGGGACATGTAGGAGGAAGCAATAATGGATGAGTGTTTCTCTGAGGAAGGGCGTAAGGGGTAGTAGCATGTTTCGTATGCAGGTGAGGTCTTCTTTCATGTTGTGTAGTTGAGCGCTTTCTGAGTAGCATGGCAGTGAAGCTTTGTTTGTATTTGCAGATGCATCCTGGTCTGGTACTGTTGCGTTGTTTTGGTCTTCACGGCATCGCTGTGTGGATGTTGAGGCATGGGTGAGAAGGTCCGTGTGCAAAGGAAAAGAAGATCTTGAGACTGGGAACATCTGTCAAAGTGAAGTATCTGCCGAAGGGTTTGATGATCAGAAGTATTTGTGCTGTTGAGGTTTCTTGTTTGGGATGGTAGTCCTCTAAACATTGACCATTCTTAATAGGAACTTGAGGGTTAGGTGGGAGCTTGTTGTAAGGCCGTAGCATGAGTTTCCGCTGAGGGAAGGTTGATTGCTGGGAGAGTGACCTGTCTATAACTAGAGATGCTCCGTTCTCTGTTCTGTCACACCCAACACTGGTTTTGCATGATGGGTCACCGCTTCATCCTTCTTTTCTCCTGTACTGGGTGTTGGTTTTCCAAGGAGGATGTGAGCATCCGAGTTAGCGATGGGCCCCTGTGGTGGAGGGAAATGGGGAGGGCCACCAGTATCTGGATGACTGTGTTTGGGGTGTGTGGGGCTTCTCTGAGGGGGTGTAGAATGTAATAGATGTTCCTTCTCTTCAGGAAGCCATATGCAGGTGAGGTCATCTTTCACAGCATGTAGTTGAGAGCTTTGTGAGGTTGGTTTGCAGTCAATTTTGTTTTTATTTGCAAATGCGTCCAGATCCAATTTGGCAAAGAACCAGTGAAGCTGAAGTATGACTGCGGGGGATATGAAGTACTTGTTTCCCAAAATGGAAGTTGATTTGAGATTAGGTTTGCAGGTTAAATATGGTTATCGATCGTGTTTTGGTGGTGGGCTGTTCTGTGTCAAGATGGCAGCTGTTTCACTGGGTACATGTCAAGTGTGTGTGTGTGTGTGTGTGTGTGTGTGTGTGTGTTTTAGATGTTAAGTATTTGTTCTACAGCTGTTGAATGTGTGACTTTGTTTTTTCTTTCTCCTAGGAAGCTATTTCCATTCATGTAGTTGGAAGGCATCACACAAGCTGATTTCAGTGGAACTCATACTGCCTGCGTCCTGGCCACGAGCCCAGGGGGCTCTGCCTTTAATATATAAGAAGCTTCACTTAAAATTAAATTAAAAGTAAATAAACATTTTTAAAACATAACTAAACTATTGTACATAAAGACTTATAGAAAGAGACCTTCTAAAAACATTAATATAAGTTTTGAGTGGCAGTAATACATTTTAGAGTGAATAAATGAAGATTCTGCACCTCTCTATCCTGGTGAGTTTGGGGAATCCAGTAGTTTTAAAGTTAATAGGTCTGGCAAGCTGGATGTTTAAATGTTATGTTAACAAAAAGTGTTAAAGAGCCATTCAAATAGTAATGAAGCTATTTAACAGGCATTTGCCAACCCCAAGGTATATATTGTCAGTTTCTGAATTTACTGACAAACAGTTGTGCATTACTGTAATATTTACTCAGAACCTATCAGTCTACAGCAGGGGTGGGCAAAGCTTTTGGCCCGAGGGCCACATGAGGGCTCAAAATTCTGTGGAGGGCCAGGTAGGGAAGGCTGTGCCTCCCTGAAGAGCCTGGCCCCCACCCACTTCCCACCCCTGAATGGCCCCTTCAGAAACCAGACCCATCCAACCCCCCCCCCCCGCCCCTTGATTGTCCTTTCCGGAGGCCCCCCTACTGTGCCCCCACCCCCTGGAACCTACCCCCATCTAGACCCCCCCCCTGCTCTTTTTTCCCTGACCCTTCTCCCTAGACCCCTGCCCCTAACCACCCCCACCCCACCAACTAAGCCCCCCCCCATCCCTATTGCTTACCTTGTTTAGTGGACACTCCAGCTGGCGCGGGGCCCATAGCTGGTCACACTCTGCCGGGCACCCTGCCTGGGGGCACAGGGCCCCACGGCTCTCAGCGCTCCAGGGGGTGGGGGGTGGGGGTGTCTTGCGGCTCACAGTGCTCCACCTTGGGGGCCCTGCGGCGAGTGGCACTCTGCCCTGGCTGGGAGGGGGGGTGTCCCCGGGTCCCTGGGAGTGGTGCTCTGCCCGGCGCCCTGGTGTAGGATCCCTGCAGCGAGCGGTGCTCCGCCCGGGGACCCTGTGGTAATTGGGCACTTTGCCTAGCGCCCCAGTGCAGGGCCCCACTGGGGAGCCACACTGCATTCAGCCCGCCCCCTCCCAGCCCGGGGCTGTGTTCTGCTCGGTTTGCCCCCCAGCCCAGGCCCTCATGGGCGAGCCGTGCTCGGCCTGTCCCCAAAGCGTGGGGTTCCGCAGCTCCCTGTGCTCGGCTGGCCCGGGAACGCGGGGCCCTGCACCACCTGGCACTCCGTCTGGGGAGCACAGGATCACCAGCACCACGCCCCCGTGGGCTGGATAGAAATGGCTGGCAGGCCACATGTGGCCCACAGGCCTCAGTTTGCCCAAGGTCTACAGGACCTTAGTTTAACATTTGCTTTAAAAATATTTAATTAGTGGGTTGGTGAAGATTATAAAATCACATCTCTAAAAAAAATCCTTATGCATCTAAAAAGGTATGCAATCTTTGTTTGAACATTGAAGCATTTAAGGCTATAGTTTGTAAAATAAATCTTCCAAAAGACCACCCTTATCTAAAATACACATTTTAATTACTCTAGTTAAAAAAAAAAACTTGCTTCCAAAGTCTTCCTGTCCTTTCTGGCCATCCCTTTCTTCTTCCAGATAGCAGTAAAGAAGGGAAAACTCTATTTGTCCAGCTATCTGATAAAACTAGTTTTAAGAGAACCTCCAGCAAAATCAGTACCGTAGTAAGATATAAAAGCCTAAATCTCTATGAAATGTTACCAGCTTTGGAAACATTTTTTTTAAACATGTCTATTGTCATACAGATCACATAAAGTAAATTAGTGTTCCCTTTTTCTAAAAGCAATAAACATTTTTTATGAACACACTAAACCTCTGTGAGTGATTAATTTAAAACCTGTTTTTTGGGGGAGGGGGTGTTCTGAGTCCAAGAGGGGCAGTTAGGGTGGGAGGGAATCTCAGGAGGGGGCAGTCAGGGCAAGGAGCAGGGGGGTTGGGGATTCTGAGGGGGGCAGGAAGTGGGAGGGAGAAGATAGGGGCAGGCTGTTTGGGGAGGGAAGCCCCTATCCATTCTCCCCCCGCCCGTGTCCTTTTTTTTTTAATGTTGAAATATGGTAATTCTAGACAAAAGGGGTGTGTCATACACACCCTTGTATCTGAAAGGCACAGTCATTATCAGGACTTGTAGTCCCCCTTGAAACAAGAGGTGTGTTCTGATAACTGTCCCCCCTCCCGAAAAATTGTGTGTCCTGAATACTGTCCCCTCTGGACTCAAGGGATGTGTCATGAAGACTGTCCTCTCCAGAAACAAGGGAGGGTGCCGCTGCAACCATGAGATGTTGTGTGAATACTGTTCCCTGAAGAATCATGGTGTGTCATGAATACTACCCCCGCTGGAAACAAGGGGTGTGTCATGAATACCGTTCCCTTCAGAAACAAGGGAGTGTGTCATGAATTGTAGGCCCCCTGAAAACAAGATGTGTTGTCTGAATACTGTCCCTTGGCAGAAACATGGTGTGTTCTAAATACTGTCCCCTCTGGAAACAAAAGGTGTGTTCTGAATAGTGTCCCCTCTGCGACCAAGAGCTGGGGTTGAATAGTGTCCCCTCCAAGAAGACGGGGTGTATAATTAATAGTGCTCCTACTGCGAACAGGGGATGTGTCCTCTGGAAAAGAGGGTGTGTCCTAAATACTAACACACACCTTGCTGGGAGGGGGATATCAGTAATGCTCCCCTGGGAACAAGGGTGTGTACTGAATAGTGTCCTGAGTGTGAACAAGAAGTGAGTCTTGAAAATTATCCTCTCTGGAAAAGAGTGGTGTCACAAATAATGTCCTTCCAGAGAAACAAGGGCTGTTTATCAATAATACTTCTCCTGGAGCATGAGGTGTGTCACAAATACTGTCCCCAGTAGCGAGGAGAGAGGTATTCTGATTACAGACCCCTCTGGGAACAAGAGGCATTGGCTGAATACTGTTCCCTCCCTCCCCCGAAACATGGTGTGTCATGAATACTGTCCCCTCTGGAAACAAGGGCTGTGTCATGAATACCATTCCCTTCAGCAACAAGGGGTGTGTGTCATGAATTGCAGTCCCCCTGAAGATAAGAGGCGTTGCCTGAATACTGTCCCCCTCTGCGACCAAGAGCTGGGTTTGAGTAGTGTCCCCTCCAAGAAGAAGGGGTGTATCATTAACAGTACTCCTGAGAATAAAATGTAAGATCTGAATTGTATTCCCGCTGCAAACATGAGGTGTAGTGTGAATACTGTCCCCCGCCCGAAACGTAGTGTGTCATTAATAGTGTCCCCTCTGGAAACAAAAGGTGTGTCCTGAAGACTGTCCCCTCTGGAAACAAAGGGTGTATCATTAATATTATCCCCTCCGTAGTCCCCCTGCCAATAAGGGGTGTTGCCTGAATACTGTCCCCCACAGAAGAAAAAAAAGAAAATGGTATATCTCCATTTATTTTAATCTCCTAGAACTGGAAAGACCTTGAAGGTCATCGAGTCCAGTCCCCTGCCTACACTAGCAGGATCCGCCTGCCTACACTAGCAGGATTGAGTACTGTCCCCTGACAGATTTTTTGCCCCAGATCCCTAAATGGCCCCCTCAAGGATTGAACTCACAACCCTGGGTTTAGCAGGCCAATGCTCAAACCACTGAGCTATCCCCCCACCCCCCAACATGGTGTGTCATTAATATTGTCCCTTCTGGAAACAAGCAGTGTGTTTAAACCCTGTCCCCTCCAGACAAACAGGGTGTTTCATCAATAGTACTCCTCCTGACATTAATTGTAGTACCCCTGGAAACAAGTGGTGTGTCCTGAATACTATTCCCCCCCCCCCAAAAAAAACAAGAGATGTGTTCTCACGAGTACTCCTCCTAGGACCAAGGGGGGGGGGGTGTCCCAAATACTGTACGCATCTACAGCCGAAGGAGGGCCCTGGCCAGTGATCTGAAGTGGTTGGGGAGGGGCTTTCACTGCCAGAGGCCCCATTCAAGCAGCTGAATCTGGCCAGCAGACCTGTAAGCGGTGCTGCACACTGCATGGGGGGGAATTCAAGGCATCTCTATATATAAAAGTCAAATGGTGTATGCATGCGTGCGTGTATGTACATACACTTACTCCTTCCACACCATTTGAGCTAGAAACTTGAAATTTGGTAGAGTTATAGGTTTTAGGGTCCTAATCAGGGTAAGAGTTGAAAATTTTTCAAATCTCACCTCTGACGCCCCCCAGGGTGAAATTATTTAAAGGCCAATCACATCAGCTGGGCAGCTGCTGTTCTCTGTGACATAGCTATGATGTCATAATACCCCCTCCAACGGACCCTGCATTCGCTCAGCTCTCTGCCCCCTCGATCCAACGGACCCCGCACTCGCTCAGCTCTCTGCCCCCTCCCCACCTCCGACGGACCCGAGTTGGGTTTGGTCGGAGGGTAAGTGAGGTAGGGGTGTCGGGTTTGGTCAGGGGGTGAGGTGGGCATGTCGGGTTTGACTGGGGGCTAAGTGATCCGGGGGTGTCGGGTTTGGTCTGGGGGGGTGGGAAGGTGTTGGGGTGGGTGAGGGGTGAGGTGTAGGTGTTGGGGTTGGTCAGGGGGTGTTGGGTTTGGTTGGGAGGGTGAGGAGGGGGGGTCGGGGTTGGTCGAGGGGTAAGTGAGGTGGGGGTGTTGGGTTTGGTCGGGGGGGTGAGGTGGGGGGTGTCAGGTTTGCTCTCTGCCCCCTCCCCGCTCCAACGGACCCCACACTCGCTCAACTCTCTGCCCCCTCCCCACCTCCAACGGACCCGAGCAACGCTGGGTATTTTCGCTAGTTTTATATATTTACAAATTCCCCCATGCTATTTTTAATCCAAAAAGCCAGACATGTCTGAGAGAATATGGACGAATGGGTACAGAAGATGTATCCTGATTACTGTCCTGCTGAGAAAGAAGGGTGTTTCTTGCTCTTATGGCTTGTAGAAAGTAATATTAGAAGCAATAGGACCATGGCTCCCTGGTGCCCTCTGTTCGCGTGCACCTACTCTTTCCCCCGCCCCACACTTGGAGCAGCCCCCTGGTAAAGCTGGTCCTGGGAACCTCTTGTCTGTTGCACAGGGGGCAGGGACTGCTGTTGGGGGTGTCACAAGCCCCCTGTCTTTGTACATGGTTTCTGCTGAGCTGGGGTAGGGGTGGGGGTGACAGGAGTCTGTGATGTTGCGTCTGGGTCATGAGTGGGAGATGCTGAGTGTGCTGCTGGACTGAACAGCCTCTAGATTAAAGTGAGAGTGTGCTGTGTCTCACTCACCGAACACACATAAAATTGCACATAATTTTAAAATTGCACCGAACACACACAAAATTGCAGAGACTATGTGTGCATGGTTCATTTAAAAGTTTAAGGATTAGAGTTCTGTTAGTTTATTTTTTTTCTGTGGTCTGTGCAGCTCATAAATTTAATTCTTTTAGTAGTAAAATTAAGTAGAAATTAGTTATAAAATGACTAACCTGTCCTGGCTGGCATAATTGTCATTCATTATTTAACATAACAATGACAAAGCACAATATGATAATAAAAGTCAGACAATCAAATAATAGTATTGTGCTAGAAAATTAAATTCTGCTTCTAGCTGAAGGTTGCTTATTTTCAAATTGTCTTTTTAGTGATATTTGTAAAATAACTTAACATTTGTTTGAAAATAAATATGGTTCCATGTATGATACAAATAGCCATGATGGAATCAAATGTTAGTGAGTCATGTACATGATTTTGATTGGTAACCATAAATGCAAAAATATTTAGAAAAATTAATTTCCTTACATAATAAAAGAGAAAACAACACATTAATCATGTCTGTTTGTTTATTTTAGTGAATGTTTTTTTACTGCACTAAAAATGCATTTACTTCATTTTGACTACCTAATGGCAGTAACATAGTGTATGTTAAGTAAACTTTGCTTATTTTTTTCAGTTTAGTACAGATATATACAAAGATAGAGTACAAAATATCAAACTTGTGTTTCTGATATCTGTGTTAACGCTCCAGAACTGACACCTTCAAGCCTGGGAGGGGGAAATGTCTTGCTGAATTAGCTCCTGACGCTTCTAAACTTAAATATATATACAAATTCCAATTAAAGCCACATTTTAAATTTATGTTTTTTTAAATATAAGAATTAGGATTTAGCTGACAGGAATACTGTATCCAAGTTATTATGTGCAATAAACCTGGCATTTTGAGATCCTCAAATAGGCCCCTGGACTCGTGCTTAAAATTGCCTTCCCCCAAAATATGAAATGTTGCCTCTGGCGAGCCACGAGCGGCCAGAGGGCTGTGAGCTCTGGCAAGATACAGGCCCCTGTGTGACAGCATGAAGTCCCCCTTGAGCTGCATGCTGCGTGCCCGGCACCACAAGCTGCAGCAGCAGCAGTGGCGTAAGGGTGGCAATACTCTATGCAACCCTTATGGCTGTGATGCTGCAGGGGGTGTTGGTGTTTTTGCCTTAAGAGCTTGGTGCGAACCCCTGGCTGCCTATAAAATGAGTAGTGTGTGCTGGGGCTGAGCTCTGTGACCTTTGTCTATGTAAATTAAACACTTGGAGGAGGCAGTGGGGTGTGCAGGGGATGGAGGTGGGGGGGGGGTAGTCTGGGGGAAAGTATAAGTTTGCACAGGTTGCGATTTTCCCTAAAGTTGGTCATGGGGATGGTGCAGTATCTCTGGACTGTGGCAGCTGCCTGGGCAGCGTGACAGGGAGTTACACTGCCCTCCATTTTGACTTCACTCAAGCACCAGTGAAGTAATTTACATTCCTGCAGCTCCCCCCCCCAAAATACCATCTCACAGTACAAAGACAACCCTCAGCACTGTTGAGGTATCTCTTTCAGCAGCCTCCAACTGCACCTACTGTGGATTCCCCTCTTCTGTCTAGGTAGCATTTCCTTTTTAGGAACCTCAAATAGCGTAATTACCTGTCAATAGCATTTGAGTCTTCTGAAATTTTGCATTGTAAGACAAGGCTGATTAATACATCAAGAGGAACAGTGCTTGCTGCTGCTAAAGTAGAAATGAACTAAAGGGTTTCTGGGTCACTGGAGTCTGTCTTTATAGCTGCCTTTGGCTTCCAAGGCATGCTGGGAAATGGAGGGCGGAGCTTAGGCAGTATATAAGCTGGGCTCTTGCCAGAGGAAGTCATTCAGCTTTGTGGTGCTGCAAAGAGATGTGCATAGGCACTTGTAGGGGTGTTTAGAGTCATGGTGAGTATTGATATGGGGGTAACAATGATGTATTTGTGGTTAATATACTGTTTTTCTTTCCTTCTTTCTGTATAATATGCTTTTCTTTCATTTCAGGCTGTTCAGAGTGTGTTTGATTTATGTGTTACTAGCAAAAATACCTGGTGTTGTTTGGGTTAGTTGGAGGTGGGGAGGGGGCAGACAGCTGAGTGAGTGTGGGGTCTGTTGGATGGGGGAGAGAGCAAACCTGACACCCCCACCTCACCCTCCTGACCAAACCTGAGACCCCCACCTCACTTAGCCCTCGACCAACCCCGACTCACATTTTCACCCCCCCAGCCAAACCCAACACCCCATGTCTCCCCCTACCCACCCCAACACCCCCTGACCAACACCCACACCTCACCTCCCCCCGTAGACCAAACCTGACACACCCACCTCACTTTCCCCCCCAACCAAACCCGACATCCCTACCTACCACCACAAACAATCACAACACCCACACCTTACTTACCCCTCGACCAAACCCAACACCCCCACCTTACCCCAACCAAACCCAACACCCCCTGACCAACCCCAACCCCCACACCTCACCCCTCACTCCCCCGCCACCTTCCCACCCCCCCCCACCAAACCCGACACCCCCGGCTCACTTACCCCCCCCGACCAAACCCGACACCCCCTGACCAACCCCCACCCACCCAGACACCTTCCCACCCACCCCCAGACCAAACCCGACACCCCCCTGCTCACTTACCCCCCCCCCGACCAAACCCGAAACCCCCACCTCACCCCCTGACCGACCAAATCCAACTTGGGTCCGTCGCAGGTGGGGAGGGGGCACAGAGCTGAGGGATTCTGGGGTCCATCGCAGGTGGGGAGGGGGCACAGAGCTGAGGGAATCCGGGGTCTGTGGCAGGTGGGGAGGGGGCACAGAGCTGAGGGATTGCGGGGTTCTGTTGGAGGAGGGAGGGGCAGAGAGCTGAGCGAGTGCGGTGTCTGTTGGAGGGGGTATTATGACATCAGAACTATGTCACAGAGAACAGCAGCTACCCAGCTGATGTGATTGGCCTTTAAAGAGTTTCACCTCTGAGGGGCGTCAGGGGTGAGATTTGAAAATTTTTCAACCCTTACGACCATTTGGACCCCAAGACCTCTAACTGTACCAAATTTCAAGTCTGTAGCTCACCCCTCACCCACCCTGACACCTTCCCACCCCCCCAGACGAAACCCGACACCCCCTGTCTCACTTACCCCCTGACTGAACCTGACACCCCCACCTCACCCCCGCACCAATCGCAACACCCCCAGACCAAACCCGACACCCCCCAGCTCACTTACCCCCCCGACCAAACCCGACACCCCCACCTCACCCCCTACCAACCGCAACACCCCCTGACCAACCACAACACCCACACCTCACCCCTCACCCACCCCGACACCTTCCCACCCCCCCAGACCAAACCCGACACCCCCCCCGGCTCACTTACCCCCCCGACCGAACCTGACACCCCCACCTCATCCCCCCCACCAACCGCAACACCCCCTGACCAACCACAACACCCACACCTCACCCCTCACCCACCCCGACAACTTCCCACCCCCCCAGACCAAACCCAACACCACCACCCCCGGCTCACGGTGCACTGTGTAGCACACAGATTATTAAATATACTGTTTGGTTGGTGGGTGAGGTGGGGGTGTTGGGTTTGCTCAGGGGGTGAGGTGGGGGTGTCGGGTTCGGTCAGGGGGTAAGTGAGCCGGGGGGTGTCGGGTTCGGTCTGGGGGTGTTGCGATTCGTGGGGGGGTGAGGTGGGGGTGTTGGGTTCGGTCGGGGGGTAAGTGAGCCGGGGAGTGTCGGGTTCGGTCTGGGGGTGTTGCGATTGGGGGGGGGTGAGGTAGGGGTGTTGGGTTTGGTCGGGGGGTAAGTGAGCTGGGGGGGGTGTCGGGTTTGGTCTGGGCACCCACCCTGACACCTTCCCCCACACCCCCAGACCAACCCCAACACCCCCTGGCTCACTTACCCCTCGACCAAACCCAACACCCCCACCTGACCCCCCCCAAGGAAACCCGACACCCCCACCTCACCCCCTGACCAAACCCGACACCCCCACCTCACTTACCGTCCCACCAAACCCAACTCGGATCCGTTGCAGGGGGGGGCAGAGCTGAGGGATTCCGGGGACCTTCGTGGGTGGGGGGGCACAGAGCTGATGGATTCCGGGGTTCCGTTGGGAGGGGCAGAGAACTGAGGGATCTCCGGGGTTCCATTGGAGGAGGGAGGGGTGAGCTGAGCGAGTGAGGTGTCTGTTGGAGGGGGTATTATATCATCATCACCACCTAACCACCCACCTGATGTGATTGGCCCTGAAAGACTTTCACCCTTGGGGATTGTCAGAGGTGAGATCCGAAAATTTTTCGACCCTTACCAGCATCTAGACCCCAAGACCCTTAACTGTACCAAATTTCAAGTCTCTGGCTCAAACGGTGCGGGAGGTGTTCACAGTCATACATACATACATACATACATACATCACTTGACTTTTATTTATATATATAGATATCATTAGTATTTTCATTGGGAGTGAGACCCTGGGGGGATAGCTTCTGTCAAACACACATTTAGTACTGATAGCATGTCCATGGTGTTGGATGTTGTAGAGGCAGAGCAATTTTCTGTTTGGGTTAGGTGGGGACTGGTCTGAGGAAACTAATATTTAGTAAGCGTTTCGTCTCTTAACCTCATCTGTATGCCCCTTTTGTATTTTTGCTTTTCAATTGTCTGGAGCCCCCTGAGTAGGGTTAATAAACCATGTTTACAGTCAAACTTTCTTTGTATCTGCAGCTGTGTCCAGATCCGGTACTGAGTTGCACTGTGACCTGAGGGTTGTGAATATTTTCCTTCTCTGTCACACCATCGCTATATGTTTAGGAATAACTTCAACATCTGGGCATGAAGGCCTGTCTATCAAGGTGAAGAGGCTCTTGAGGGGCAGCTCCTGTCCAATTTCAAAAGATAAGTATATGCCAAAGGGTTTGATGGTCAGAAGGATTTCTGATCTTGAGGCTCTTTCTTTACTTATGGGAGTTCTCTAAATTCTACTCATTCTTAATGGGCACGTGAGGGGTGGATGGGAGCTCATTACTGGGGGGAGTGTGCTTTATTTCCTGGAAGAAGGTTGACTGCTGGCAGAGTGACCTGTCTGTAACTAGAGATGCTCTGCTCTCAGTTCTTCTCACTTACACACCATTTTGCATCACTGGTCACCACTTCATTCTTGTGTTCTCCTCTACATGGTTGTGGTTTTCTGAGGAGGATGTGCCAATTCTAGTTAGCGATGGGCCTCTGTGGTGTAGGGAAAAGGGGAGGGCCATCAGTATGTAGAAATTTAGCCATTTTCCATGTGTATGAGAGCGTTTGGGGTGGGGTTATGTGAGGGGGATGTAATGTGTAGTAGGCATTCCCTGTCAAGCAAGTCCTATGTAGGTTAGGTGAGTAGAGTGTATAACTGAGGTATAGTCAAGCTTTTTTTTTTTTTTATTTGCAGATGAGTCCAGGTCATGACTACTACCCTTTGACCGTCACCGCATTGTTGTACACATGTCGATGGATGAAAGCGAAGGCCCACATATGAAGGCAAAGAAGATCTTGAGAGCGGGAATGGCTGTCAAAGTTAAGTATCTACTGGAGGGTTTGATGGTCCGAAGTATTTGTGCTGTTGAGTCTTCTTGTTTAGGGGTGGGAGTCTTCTAAATTCTTCGTGTTCTTAATAGGCTTTTGAAGCGTGGTTGGGAGCTTGTTGTACAGAGGGAGTGTGTGTGTGTGTGTGTCCCCTGAGGGAGGGCTAATTGCTGGGAGAGCAACCTGTCTGTAATTCGAGATGCTCCATTCTCAGTTCTTCTCTCACACAAAGCACTGGGTTTGCACGACAGGTCACCACTGCATTCTTTGTCCATCTTCTATGTGGTTGTGGTTTCACAAGGAGAATGTGAGCATCCTAGTTAGCGATGGTCCCCTGCTGTGGTGAGGATGTGGGCGGGGGCAGCAATATGTGGATGAGTGTTTTGGGGTGGGGAGGTGCTTCTCTGAGGGGTGTGTGTATGGATAGTAAGTGTTCCTTCTGTTTAGTTTGCAGATGAGGTCATTTTTTCATGTTGTGGATGTTAGGGTTGATGGGTTGTTATGTGAGTAGATTTGTTTGTACTTGCAGATGCATCTGGATCAGATACTGTGTTGTGTCATTCTGTGCAGGGTCCCGACTACTGCTCTTTGACTGTCATGCCATTGCTGTATGGCTGTTGACATCCGGGTGAGAAGTCTAGTGTACAAAAGAAAAGAAGATCTTGGGAGTGGCTGTCAAAGTTAAGTATCTGCTGAAGGGTATGATGGTGAGAAGTATTTGTATTGTGGAAGCTTATTGTTTAGAGGCGGGAGTCTCGTAAACTCTGCCTGTTCTTAGTGGGCACAAGAGGGAGCTCATTGTATGGATGTTTTCCTTGGAGGAAGGTTGATTGGTGGGAGAGTGACCTCTCTAACTAGAGATGCTCCATTCTCAGTTCTTCTGTCACACAGCACTGGGTTTGCATGATGGGTCACTGCTTTGTCCTTCTTTTCTCCTCTATTGGATGTTGGCTTTCTGAGGGGGATGTGAGCATCCTAGTTAGCGATGGTCTCCTGTGCTGGAGGGAACGTGGGAGGGGCTTCAGTTTGTGGATGTCCATGTTGGGGTGGGGGGGCTTCTCTGAGGGAGGGGGTCGAGTGTAGTAGACGTTCAGTCTCTTTAGGAAGCAGTATGCTCGTGAGGTGATCTTTCCTATTGCATAGTTGGGAGCTTTATGAATAGGTTTGCAGTCAAGCTTGTTTTTATTTTTCAGATGCATCTGGGACTGCACTGCGTTGTTCCATGGAGGGTCGTGGGAGTGGCTGTCAAAGTTAAGTATCTGTGAAGGGTTTGATGGTGAGAAATATTTGTGCTGTTCAGGCTTCTTGTTTGGGAATGGAGTCCTCTAAAATGTGTCCATTCTTAATGGGCATGTGGTGGGTGGGAGGTGGTGGTGGTGGTGGTGGTTGTATGGAGGGAGCTTGAGTTTCCCCTGAGGGAAGGTTGATGGTAGAGTGACCTGTGTGTAACTAGAGATGCTCCATTCTCCCTTCTCCCACGCACAGCACTGGGTTTCCATGTTGGATCACGTCTTTGTCCTTCTTTTCTCTTCTGCTGGGTGTTGGTTTTCTGAGGAGGATGTGAACATTCTAGTTAATGATGGACCCTTGTGGTGTAGGGAAAGGGGGAGGGCCACCAGTATGTGGATGAGAGTGTTTGGGGGTCTGGGGGGGGGTTAGTATGCAGGCGTGGTTATCTTTCATATCATGTAGTTGGGTGCTTTGAGTAGGTATGCAGTCAAAGAGTATTTGTGCTTGCAGATGCGTCCAGATCTGGTCCCGTGTCATGGTGTTCTGCGGAGTGTCATGACTACCTGTCTCTGACTATAACAGCATCGCTGTATTCCTGCCAATGTATGGGAGTGAAGGTCCATATATAAGGGGAAGAAGATCTTAAGAGCTGGTGTAGCCATCTAAGTTAAGTATCTGCCAAAGGGTTTGATGTTCAGAAGAATGTGTGCTGTTGAGGAAACTTGTTTAGGGATTAGGGGGGTCCTCTAAGAAACCTCACAGTTTAGAGGACATGTGGGGGGTGGGTGGAAGTTCATTGTATGGCGGGAGCATGAATTTCCACTGGAGGAAGGTTGATTGCTGGGACAGTGCTCTCTCTGTAACTAGAGATGCTCCGTTCTCTGTTCTTCTCTCTCACACAGCACTGGGGTTGCATGACATGTCACCACTTTATCCTTTGTCCATCTTCTACACGGTTGTGGTTTTCCAAGGAGAATGTGAGCATCCTAGTTAGCAATGGGCTCCTGCTGTGGTGGGATATGGAGGGAGAGCAGCAACATGTGCTTGAGAGTGTTTGGGGTGGGTGGGTGCATTTATGTGGGAAGTGTAATGGGTATTAAGTGTTTGATTTGGTTAGTATGCAGGTGAGGTCATCTTTTCTATCCTGTAGTTGGGTGCTGTGTGAGTAGGTGTGCAGTCACACTTTCTTTGTATTTACAGATGCATCCAGGTCTGGTATCCGTGTCGTGGTGTTCTGCGGAGTGTCGTGACTACTTCTCTCTGACTGTCATGACATCGCTGTATTCCTGCCAATGTATGGGAGTGAAGGCCCATCTATAAGGGGAAGAAGATCTTAAGAGCGGGAGTAACTGTCTAAGTTAAGTATCTGCCGAAGGGTTTGATGGTCAGAAGAATGTGTGTTTGTGAGGCTCCTTGTTCAGAGGTGGAAGTCCTCTAAAATGTGTCGGTTCTTAATGGGCATGTGAGGGGTGGGTGGAAGCTCGTTGTATGGAGGGAGCATGAATTTCCCCTGAGGGAGGGCTAATTGTTGGGACAGTGCCCTCTCTATAACTAGAGATGCTCCGTTCTCCGTTCTTCTCTCACACACAGCACTGGGGTTGCACGATAGGTCACCACTTCATCCTTTGTCCATCTTCTACACGGTTGTGGTTTTCCAAGGAGAATGTGAGCATCCTAGTTAGCGATGGGCTCCTGCTGTGGTGGGATATGGAGGGAGGGCAGCAAAATGTGCTTGAGAGTGTTTGGGGTGGGTGGGTACATCTATGTGGGAAGTGTAATGGGTATTAAATGTTTGTTTTTGGTTAGTATGCAGGTGAGGTCATCTTTTGTATCCTGTAGTTGGGTGCTGTGTGAGTAGGTGTGCAGTCACACTTTCTTTGTATTTGCAGAAGCGTCTGGATCCAATTTGGCAAAGAACCAGTGAAGCTGAAGTATGACTGTGGGGGATATGAAGTACTTGTTTTCCAAAATGGATTTGGTGTCAGGTTTGCAAGTTAAGTATGATTATTGATTGAGTATAGTTTTGTGTTGGGCTGTCCTGTGTCAAGGTGACAACTGTGTGTTTCACTGGGTGTATGTCACTTGGTATTGCATGTGCTTTTGTTGTGTGTGCTTTTAGATGTTTAGCATTTGTTCTATGGCTGATGAGTGTGTGACTTTCTTTTCTCTTTTCTATAGGAAGCTATTTCCATGTGTGTAGTTGGAAGGCAACGGTGTCAGCAGAGAGGATTTTGGTGTGCTTTGTTTGGAAGAATTGGAGTTCGATTGTATATGTGTTTGGGTTGTGATGTGAAGTGTTCTCTGTTTGATGGCTAGAATGTACTAGAGCAGCAGGACTGGGGTCAGTGTTCTGGTAGATACCAGAACTACCAGTATTCTTAAGTGGCATTATTGTAATTTCTGCAATCCCAATTGGAGAGATTAACTAAACCAACCCTGTCACTTATGTGAAGTAGTTTCTGTAATTACTTGCACAAAATGTAACTAGCTTGAAAGGAGTGGTTTGTTTGCCACTTGGAATGTTCCAGCCATCAAAGTTTCAAGAGGACACTGTTGTAATATCCCTATGTTTTTGGACATTGTGAAGTGTTAAGTTGTTTGTATATTGTTGCATAACCTGTAGTTGTAGAGCTGTAACGTATAGCTTGAGTTGCAATCAGATGATTCATTTAGTCATCTGTGTCGTAGCATCCTAAATCACTGTAGTGATTTTTGAAACCATGGTGCAGTGCAGTCAAACAGCCGGAAGGCTGACGTTTTTTACAATTTGTCAGCCTTTTGGCTGTTTCGCTGCACTGCACCATGGTTGGGACTGTCCCGGACAGTCTTTGACTTATCTTTTTGCATGTGTAGGTGCTGTTGAGGGAGCATGCTAGCCGGTTGCTAGATGAGGTATGGTCAAGCCCCATTCCTGCCTCTCCCCATAAATGCAAGGTTTTGGACACATGATGTGTGATTTGAGTATACAGAAGTGAAATGCAGACAATGCTGTTGGTTTAAGGGGATTATGTTATGTAATTGATTATATCCATGTATGTGAAATAAAACATTGTTATGGAATTTGTATGCCATTCTGTAGTGTGGAATATTTGCAAACTGATGTAATGGATGCCTCGTTGACTCAATAAAGCACTGTGTGTTGCCAAATAAAGATTGTGATTTACTCTATTTTCTCATCTCAGAAGAGCTGAGTCTCTCATTGTGGGTATTGTGTTTTTTGGTGGAATGGTATGGTGTAATGACAGGTAAACTATCTTTGAGGTTTGGGTTTAGGGTTTGAGGTTTGGGTTTAGGGTTTGAGGTTTGGGTTTAGGGTTTGAGGTTTGGGTTTAGGGTTTGAGGTTTGGGTTTAGGGTTTGAGGTTTGGGTTTAGGGTTTGAGGTTTGGGTTTAGGGTTTGAGGTTTGGGTTTAGGGTTTGAGGTTTGGGTTTAGGGTTTGAGGTTTGGGTTTAGGGTTTGAGGTTTGGGTTTAGGGTTTGAGGTTTGGGTTTAGGGTTGGGTTTGAGGTTTGGGTTTAGGGTTTGAGGTTTGGGTTTAGGGTTTGAGGTTTGGGTTTAGGGTTTGAGGTTTGGGTTTAGGGTTTGAGGTTTGGGTTTAGGGTTTGAGGTTTGGGTTAGGGTTTGAGGTTTGGGTTTAGGGTTTGAGGTTTGGGTTTAGGGTTTGAGGTTTGGGTTTAGGGTTTGAGGTTTGGGTTTAGGGTTTGAGGTTTGGGTTTAGGGTTTGAGGTTTGGGTTTAGGGTTTGAGGTTTGGGTTTAGGGTTTGAGGTTTGGGTTTAGGGTTTGAGGTTTGGGTTTAGGGTTTGAGGTTTGGGTTTAGGGTTTGAGGTTTGGGTTTAGGGTTTGAGGTTTGGGTTTAGGGTTTGAGGTTTGGGTTTAGGGTTTGAGGTTTGGGTTTAGGGTTTGAGGTTTGGGTTTAGGGTTTGAGGTTTGGGTTTAGGGTTTGAGGTTTGGGTTTAGGGTTTGAGGTTTGGGTTTAGGGTTTGAGGTTTGGGTTTAGGGTTTGAGGTTTGGGTTTAGGGTTTGAGGTTTGGGTTTAGGGTTTGAGGTTTGGGTTTAGGGTTTGAGGTTTGGGTTTAGGGTTTGAGGTTTGGGTTTAGGGTTTGAGGTTTGGGTTTAGGGTTTGAGGTTTGGGTTTAGGGTTTGAGGTTTGGGTTTAGGGTTTGAGGTTTGGGTTTAGGGTTTGAGGTTTGGGTTTAGGGTTTGAGGTTTGGGTTTAGGGTTTGAGGTTTGGGTTTAGGGTTTGAGGTTTGGGTTTAGGGTTTGAGGTTTGGGTTTAGGGTTTGAGGTTTGGGTTTAGGGTTTGAGGTTTGGGTTTAGGGTTTGAGGTTTGGGTTTAGGGTTTGAGGTTTGGGTTTAGGGTTTGAGGTTTGGGTTTAGGGTTTGAGGTTTGGGTTTAGGGTTTGAGGTTTGGGTTTAGGGTTTGAGGTTTGGGTTTAGGGTTTGAGGTTTGGGTTTAGGGTTTGAGGTTTGGGTTTAGGGTTTGAGGTTTGGGTTTAGGGTTTGAGGTTTGGGTTTAGGGTTTGAGGTTTGGGTTTAGGGTTTGAGGTTTGGGTTTAGGGTTTGAGGTTTGGGTTTAGGGTTTGAGGTTTGGGTTTAGGGTTTGAGGTTTGGGTTTAGGGTTTGAGGTTTGGGTTTAGGGTTTGAGGTTTGGGTTTAGGGTTTGAGGTTTGGGTTTAGGGTTTGAGGTTTGGGTTTAGGGTTTGAGGTTTGGGTTTAGGGTTTGAGGTTTGGGTTTAGGGTTTGAGGTTTGGGTTTAGGGTTTGAGGTTTGGGTTTAGGGTTTGAGGTTTGGGTTTAGGGTTTGAGGTTTGGGTTTAGGGTTTGAGGTTTGGGTTTAGGGTTTGAGGTTTGGGTTTAGGGTTTGAGGTTTGGGTTTAGGGTTTGAGGTTTGGGTTTAGGGTTTGAGGTTTGGGTTTAGGGTTTGAGGTTTGGGTTTAGGGTTTGAGGTTTGGGTTTAGGGTTTGAGGTTTGGGTTTAGGGTTTGAGGTTTGGGTTTAGGGTTTGAGGTTTGGGTTAGGGTTAGGGTTAGGGTTAGGGTTAGGGTTAGGGTTAGGGTTAGGGTTAGGGTTAGGGTTAGGGTTAGGGTTAGGGTTAGGGTTAGGGTTAGGGTTAGGGTTAGGGTTAGGGTTAGGGTTAGGGTTAGGGTTAGGGTTAGGGTTAGGGTTAGGGTTAGGGTTAGGGTTAGGGTTAGGGTTAGGGTTAGGGTTAGGGTTAGGGTTAGGGTTAGGGTTAGGGTTAGGGTTAGGGTTAGGGTTAGGGTTAGGGTTAGGGTTAGGGTTAGGGTTAGGGTTAGGGTTAGGGTTAGGGTTAGGGTTAGGGTTAGGGTTAGGGTTAGGGTTAGGGTTAGGGTTAGGGTTAGGGTTAGGGTTAGGGTTAGGGTTAGGGTTAGGGTTAGGGTTAGGGTTAGGGTTAGGGTTAGGGTTAGGGTTAGGGTTAGGGTTAGGGTTAGGGTTAGGGTTAGGGTTAGGGTTAGGGTTAGGGTTAGGGTTAGGGTTAGGGTTAGGGTTAGGGTTAGGGTTAGGGTTAGGGTTAGGGTTAGGGTTAGGGTTAGGGTTAGGGTTAGGGTTAGGGTTAGGGTTAGGGTTAGGGTTAGGGTTAGGGTTAGGGTTAGGGTTAGGGTTAGGGTTAGGGTTAGGGTTAGGGTTAGGGTTAGGGTTAGGGTTAGGGTTAGGGTTAGGGTTAGGGTTTAGGGTTAGGGTTAGGGTTAGGGTTAGGGTTAGGGTTAGGGTTAGGGTTAGGGTTAGGGTTAGGGTTAGGGTTAGGGTTAGGGTTAGGGTTAGGGTTAGGGTTAGGGTTAGGGTTAGGGTTAGGGTTAGGGTTAGGGTTAGGGTTAGGGTTAGGGTTAGGGTTAGGGTTAGGGTTAGGGTTAGGGTTAGGGTTAGGGTTAGGGTTAGGGTTAGGGTTAGGGTTAGGGTTAGGGTTAGGGTTAGGGTTAGGGTTAGGGTTAGGGTTAGGGTTAGGGTTAGGGTTAGGGTTAGGGTTAGGGTTAGGGTTAGGGTTAGGGTTAGGGTTAGGGTTAGGGTTAGGGTTAGGGTTAGGGTTAGGGTTAGGGTTAGGGTTAGGGTTAGGGTTAGGGTTAGGGTTAGGGTTAGGGTTAGGGTTAGGGTTAGGGTTAGGGTTAGGGTTAGGGTTAGGGTTAGGGTTAGGGTTAGGGTTAGGGTTAGGGTTAGGGTTAGGGTTAGGGTTAGGGTTAGGGTTAGGGTTAGGGTTAGGGTTAGGGTTAGGGTTAGGGTTAGGGTTAGGGTTAGGGTTAGGGTTAGGGTTAGGGTTAGGGTTAGGGTTAGGGTTAGGGTTAGGGTTAGGGTTAGGGTTAGGGTTAGGGTTAGGGTTAGGGTTAGGGTTAGGGTTAGGGTTAGGGTTAGGGTTAGGGTTAGGGTTAGGGTTAGGGTTAGGGTTAGGGTTAGGGTTAGGGTTAGGGTTAGGGTTAGGGTTAGGGTTAGGGTTAGGGTTAGGGTTAGGGTTAGGGTTAGGGTTAGGGTTAGGGTTAGGGTTAGGGTTAGGGTTAGGGTTAGGGTTAGGGTTAGGGTTAGGGTTAGGGTTAGGGTTAGGGTTAGGGTTAGGGTTAGGGTTAGGGTTAGGGTTAGGGTTAGGGTTAGGGTTAGGGTTAGGGTTAGGGTTAGGGTTAGGGTTAGGGTTAGGGTTAGGGTTAGGGTTAGGGTTAGGGTTAGGGTTAGGGTTAGGGTTAGGGTTAGGGTTAGGGTTAGGGTTAGGGTTAGGGTTAGGGTTAGGGTTAGGGTTAGGGTTAGGGTTAGGGTTAGGGTTAGGGTTAGGGTTAGGGTTAGGGTTAGGGTTAGGGTTAGGGTTAGGGTTAGGGTTAGGGTTAGGGTTAGGGTTAGGGTTAGGGTTAGGGTTAGGGTTAGGGTTAGGGTTAGGGTTAGGGTTAGGGTTAGGGTTAGGGTTAGGGTTAGGGTTAGGGTTAGGGTTAGGGTTAGGGTTAGGGTTAGGGTTAGGGTTAGGGTTAGGGTTAGGGTTAGGGTTAGGGTTAGGGTTAGGGTTAGGGTTAGGGTTAGGGTTAGGGTTAGGGTTAGGGTTAGGGTTAGGGTTAGGGTTAGGGTTAGGGTTAGGGTTAGGGTTAGGGTTAGGGTTAGGGTTAGGGTTAGGGTTAGGGTTAGGGTTAGGGTTAGGGTTAGGGTTAGGGTTAGGGTTAGGGTTAGGGTTAGGGTTAGGGTTAGGGTTAGGGTTAGGGTTAGGGTTAGGGTTAGGGTTAGGGTTAGGGTTAGGGTTAGGGTTAGGGTTAGGGTTAGGGTTAGGGTTAGGGTTAGGGTTAGGGTTAGGGTTAGGGTTAGGGTTAGGGTTAGGGTTAGGGTTAGGGTTAGGGTTAGGGTTAGGGTTAGGGTTAGGGTTAGGGTTAGGGTTAGGGTTAGGGTTAGGGTTAGGGTTAGGGTTAGGGTTAGGGTTAGGGTTAGGGTTAGGGTTAGGGTTAGGGTTAGGGTTAGGGTTAGGGTTAGGGTTAGGGTTAGGGTTAGGGTTAGGGTTAGGGTTAGGGTTAGGGTTAGGGTTAGGGTTAGGGTTAGGGTTAGGGTTAGGGTTAGGGTTAGGGTTAGGGTTAGGGTTAGGGTTAGGGTTAGGGTTAGGGTTAGGGTTAGGGTTAGGGTTAGGGTTAGGGTTAGGGTTAGGGTTAGGGTTAGGGTTAGGGTTAGGGTTAGGGTTAGGGTTAGGGTTAGGGTTAGGGTTAGGGTTAGGGTTAGGGTTAGGGTTAGGGTTAGGGTTAGGGTTAGGGTTAGGGTTAGGGTTAGGGTTAGGGTTAGGGTTAGGGTTAGGGTTAGGGTTAGGGTTAGGGTTAGGGTTAGGGTTAGGGTTAGGGTTAGGGTTAGGGTTAGGGTTAGGGTTAGGGTTAGGGTTAGGGTTAGGGTTAGGGTTAGGGTTAGGGTTAGGGTTAGGGTTAGGGTTAGGGTTAGGGTTAGGGTTAGGGTTAGGGTTAGGGTTAGGGTTAGGGTTAGGGTTAGGGTTAGGGTTAGGGTTAGGGTTAGGGTTAGGGTTAGGGTTAGGGTTAGGGTTAGGGTTAGGGTTAGGGTTAGGGTTAGGGTTAGGGTTAGGGTTAGGGTTAGGGTTAGGGTTAGGGTTAGGGTTAGGGTTAGGGTTAGGGTTAGGGTTAGGGTTAGGGTTAGGGTTAGGGTTAGGGTTAGGGTTAGGGTTAGGGTTAGGGTTAGGGTTAGGGTTAGGGTTAGGGTTAGGGTTAGGGTTAGGGTTAGGGTTAGGGTTAGGGTTAGGGTTAGGGTTAGGGTTAGGGTTAGGGTTAGGGTTAGGGTTAGGGTTAGGGTTAGGGTTAGGGTTAGGGTTAGGGTTAGGGTTAGGGTTAGGGTTAGGGTTAGGGTTAGGGTTAGGGTTAGGGTTAGGGTTAGGGTTAGGGTTAGGGTTAGGGTTAGGGTTAGGGTTAGGGTTAGGGTTAGGGTTAGGGTTAGGGTTAGGGTTAGGGTTAGGGTTAGGGTTAGGGTTAGGGTTAGGGTTAGGGTTAGGGTTAGGGTTAGGGTTAGGGTTAGGGTTAGGGTTAGGGTTAGGGTTAGGGTTAGGGTTAGGGTTAGGGTTAGGGTTAGGGTTAGGGTTAGGGTTAGGGTTAGGGTTAGGGTTAGGGTTAGGGTTAGGGTTAGGGTTAGGGTTAGGGTTAGGGTTAGGGTTAGGGTTAGGGTTAGGGTTAGGGTTAGGGTTAGGGTTAGGGTTAGGGTTAGGGTTAGGGTTAGGGTTAGGGTTAGGGTTAGGGTTAGGGTTAGGGTTAGGGTTAGGGTTAGGGTTAGGGTTAGGGTTAGGGTTAGGGTTAGGGTTAGGGTTAGGGTTAGGGTTAGGGTTAGGGTTAGGGTTAGGGTTAGGGTTAGGGTTAGGGTTAGGGTTAGGGTTAGGGTTAGGGTTAGGGTTAGGGTTAGGGTTAGGGTTAGGGTTAGGGTTAGGGTTAGGGTTAGGGTTAGGGTTAGGGTTAGGGTTAGGGTTAGGGTTAGGGTTAGGGTTAGGGTTAGGGTTAGGGTTAGGGTTAGGGTTAGGGTTAGGGTTAGGGTTAGGGTTAGGGTTAGGGTTAGGGTTAGGGTTAGGGTTAGGGTTAGGGTTAGGGTTAGGGTTAGGGTTAGGGTTAGGGTTAGGGTTAGGGTTAGGGTTAGGGTTAGGGTTAGGGTTAGGGTTAGGGTTAGGGTTAGGGTTAGGGTTAGGGTTAGGGTTAGGGTTAGGGTTAGGGTTAGGGTTAGGGTTAGGGTTAGGGTTAGGGTTAGGGTTAGGGTTAGGGTTAGGGTTAGGGTTAGGGTTAGGGTTAGGGTTAGGGTTAGGGTTAGGGTTAGGGTTAGGGTTAGGGTTAGGGTTAGGGTTAGGGTTAGGGTTAGGGTTAGGGTTAGGGTTAGGGTTAGGGTTAGGGTTAGGGTTAGGGTTAGGGTTAGGGTTAGGGTTAGGGTTAGGGTTAGGGTTAGGGTTAGGGTTAGGGTTAGGGTTAGGGTTAGGGTTAGGGTTAGGGTTAGGGTTAGGGTTAGGGTTAGGGTTAGGGTTAGGGTTAGGGTTAGGGTTAGGGTTAGGGTTAGGGTTAGGGTTAGGGTTAGGGTTAGGGTTAGGGTTAGGGTTAGGGTTAGGGTTAGGGTTAGGGTTAGGGTTAGGGTTAGGGTTAGGGTTAGGGTTAGGGTTAGGGTTAGGGTTAGGGTTAGGGTTAGGGTTAGGGTTAGGGTTAGGGTTAGGGTTAGGGTTAGGGTTAGGGTTAGGGTTAGGGTTAGGGTTAGGGTTAGGGTTAGGGTTAGGGTTAGGGTTAGGGTTAGGGTTAGGGTTAGGGTTAGGGTTAGGGTTAGGGTTAGGGTTAGGGTTAGGGTTAGGGTTAGGGTTAGGGTTAGGGTTAGGGTTAGGGTTAGGGTTCGGGTTAGGGTTAGGGTTAGGGTTAGGGTTAGGGTTAGGGTTAGGGTTAGGGTTAGGGTTAGGGTTAGGGTTAGGGTTAGGGTTAGGGTTAGGGTTAGGGTTAGGGTTAGGGTTAGGGTTAGGGTTAGGGTTAGGGTTAGGGTTAGGGTTAGGGTTAGGGTTAGGGTTAGGGTTAGGGTTAGGGTTAGGGTTAGGGTTAGGGTTAGGGTTAGGGTTAGGGTTAGGGTTAGGGTTAGGGTTAGGGTTAGGGTTAGGGTTAGGGTTAGGGTTAGGGTTAGGGTTAGGGTTAGGGTTAGGGTTAGGGTTAGGGTTAGGGTTAGGGTTAGGGTTAGGGTTAGGGTTAGGGTTAGGGTTAGGGTTAGGGTTAGGGTTAGGGTTAGGGTTAGGGTTAGGGTTAGGGTTAGGGTTAGGGTTAGGGTTAGGGTTAGGGTTAGGGTTAGGGTTAGGGTTAGGGTTAGGGTTAGGGTTAGGGTTAGGGTTAGGGTTAGGGTTAGGGTTAGGGTTAGGGTTAGGGTTAGGGTTAGGGTTAGGGTTAGGGTTAGGGTTAGGGTTAGGGTTAGGGTTAGGGTTAGGGTTAGGGTTAGGGTTAGGGTTAGGGTTAGGGTTAGGGTTAGGGTTAGGGTTAGGGTTAGGGTTAGGGTTAGGGTTAGGGTTAGGGTTAGGGTTAGGGTTAGGGTTAGGGTTAGGGTTAGGGTTAGGGTTAGGGTTAGGGTTAGGGTTAGGGTTAGGGTTAGGGTTAGGGTTAGGGTTAGGGTTAGGGTTAGGGTTAGGGTTAGGGTTAGGGTTAGGGTTAGGGTTAGGGTTAGGGTTAGGGTTAGGGTTAGGGTTAGGGTTAGGGTTAGGGTTAGGGTTAGGGTTAGGGTTAGGGTTAGGGTTAGGGTTAGGGTTAGGGTTAGGGTTAGGGTTAGGGTTAGGGTTAGGGTTAGGGTTAGGGTTAGGGTTAGGGTTAGGGTTAGGGTTAGGGTTAGGGTTAGGGTTAGGGTTAGGGTTAGGGTTAGGGTTAGGGTTAGGGTTAGGGTTAGGGTTAGGGTTAGGGTTAGGGTTAGGGTTAGGGTTAGGGTTAGGGTTAGGGTTAGGGTTAGGGTTAGGGTTAGGGTTAGGGTTAGGGTTAGGGTTAGGGTTAGGGTTAGGGTTAGGGTTAGGGTTAGGGTTAGGGTTAGGGTTAGGGTTAGGGTTAGGGTTAGGGTTAGGGTTAGGGTTAGGGTTAGGGTTAGGGTTAGGGTTAGGGTTAGGGTTAGGGTTAGGGTTAGGGTTAGGGTTAGGGTTAGGGTTAGGGTTAGGGTTAGGGTTAGGGTTAGGGTTAGGGTTAGGGTTAGGGTTAGGGTTAGGGTTAGGGTTAGGGTTAGGGTTAGGGTTAGGGTTAGGGTTAGGGTTAGGGTTAGGGTTAGGGTTAGGGTTAGGGTTAGGGTTAGGGTTAGGGTTAGGGTTAGGGTTAGGGTTAGGGTTAGGGTTAGGGTTAGGGTTAGGGTTAGGGTTAGGGTTAGGGTTAGGGTTAGGGTTAGGGTTAGGGTTAGGGTTAGGGTTAGGGTTAGGGTTAGGGTTAGGGTTAGGGTTAGGGTTAGGGTTAGGGTTAGGGTTAGGGTTAGGGTTAGGGTTAGGGTTAGGGTTAGGGTTAGGGTTAGGGTTAGGGTTAGGGTTAGGGTTAGGGTTAGGGTTAGGGTTAGGGTTAGGGTTAGGGTTAGGGTTAGGGTTAGGGTTAGGGTTAGGGTTAGGGTTAGGGTTAGGGTTAGGGTTAGGGTTAGGGTTAGGGTTAGGGTTAGGGTTAGGGTTAGGGTTAGGGTTAGGGTTAGGGTTAGGGTTAGGGTTAGGGTTAGGGTTAGGGTTAGGGTTAGGGTTAGGGTTAGGGTTAGGGTTAGGGTTAGGGTTAGGGTTAGGGTTAGGGTTAGGGTTAGGGTTAGGGTTAGGGTTAGGGTTAGGGTTAGGGTTAGGGTTAGGGTTAGGGTTAGGGTTAGGGTTAGGGTTAGGGTTAGGGTTAGGGTTAGGGTTAGGGTTAGGGTTAGGGTTAGGGTTAGGGTTAGGGTTAGGGTTAGGGTTAGGGTTAGGGTTAGGGTTAGGGTTAGGGTTAGGGTTAGGGTTAGGGTTAGGGTTAGGGTTAGGGTTAGGGTTAGGGTTAGGGTTAGGGTTAGGGTTAGGGTTAGGGTTAGGGTTAGGGTTAGGGTTAGGGTTAGGGTTAGGGTTAGGGTTAGGGTTAGGGTTAGGGTTAGGGTTAGGGTTAGGGTTAGGGTTAGGGTTAGGGTTAGGGTTAGGGTTAGGGTTAGGGTTAGGGTTAGGGTTAGGGTTAGGGTTAGGGTTAGGGTTAGGGTTAGGGTTAGGGTTAGGGTTAGGGTTAGGGTTAGGGTTAGGGTTAGGGTTAGGGTTAGGGTTAGGGTTAGGGTTAGGGTTAGGGTTAGGGTTAGGGTTAGGGTTAGGGTTAGGGTTAGGGTTAGGGTTAGGGTTAGGGTTAGGGTTAGGGTTAGGGTTAGGGTTAGGGTTAGGGTTAGGGTTAGGGTTAGGGTTAGGGTTAGGGTTAGGGTTAGGGTTAGGGTTAGGGTTAGGGTTAGGGTTAGGGTTAGGGTTAGGGTTAGGGTTAGGGTTAGGGTTAGGGTTAGGGTTAGGGTTAGGGTTAGGGTTAGGGTTAGGGTTAGGGTTAGGGTTAGGGTTAGGGTTAGGGTTAGGGTTAGGGTTAGGGTTAGGGTTAGGGTTAGGGTTAGGGTTAGGGTTAGGGTTAGGGTTAGGGTTAGGGTTAGGGTTAGGGTTAGGGTTAGGGTTAGGGTTAGGGTTAGGGTTAGGGTTAGGGTTAGGGTTAGGGTTAGGGTTAGGGTTAGGGTTAGGGTTAGGGTTAGGGTTAGGGTTAGGGTTAGGGTTAGGGTTAGGGTTAGGGTTAGGGTTAGGGTTAGGGTTAGGGTTAGGGTTAGGGTTAGGGTTAGGGTTAGGGTTAGGGTTAGGGTTAGGGTTAGGGTTAGGGTTAGGGTTAGGGTTAGGGTTAGGGTTAGGGTTAGGGTTAGGGTTAGGGTTAGGGTTAGGGTTAGGGTTAGGGTTAGGGTTAGGGTTAGGGTTAGGGTTAGGGTTAGGGTTAGGGTTAGGGTTAGGGTTAGGGTTAGGGTTAGGGTTAGGGTTAGGGTTAGGGTTAGGGTTAGGGTTAGGGTTAGGGTTAGGGTTAGGGTTAGGGTTAGGGTTAGGGTTAGGGTTAGGGTTAGGGTTAGGGTTAGGGTTAGGGTTAGGGTTAGGGTTAGGGTTAGGGTTAGGGTTAGGGTTAGGGTTAGGGTTAGGGTTAGGGTTAGGGTTAGGGTTAGGGTTAGGGTTAGGGTTAGGGTTAGGGTTAGGGTTAGGGTTAGGGTTAGGGTTAGGGTTAGGGTTAGGGTTAGGGTTAGGGTTAGGGTTAGGGTTAGGGTTAGGGTTAGGGTTAGGGTTAGGGTTAGGGTTAGGGTTAGGGTTAGGGTTAGGGTTAGGGTTAGGGTTAGGGTTAGGGTTAGGGTTAGGGTTAGGGTTAGGGTTAGGGTTAGGGTTAGGGTTAGGGTTAGGGTTAGGGTTAGGGTTAGGGTTAGGGTTAGGGTTAGGGTTAGGGTTAGGGTTAGGGTTAGGGTTAGGGTTAGGGTTAGGGTTAGGGTTAGGGTTAGGGTTAGGGTTAGGGTTAGGGTTAGGGTTAGGGTTAGGGTTAGGGTTAGGGTTAGGGTTAGGGTTAGGGTTAGGGTTAGGGTTAGGGTTAGGGTTAGGGTTAGGGTTAGGGTTAGGGTTAGGGTTAGGGTTAGGGTTAGGGTTAGGGTTAGGGTTAGGGTTAGGGTTAGGGTTAGGGTTAGGGTTAGGGTTAGGGTTAGGGTTAGGGTTAGGGTTAGGGTTAGGGTTAGGGTTAGGGTTAGGGTTAGGGTTAGGGTTAGGGTTAGGGTTAGGGTTAGGGTTAGGGTTAGGGTTAGGGTTAGGGTTAGGGTTAGGGTTAGGGTTAGGGTTAGGGTTAGGGTTAGGGTTAGGGTTAGGGTTAGGGTTAGGGTTAGGGTTAGGGTTAGGGTTAGGGTTAGGGTTAGGGTTAGGGTTAGGGTTAGGGTTAGGGTTAGGGTTAGGGTTAGGGTTAGGGTTAGGGTTAGGGTTAGGGTTAGGGTTAGGGTTAGGGTTAGGGTTAGGGTTAGGGTTAGGGTTAGGGTTAGGGTTAGGGTTAGGGTTAGGGTTAGGGTTAGGGTTAGGGTTAGGGTTAGGGTTAGGGTTAGGGTTAGGGTTAGGGTTAGGGTTAGGGTTAGGGTTAGGGTTAGGGTTAGGGTTAGGGTTAGGGTTAGGGTTAGGGTTAGGGTTAGGGTTAGGGTTAGGGTTAGGGTTAGGGTTAGGGTTAGGGTTAGGGTTAGGGTTAGGGTTAGGGTTAGGGTTAGGGTTAGGGTTAGGGTTAGGGTTAGGGTTAGGGTTAGGGTTAGGGTTAGGGTTAGGGTTAGGGTTAGGGTTAGGGTTAGGGTTAGGGTTAGGGTTAGGGTTAGGGTTAGGGTTAGGGTTAGGGTTAGGGTTAGGGTTAGGGTTAGGGTTAGGGTTAGGGTTAGGGTTAGGGTTAGGGTTAGGGTTAGGGTTAGGGTTAGGGTTAGGGTTAGGGTTAGGGTTAGGGTTAGGGTTAGGGTTAGGGTTAGGGTTAGGGTTAGGGTTAGGGTTAGGGTTAGGGTTAGGGTTAGGGTTAGGGTTAGGGTTAGGGTTAGGGTTAGGGTTAGGGTTAGGGTTAGGGTTAGGGTTAGGGTTAGGGTTAGGGTTAGGGTTAGGGTTAGGGTTAGGGTTAGGGTTAGGGTTAGGGTTAGGGTTAGGGTTAGGGTTAGGGTTAGGGTTAGGGTTAGGGTTAGGGTTAGGGTTAGGGTTAGGGTTAGGGTTAGGGTTAGGGTTAGGGTTAGGGTTAGGGTTAGGGTTAGGGTTAGGGTTAGGGTTAGGGTTAGGGTTAGGGTTAGGGTTAGGGTTAGGGTTAGGGTTAGGGTTAGGGTTAGGGTTAGGGTTAGGGTTAGGGTTAGGGTTAGGGTTAGGGTTAGGGTTAGGGTTAGGGTTAGGGTTAGGGTTAGGGTTAGGGTTAGGGTTAGGGTTAGGGTTAGGGTTAGGGTTAGGGTTAGGGTTAGGGTTAGGGTTAGGGTTAGGGTTAGGGTTAGGGTTAGGGTTAGGGTTAGGGTTAGGGTTAGGGTTAGGGTTAGGGTTAGGGTTAGGGTTAGGGTTAGGGTTAGGGTTAGGGTTAGGGTTAGGGTTAGGGTTAGGGTTAGGGTTAGGGTTAGGGTTAGGGTTAGGGTTAGGGTTAGGGTTAGGGTTAGGGTTAGGGTTAGGGTTAGGGTTAGGGTTAGGGTTAGGGTTAGGGTTAGGGTTAGGGTTAGGGTTAGGGTTAGGGTTAGGGTTAGGGTTAGGGTTAGGGTTAGGGTTAGGGTTAGGGTTAGGGTTAGGGTTAGGGTTAGGGTTAGGGTTAGGGTTAGGGTTAGGGTTAGGGTTAGGGTTAGGGTTAGGGTTAGGGTTAGGGTTAGGGTTAGGGTTAGGGTTAGGGTTAGGGTTAGGGTTAGGGTTAGGGTTAGGGTTAGGGTTAGGGTTAGGGTTAGGGTTAGGGTTAGGGTTAGGGTTAGGGTTAGGGTTAGGGTTAGGGTTAGGGTTAGGGTTAGGGTTAGGGTTAGGGTTAGGGTTAGGGTTAGGGTTAGGGTTAGGGTTAGGAGGGTTAGGGTTAGGGTTAGGGTTAGGGTTAGGGTTAGGGTTAGGGTTAGGGTTAGGGTTAGGGTTAGGGTTAGGGTTAGGGTTAGGGTTAGGGTTAGGGTTAGGGTTAGGGTTAGGGTTAGGGTTAGGGTTAGGGTTAGGGTTAGGGTTAGGGTTAGGGTTAGGGTTAGGGTTAGGGTTAGGGTTAGGGTTAGGGTTAGGGTTAGGGTTAGGGTTAGGGTTAGGGTTAGGGTTAGGGTTAGGGTTAGGGTTAGGGTTAGGGTTAGGGTTAGGGTTAGGGTTAGGGTTAGGGTTAGGGTTAGGGTTAGGGTTAGGGTTAGGGTTAGGGTTAGGGTTAGGGTTAGGGTTAGGGTTAGGGTTAGGGTTAGGGTTAGGGTTAGGGTTAGGGTTAGGGTTAGGGTTAGGGTTAGGGTTAGGGTTAGGGTTAGGGTTAGGGTTAGGGTTAGGGTTAGGGTTAGGGTTAGGGTTAGGGTTAGGGTTAGGGTTAGGGTTAGGGTTAGGGTTAGGGTTAGGGTTAGGGTTAGGGTTAGGGTTAGGGTTAGGGTTAGGGTTAGGGTTAGGGTTAGGGTTAGGGTTAGGGTTAGGGTTAGGGTTAGGGTTAGGGTTAGGGTTAGGGTTAGGGTTAGGGTTAGGGTTAGGGTTAGGGTTAGGGTTAGGGTTAGGGTTAGGGTTAGGGTTAGGGTTAGGGTTAGGGTTAGGGTTAGGGTTAGGGTTAGGGTTAGGGTTAGGGTTAGGGTTAGGGTTAGGGTTAGGGTTAGGGTTAGGGTTAGGGTTAGGGTTAGGGTTAGGGTTAGGGTTAGGGTTAGGGTTAGGGTTAGGGTTAGGGTTAGGGTTAGGGTTAGGGTTAGGGTTAGGGTTAGGGTTAGGGTTAGGGTTAGGGTTAGGGTTAGGGTTAGGGTTAGGGTTAGGGTTAGGGTTAGGGTTAGGGTTAGGGTTAGGGTTAGGGTTAGGGTTAGGGTTAGGGTTAGGGTTAGGGTTAGGGTTAGGGTTAGGGTTAGGGTTAGGGTTAGGGTTAGGGTTAGGGTTAGGGTTAGGGTTAGGGTTAGGGTTAGGGTTAGGGTTAGGGTTAGGGTTAGGGTTAGGGTTAGGGTTAGGGTTAGGGTTAGGGTTAGGGTTAGGGTTAGGGTTAGGGTTAGGGTTAGGGTTAGGGTTAGGGTTAGGGTTAGGGTTAGGGTTAGGGTTAGGGTTAGGGTTAGGGTTAGGGTTAGGGTTAGGGTTAGGGTTAGGGTTAGGGTTAGGGTTAGGGTTAGGGTTAGGGTTAGGGTTAGGGTTAGGGTTAGGGTTAGGGTTAGGGTTAGGGTTAGGGTTAGGGTTAGGGTTAGGGTTAGGGTTAGGGTTAGGGTTAGGGTTAGGGTTAGGGTTAGGGTTAGGGTTAGGGTTAGGGTTAGGGTTAGGGTTAGGGTTAGGGTTAGGGTTAGGGTTAGGGTTAGGGTTAGGGTTAGGGTTAGGGTTAGGGTTAGGGTTAGGGTTAGGGTTAGGGTTAGGGTTAGGGTTAGGGTTAGGGTTAGGGTTAGGGTTAGGGTTAGGGTTAGGGTTAGGGTTAGGGTTAGGGTTAGGGTTAGGGTTAGGGTTAGGGTTAGGGTTAGGGTTAGGGTTAGGGTTAGGGTTAGGGTTAGGGTTAGGGTTAGGGTTAGGGTTAGGGTTAGGGTTAGGGTTAGGGTTAGGGTTAGGGTTAGGGTTAGGGTTAGGGTTAGGGTTAGGGTTAGGGTTAGGGTTAGGGTTAGGGTTAGGGTTAGGGTTAGGGTTAGGGTTAGGGTTAGGGTTAGGGTTAGGGTTAGGGTTAGGGTTAGGGTTAGGGTTAGGGTTAGGGTTAGGGTTAGGGTTAGGGTTAGGGTTAGGGTTAGGGTTAGGGTTAGGGTTAGGGTTAGGGTTAGGGTTAGGGTTAGGGTTAGGGTTAGGGTTAGGGTTAGGGTTAGGGTTAGGGTTAGGGTTAGGGTTAGGGTTAGGGTTAGGGTTAGGGTTAGGGTTAGGGTTAGGGTTAGGGTTAGGGTTAGGGTTAGGGTTAGGGTTAGGGTTAGGGTTAGGGTTAGGGTTAGGGTTAGGGTTAGGGTTAGGGTTAGGGTTAGGGTTAGGGTTAGGGTTAGGGTTAGGGTTAGGGTTAGGGTTAGGGTTAGGGTTAGGGTTAGGGTTAGGGTTAGGGTTAGGGTTAGGGTTAGGGTTAGGGTTAGGGTTAGGGTTAGGGTTAGGGTTAGGGTTAGGGTTAGGGTTAGGGTTAGGGTTAGGGTTAGGGTTAGGGTTAGGGTTAGGGTTAGGGTTAGGGTTAGGGTTAGGGTTAGGGTTAGGGTTAGGGTTAGGGTTAGGGTTAGGGTTAGGGTTAGGGTTAGGGTTAGGGTTAGGGTTAGGGTTAGGGTTAGGGTTAGGGTTAGGGTTAGGGTTAGGGTTAGGGTTAGGGTTAGGGTTAGGGTTAGGGTTAGGGTTAGGGTTAGGGTTAGGGTTAGGGTTAGGGTTAGGGTTAGGGTTAGGGTTAGGGTTAGGGTTAGGGTTAGGGTTAGGGTTAGGGTTAGGGTTAGGGTTAGGGTTAGGGTTAGGGTTAGGGTTAGGGTTAGGGTTAGGGTTAGGGTTAGGGTTAGGGTTAGGGTTAGGGTTAGGGTTAGGGTTAGGGTTAGGGTTAGGGTTAGGGTTAGGGTTAGGGTTAGGGTTAGGGTTAGGGTTAGGGTTAGGGTTAGGGTTAGGGTTAGGGTTAGGGTTAGGGTTAGGGTTAGGGTTAGGGTTAGGGTTAGGGTTAGGGTTAGGGTTAGGGTTAGGGTTAGGGTTAGGGTTAGGGTTAGGGTTAGGGTTAGGGTTAGGGTTAGGGTTAGGGTTAGGGTTAGGGTTAGGGTTAGGGTTAGGGTTAGGGTTAGGGTTAGGGTTAGGGTTAGGGTTAGGGTTAGGGTTAGGGTTAGGGTTAGGGTTAGGGTTAGGGTTAGGGTTAGGGTTAGGGTTAGGGTTAGGGTTAGGGTTAGGGTTAGGGTTAGGGTTAGGGTTAGGGTTAGGGTTAGGGTTAGGGTTAGGGTTAGGGTTAGGGTTAGGGTTAGGGTTAGGGTTAGGGTTAGGGTTAGGGTTAGGGTTAGGGTTAGGGTTAGGGTTAGGGTTAGGGTTAGGGTTAGGGTTAGGGTTAGGGTTAGGGTTAGGGTTAGGGTTAGGGTTAGGGTTAGGGTTAGGGTTAGGGTTAGGGTTAGGGTTAGGGTTAGGGTTAGGGTTAGGGTTAGGGTTAGGGTTAGGGTTAGGGTTAGGGTTAGGGTTAGGGTTAGGGTTAGGGTTAGGGTTAGGGTTAGGGTTAGGGTTAGGGTTAGGGTTAGGGTTAGGGTTAGGGTTAGGGTTAGGGTTAGGGTTAGGGTTAGGGTTAGGGTTAGGGTTAGGGTTAGGGTTAGGGTTAGGGTTAGGGTTAGGGTTAGGGTTAGGGTTAGGGTTAGGGTTAGGGTTAGGGTTAGGGTTAGGGTTAGGGTTAGGGTTAGGGTTAGGGTTAGGGTTAGGGTTAGGGTTAGGGTTAGGGTTAGGGTTAGGGTTAGGGTTAGGGTTAGGGTTAGGGTTAGGGTTAGGGTTAGGGTTAGGGTTAGGGTTAGGGTTAGGGTTAGGGTTAGGGTTAGGGTTAGGGTTAGGGTTAGGGTTAGGGTTAGGGTTAGGGTTAGGGTTAGGGTTAGGGTTAGGGTTAGGGTTAGGGTTAGGGTTAGGGTTAGGGTTAGGGTTAGGGTTAGGGTTAGGGTTAGGGTTAGGGTTAGGGTTAGGGTTAGGGTTAGGGTTAGGGTTAGGGTTAGGGTTAGGGTTAGGGTTAGGGTTAGGGTTAGGGTTAGGGTTAGGGTTAGGGTTAGGGTTAGGGTTAGGGTTAGGGTTAGGGTTAGGGTTAGGGTTAGGGTTAGGGTTAGGGTTAGGGTTAGGGTTAGGGTTAGGGTTAGGGTTAGGGTTAGGGTTAG